>VYZM01011191.1:127904-193065 GCA_013398915.1 Dromas ardeola | reverse complement strand
GTGTTTTCTTGTGTTCAGATGCAGTTTCCTGTGTTTTTTTTTTAATTTCTGCCCGTTGCCTTTTTTCCTGTCAGTGGGCTCTACCGAGAAGAGTTTGGCGCTCTCTTCTTCATTTCCTTCCATCAGGAATTTATAAACTTCCCCTCTGAGCCTTCTTCTCTCCAGGCTGAGCAGTCCCAGCTGTCTCAGTCTCTCCTCATATGAAAGGTGGTCCAGTCCTTCAGGAAGGGGCAGGGGGAGAAAGATGACATCTCAATATTAGAAGCACAAGAGCTGGATGCTGTTTGTGTTTATTTATTTTAAAAGATTGATCGAAAAGCCTTTTTTCTTTCCAGTGCTATGGATTGAAGAAGCCAAATGAAGCTCTAACTTGCTGTTTGTACATGCTGCTCTATGTACCGTATTCTAACCAACATTTTTCCTCTGCCCATGTTCATGGTCCTAGTAAGTGATTAAATGTTTTCAACTAAATATAAAGAGTGTATTTGTGTGTGTGTATTTTTTTTAGTAGATCTGAATCACTTTAGCTGTATTTTTGGCAAACTTCATTCACTTCATCTTCTTGGCATTTCATTATATTTTACGATCACAAAGTCAACTCTCCAGCAACAAAGCGAAACACGGCTCTTTGAAATAAATGTTGTCATTAACAAGCCATGCCAGGCGCAGTGACAGATTTGCAGCTGTAATGAATAACATTTCCCGCAAAGTTCTCCTGTCTGACAGAAAAGCTGTGACATTACTGCAGGCAACAGTGTTGGAAACTAAAAGATTGATTGATGCAAGTAGATAATTGAAACCTCAGTACTGTCACATGCATGTCAACCTAACAACCAAGCTACTACTCCACGATAACATTTATCATGCAACAACCTCTCCATGAATAACACACACACACACACAGAAAAAAGCATGGAATATTTCTTAGTGAACATAAGCTACTTGCTGATAATTTATCCTAACTAACTGATAAATTAAGTCTGGGTCTCTAAAACAAAAATTAGTTCAGTTACTTTGGGTATCTTAAGTTCCTGGATTCAGTTCAAAGCTCTTGGCAAATGCCAAGAATACTTAATAGGAGTTAGAGATAAGTAGCAGTGGACCTTTGACACAGTAATTGATAGCATCATTGTCATGTCTGGGTGCCCGAAGTTAGGCACAATAATCCATATTTATTCTTGCCTAGATAAGTGACTGACTTTCAGAGATTCTGGGATTCTGAAAGTTATGAGTAATGAGTACGTTTCAACACAAAAATGCTTAATGCGATGCATTTAAATGATGATAACAGTTTTATTATTAATTTCAATTAACTTCAGATCATGCCCAAATTTGTTGTCACACCCAAAATTAATTTCGATTCCAAATGCCTATTTGAACCTCTCTGTAAGGATACTTAGAAGAGTTTTTAATATTTTTTTTCATAATCCTATTAAAGCTTGCAACAGGTATTTGCTCATTTAAAATAATTTTTCCTCTTTCACATCGACAATTACAGAATTTTTTTATTATATCGTTTTCTCTCCAGAAAACTTACAAACCTAATAACTTCTAACATACATCATCTTTGGAATGACAGGTGTAAAATGTGGATCTATTGGCTTTAGTAGAATCACATTGGTTTACATTGTTGAACTGTAAGTTTTATGTCTACCTAATCTTAACAAACAACTGATGAAAAATACATTGACATTTACAAAAAGAACATTAGTATATGTGACATTAGAAAATTATCACATAGAAAAAGATCTAATGTGGAAAAAGTCACCAACAGAAATTCCAGGTAAAGAGGACTGAAACCATACCTGTAAATCAGAAATCAATTTTTTTAAAAAATGCATTTTTTGACACTTTTACAGCAAATCTATTAGTTAATATTAAAAAAAATCATTAAAAATACCAACTTGTTATGTTTTTATATTAGAAACTAAGAGTGATTCCCGTAATAAAATGTAGCATGAAATAACACTCCAGATCAGTTGTATAGATTTTACCCTGCTACTGATGTTAAATGTAATATATTTTACCATTTGTCATGATTCTATTATTTATTTACCACTATTCTACATACAGCTCTGACAGGAACAGCCCGTAAGATGGGTTAAATTGTCAGCCTCTGCTGAGAATCTGGCCTGTCTCTTTCTATTTTTGTCTTTTACTGATTCTCTCTCTAGACATATCTTTCCCCAAATTCCCCTAAGGCTTTTTTCAATCTCCTTAAGTTTTTTTCTTTCTCTTCTCTCCATGAGCTTTGTTTCAACTGTTCCAACAATCTGTAGACCGATTCCTGCAGTTCTTAAGCATTCATCATGTTCTCAGAAGCCGATTTGGTTGACTTCACCAGGGGCAGCACAATTTTGCCCGTGGTTATTCACTTTTCCTTACGTCTCTTTTCCATTTCATTTCATTCACTGGAAATTTGATTCAATTTTTTCTGCTTTGGCCTGGCTTCTTTCATTCCTGCAATTCTTTTCTGCTACCTTTATTCTTTGTTGTTTTTCTGTCTCTCTTCTCTCCTACTGGCAGAGTAAGAGAAGAGTAGTGAATTATGAAGGAGTCCTTTGTTTGCGTAGAGCCTCTCAGCGCCAGAGACAAATGCTGCCTGGACTCAGAGAGACTTAAGAGCCGTAGAGATATTTCTTTCAATGAAATTTCCTACCTTCTGACTCAAAAAGCAGTTCAACCATTAAAATATTTAATAGAATGTTCAGTGTGCTTGCTTTTTAAGGATTTTTAAATTTCTTTTCTTGTTTTTGTTCACCATCTTATATTACAATCAGGGAGTTACATCTGTACTCACTTTGACTCTGTTTATACTTCATTTCATTCAGTACATTTTAGTTCATACTCAGCTAGAAACTTCCCTAAACTTAAATAAAATTTTAGTATCAGGGAACTAAATTTAAAGATGGAAACTGAAATTCTTTAAAAAAAAAAGGTTTCCTTTTTTTGATCAAATATTCTTTTAGTAATTTTGCACTCCTTAATTTTTCTGGAGTTTCTGTATGTCAGAAAACTGTCAGAATTTTTTTTTTTTTTTTTATGAACAATCTATTTGAGTTAACTCAGATTAAATCTTATAACAGCATCAAGGTACTGCTGCAGGGCTCAGTCTCAGCTGGCTTCGATGCTTCACTGGACACAGCTCCCAGCTCCCTGTCTGGTCCTATTGCGCAGTTGCAAATGTGCAGGTGAAGTGGGGGCCATCCTCTGGAGGCCACCAACTCCCAGCTTTCGCCCTCATGACAGCCTCCATTTCCCAACCTGATAAGCACAGACTTATCTGTCTCTTCTCCCTCAGTACAGTTGGGGGGTTCAGACTCTGAAGCTGCAGGGTCTCGGAGGAGATCCAGCTGCTCTCTTTCGCATCATCTCTGGTACTGCACAGCGTGCTGACCTCCTCCCACAGCTGCTTTTCTTGGTGGCCAAGATCCTCCACCAGCAGCACTCAGTCACACGAATCTGCAGGGAAAGTAAAATACACAGCAACAGCTGAGGCAAAACAGAAAATGCTATGTGTTTTTCTCAGCAGAGGGTAAAAAGCTTCTCTTGAACTCTCCTCACCTCTACAGAGACTCATTATATAGACCTACAGGATGTGCTGTGGAATATCCTGTTCCTGCGAGTGTACTTTAATTCCTTAATTTCTATGCAAAGCAGTTTCCAAATGGCAACAATTCATGAAACTATAAGTATGATTGGTAGTTCATATTTTTAAATAGGACACTGCAAGTGAAAAAATGTAATTTTACACAATTGCTATGAGACAATGCGCACGCTATATTTATAAATAATATATTTGAATACATAGTGGAATAGTCATTAGAAAAGCTCATTTCCTAATGTGTTCCTATCAGAGGCAAACTATGAAAAGGTAAGAGTAGGAATCTCTCCTCTTTGCCTTCCTGTAAAGAGGTTGGTTTGACCTCAGTCTTTGTATTCCCCTTACATTTCAAGTGATTACCCAAATCTTCCACCATCTGCTCATTGCCAGCCCTCAAACTGGTAAAAAGCAGCCAGCTTTCCTAGAACTAAACCATAAAATGCCAAATGCCATCAGAGACATAATGCACCTTTATGAAAAATGCAAGGTTATATACCAAGCGAAGTACCACAACAAAATAAATAAATAAATAACTCCGCCAGAAATTAACTCTTAATGCCGTTAAAGTAATGAGGCATAAGGTCAAAGGAAAGGAAACGGGATTTTAAATTAGTATTTTCACTGCGACGATGGAACCACTGCTGAGACCCCTAATCCGTTCATGCTGACAGACCCATTATCTGCAATTATTCTTTATTCAAGTGTAAACCACCATTATGCATGGAGCTGTTGCTGCTGCAATAAAAATTTTTAAAAGCCCTGTACTGTAAGTTTCTGCTGACTTCATCAAGGTGCAGGAGCCCGCTGTAAAAATACATCCCTCCATTTGCAGTTGTAAAATGTCTTATTGTGTCCTTCTCAAGAAATGAAAGTAAAACATTTCAAGCCTCTACTCGAATCACAAATCTGCACCTGGGGTTAGAGTCAAAGTTTATTTATATGTCTATCTCTATCTCTATATCTATATCTATATCCATGTATATATATAACATTTCTTCTGTAATGAGTGTCTTCATGTAAAGCTCATTTTTGAAAAGAAGTAAACAAAGATAGACGTTGTGTTTGTGGTAGACATAATGCTTTTGAGAATTTTCTGTTGAGAAGAGCTGATCCTGCCTGCTTCCATCTCCTGCAGAGAGGAGAAACAGTTGCAGGTTGTGCTGCAGGATGAAAGCAAGGTTTCTGCAAATTTTCAGTAAGCTCATTAATTTCCAACCCTGAGCTCAAAAAGATAATTATTTAAGAATTGTTTGAAATCAAGGGGCATACTCTATGTGAAAATTATTGACAATTGGATACAAAATGGTTTACAAATTTAGGAGAGATGGAATAAATTTGCTTTCAAAGAAATGGTTGGACCACATATCTAGAGGAATTGCCAAGCATTAGAAAATGTATGAAATTTAAAAAAAAAAAAAAAAAAAAAAGGAAAAAAAAAAGAAAAAGAAGATATATGTTCTTTTTCCTGTCATACTCACACTCCTGATCAGTTATAAGTAGGGTAAAAGACGCTGGTCTGGGAGTCCTTTCAGATCTGCTCTACACACTGGGAGTGAATTGGTTGCCCATTGGCAGGGACAGATGTCATTGTGGACACAGGATAGAGATTTCACTGTGGCCCACCTGGTAGGATGAGCTGATCGATGCTGGCAAGGCCTGCACTAGGACTCTCTAGATGGTACTGGAGGAAAACAAATGGAGAAGTAGAATAGAAAAGGAAGATAGCAATGGCTACAATATGATCCATACCTCACAGGCCTGGCATCTCCCCCTTTTTCTCTGGAGAGAACCTCCTGTCTGCATGCTCTAATATATGTCGCATGACATAAACATGCCCTATGAATGCTCTTATGTATGTGACACAGCACAGAAATGTCCTATGAAGCTATTTCAATGCTTATTAGGTGGTTATCCGGGTAAAAACATTTTGTTAAAGAAAACAGAGTACATTATCAATATGTTATACTTGCATCTCCAAGATTGGGCTAGTTATATAGAGGGAGCTCTGAATCCTCTAACCTACACAGGTTAACCCAAACCACCTTTTTAATGACAAAAGTGACCCTTTGAGAAGAAAAAGGATAAATGCTGCTTTTGCTTGGTTTAAGGCCACAATTATATGTGGATCGTGTTTCCAGAAGGACCTGTAAGAATCTGGAGTGGATATTGCAGCTCGAGAATAACAGCTTGCAGCCAGCACAGGAATTTCTCTAAAAATTCATTCCAGTAATGATCAAAAGACTTTATTATGAATTCTGTTGAAAACTATTACAAAAAAGTATTAAAAAAATAAATCAGAAAAACCTGCATTATGCCCATTGTACACATCAAGATGTATTCTAACTTCTGGACACACCACTCAAAATGATTTATCTAAACTGGATAAACTAAACAGCTTATGTTAACTTCTTCATTTCTGACTCCATTCCTGTGAAACACAGAAATAAACACCAATAGGAAAACAAACGAAGTATAAAAGTCATTCCAGTGTAGAACTGTTACCAGGACTAAACAGATATAGGCATGATTATTGAAAATTTGTAAAAATCATATATATTCCAAGGTGTAAAATAGTGTCATTGTAAACAATGTCAGAAAAAAACACCTACATTTAGCTTATATGCCTTCTGATCTCATGATGAGTACTCTACTCTGTTTTTAATATTTCTCAAGTCCGTCACAACAACATTATCGCATTTTTAAATCTGAGCTCAAATCCTATAATATTCTATTAGATATAGACTTCCTCTCTGATACCAGAGGTCCTGTCTAAGCAGAAGTCTAGCTCATATCATGCCCATTGTGTAAAGACATATTGCATCGAAACTAATACAGGTAAAAGGATTACAACCAACCTCTGGAAAAGTAATAAACTGAACAAGTAAGGCTGCCTTTTGCCCTGTTCAAAATTCCAGCTTTATGATGCGAGTTTTTAACTTTAAAGTCTAAAGACACAGCCTTTGCCTGATTTTAGCCTTATTGAGTCTGAGGGAAGGGTGAGGATACCAAGAGTGAAACGACCTCTTAACCCTTGTTTCTTGTGCCCGGCACAATGGTAGCACCAGCAGCAAGATCCCTTTCAGACGCAGAAAGGCACCGAGGTACCGCTGTGAGGAGAATGGCATTCACACACAAATATGTACAGAGATTGTCCCATGGGTAGAAGTGGTGGAAAGGTGATGTGGGCTTCATGCAGTCTGTAAAGGGCTTGACTTACAAATGTTGAGAAGTCTCACCCAAGCAGCTTATAACTTAGTCATATGCAACCATATTTTCACCAAGTCATCAGAAACCCCATCCAAGAGTCCAAGGCATCCAAATTCCTCTGCTAGTTCCAAGTACATTTGGGGGACTCAAGGTTTTCAATGAAACAAGTAAGAATAATTTTACAAGCCAAGCAACATACGCTTTTCTAAGCATACTTTGGAAAAAAACCTATTTTTTTGCGGAACTGCTTCCAAAAAGTTCTGTTCTGACCTGACACCAATCATGGAGGGTTTCAACTCAGATTTCAGTCTAAGTTTAGCAGAGTTGAAGTAAACTAAACATGGGGGTTTACACTGAAAAGTATTAGTCAGCCTCAGCAGGCTGAGTCTGTATTTCTTCTGTCAAAAACACACTATTAAGGTAAGAAACCAGAAGGAGAAAACAAAGGGAATTATGCATAATAGTACTTTTGTACTTCTCAGGACTTCTTTTCTGGAATATATGGCCCTAAACATGACAGAGACATTTGGACTATAGTGTAATGTACAGCCTGCAATTATTAATGTCACCTACTTAAATTTCTTCATCATACAAAGGTAATGGACAGTGGAAATAGGCAGGTTATTCTTATGACATTCAGTATGCTTGCTTTAAAATATCTACAAACACTATGTTAAACACGATTTTATTTAATGAATGTAGATCACACCCATCCTCCAAGCACCTTTGCTGACGAGCAAATTGCTTGTACTGCCTTCTCACTGGAAGAAAGGCTATTGCTGTAGTAGCCACGCTGACATGAGGTATCATTTTAAAGGGAAATAGCCTGTACAGCAGGTGCACTTTGAATTGTTCAGTTTCATTTTTCTTACATTTCCAGATGATAAAGGTATTGCTGGCAGTGTTAAATGTAAATGATTCACATAAAGGAATATGAAATTCAGTCCACTTTTTGCATAATATGATATGATTTCCCAATTCTTTAAGCAATGTCTAAAAGGTCAAGCAAGTGTGAAAATTGTAAAGGTAACTCATGAGAAATAGGAGTAACAGTAGTAGCCAAATGGAAAAACAGCAAAAATATATAAAAGATGCACTGGGTTATTTATACGCTAGATGTAATTTCTGGTAAACTAACTGAGTAATTTATGCATGCAGCTCTGTGAAAATCCAGAGTAATCTTTCTGTGAACTTCAAAATTCTTTTTCGAAATAATTTCTGCAATACATTTTAAATAATTTTGCAACTGTGTGTTTCATGTTTCCCTCCCAGTCGTACAATTAAGTTACATTGCATTAGAGCCATTAGTATTGTTCTATATTGAAATGTACAATATGGAAATAGATTTTTTATACTGAGGGTTTATACTGTGGAAATAGAATAGAAAATTTCAGAATATTGCTTTCTTACAGAATTGTTTCTAGTAGAAGTGTTGCACCCTGTCACCCATGTGACCCGTGGTTGAGTTTTGGACCCTGTGGGGTGCGGTTTCACACAACGGGGATTGGTGATGGTGGCAGGGACAGACTCCAATGAGAGCTTGATGGAGTCATCACAGCTGTGTTTGTAACACAGGGAGTGTAGAACAAACAGAACAAAACTAGAGCAATGGCAGGTTTGATGACAAATAAGTGCATGGCTTTCATATTTATAAATTCTTTTCTTAGAGCCTTTCCTATCTCCCGTCGTTTCTTTCATTCACCATCACCACTTGGCTATTTCCTTATCAATCAAAACCTCTGGATTGGCTTTGGTTTAGCGTCTTTCATCTTTTTCTTGTAGTGTGGTTTGATCTTCCATCCAAAGAAATAGTCATATTAACCCATGTCACCTGCTGTTAGATTAGTCTCAAATATATTGTAGGAAAGAAGAAAACACAAACTCATATTTCAAGGACTTAATATTTCATTGATTTTACTCTCATGGTATAAACTGGGAATATTAAGATCTTAGGGAGCTGATTGCTCAGTACAGCATTTTATTATTTGCACATCTATGATTTATAGTGCCTTCTTATATCTGCTGTACTTTTATTACCAGTCATTCTCAGACAACAGCTTTTTCAAAATGCTCTGCAGAACCAGGTTGTTTTCTGAAACACAGTCAGCTGTGGAAGCTGAGAGATCAAATCTGACCAAGACATTTTCTGAATTAACAAACATTGAAGTAGATGCAATTCCAAAGCAAGTAGCAAAGGGGCTACTGTGGGTGCTAAATATGCAAAAAAAGGGTGTGATTGGTCCGGTAATAAGATGTGGGTCAGCCAAGTGAGGGCCTAGATGATGTTTTGCTGCACAGTTATATGTAGTAGGCTGGCTTTCCCTATGCAAGGGCTTCATCACCTAGAAGCTCTTGGGCTCTAGGGGTCTGCAGGATGCCTGCTGTCTCCCAACAACCACTGCCACATGCTCAAATGCTGCAGAGGCTGCCAAACTTCAGTTTTTCCTTCAGCTGCTCCTTGCCTCATCCATATACCTTGCCATAGCCCAAAACTCTGGAAGAACAGCAGCATGCAGTAAGCATCCTTTTAAACATCCTCCTGCTCAGCCACGTGGAGTTCCCACAGCCTGGCCTGCCACATCAGGGGAGTGGGCCTAGGGTGAACAATTCCCCCTCTTTCTTGTGAAAATGAAAAACCTGCTGAAATTAAGGAACTTCTTTTCACACCAATGGCCCAGAATGCCTGACAGCAACAGAAGAGAGTAAAGTAACTGTCTGCCAGTAACATAACAGAACTGAGAACTGTTGCTGAATAGCTGAAAATGGTTTCTTTTCCAAACATGCAAAAGTAACATGAAAAATGTTTCTTTTCTAAGAATTGTATGACAGAAGAAGAAAAACATCTCACATCACTGTTTGTATCTCAGAGGACTGCCCTGATATTAACCATTCTGGCAGCCTTCATACTCTGGGTGCTCATCCAACTTAACCTTAATTATACATTTTAGCTATGCATCTTAGAGAGAGGTGACTAAAAGCCGTAAATCTTGTAGAACAGCACAAAAAAGGGTACGATTATGTGAGCTAAATACTGCTTGGCAAGTATTTGACTGACTGATATTCATTCTCCAGCTGGGATCTGAGAGCTTCTTTGAAGGAAGATACAGTCAGTCAATTTGTCTGGCACCCTGTTTGATTCCCCTTCTCCACTTTAGTCTCAGTTGTTTCCACTAGCTGAAGAAATAGAAGTTACAACACAGTTGCTTAATGCCTAGAACAAAAAGGAAAAAAAATCATTGAAACATTTTCTTCATTCCTTTTTCCCCCGGAGGCAATGAGGAAGAAGGGATTCCCTGCAAGCCCTACAGGTAACTTCTTTTTGAAGCAATATAGAGGCAGAAATATAAAATCTTAGTCAAGTCACAGTCTACAGGGAGAAAATTACTCTCTCTTCTTAGAAAGTATGAAAATCCTACTACATCTTCACAAACAGCCTATCCTGGAGCAGCCTTTTAAGAGAATACTCTCTCCTGAGCTTTTACTTTTTGAAATTTCTCCAGGGCACTTCATTAACTTGGCTCTCTCCCCTTCCTGCAATTCATGCATCAATTGCCATTTTATACTGAATAATTTTGTCCTGTTAAATGTTTTCTCATTTGGAATTATGTTCTGCCATAATCTGTGTTAGTTTCTGCAAGAACCTGCTGTACTAAATTGCTGCTGTGACACAGTCCTTTTCTTGTTAAATGAAGGTCAAAACCAGACTCATTTGTTTTTTTCTAAATTACTCTACTTAATTGTTCTTGCTTACCACATTGATTCTGTAAAGGGATTCCAATTACATCACCTTATTGTGGGACACAGTGCAGCGTATGGCAGGGTCCAGCTTTGCAGGTATCCTCTGTGTTAGTGTCATCAATGACATCATCAGCATAACTAGGACACAGTTTTCTACAGTATAGTTCAGATTTACAGCAAGCTAGAAGATCAGGGATTGAAGTTAGGGATTGGGGATTGAAGGGATTAGGGATCAGGGATTGAAGTAAACAATTAGTTTACTTTTGAATGAAACTAACCTGGAAGATGACTCCCAGGAGTGCAGTTAATAATGGATACTTGCTGTACAGTCTCAGATTAGAGAAAATCTGCAGTAAAGCCCCCAAGTAATGTGGATGTCAGGTTCTCAACAGCAATGAGTTTGCTTTCAGATCATCTCATCTTGCACCACCCAGCTTACTAATGCAAACACAGCCTTTTCTGTGCAGCAGTTTAACCAGCATGGTTAATATTAACTGTTAAATTTAAAAACACAGGCGCTACCTGAACAAAGCTCACTGTACAATTTCCATATTGCTTTCACATTTACACATCAGTACTTGATAAGAAAAAAAGGAGAAGAAATGAAACGGTGGGGAAAGAAATCACAAAGTTGCAGTTGGACTCCACCTTTGTGGTCCAGGCAGTTGCTTCTCCCTGTGCAGAGCTCAGTAAGAGTTTTACTCATGAAATAAAATCAGATCCAAAATGTCTAATATTTTATATAAATTGGAAAGGAATCTCATCTCGTCTGTAAAGAAAGGATACCATGGGAGAAATAGGAGCATCCAAACATTATACAAAACTGTATTGTAAGGAGAGAGCAAATAATACATATAGCAAAAGGTTTTTAGCTTCCATGAAGTGCACAGTCCAAAGTCAAAACCCTTGAAGTAGCCTTTCTTTTAAAATGCCATGTTGTTTTCTAGATCTGTGTTACTCATCTACATTTGAGAAAAGCACAGGAAAGGAAAATTGAGAATGCGGATGGTGCAGAGAGTTGGTTGGCGGTCTTTTATCAGCTGAAAAGTGAGTCTAAGCCCCTGCAACAATTAACTCTTCAATCAAGTGAAACCCCTTTCATGTGGTAAAATCATTATAATTGCAAATCCTAATCATAAAATCGGACAGTAGGAGTGACTGTCCCACAGAGGACTTTAAATACAGCTTTTAATAAATGCTATATCCAAATCGCTAAAACCATAAATCATTGTGGTCTCCCCACTGGTCTGGTAAAAGGAAATGGTGAACGTCATGAATATTGTAATAGAGATTTATTTCTAAATCTTTACACTCTTGTTTACTTTCTCTCTCCAAGGACCGACAAAAAATACAATAAACAATTTTAATGCTGAAAGGTTTTTGTGAGTAAATAAAGCAGGAAAGACCAAGGACTCTGAGATGCTCTCAAGTAAAGGTGGAATTTCTTAAGGATAAGGGTTTCATATATAAGCCATGAAATTGATGTAATACAAGGAGGACTTGAAAAAGAAAAGGCTTGCTATTATCACTGCCTTGTACTGGGATCAGGTCTGCACATGCCTGGTCCAGTCTCTAGTTACTTTTGGTTATTCTGACAACTAACCTATAGACTAGTTTTAGAGACTATGAATATTATTTGTTTTTCTTATGGATGAGATCCCAAGGAACTCTTGCGTCTTGAAGGGATTCCCATCAAGCTATAAAGAATATTGCTGGTCCAAATGTCTTGAACCTAGAAACTGGCCAAAGGTAAACAGTGAAATTATATAATTGTTAGAATATAGAATTAGAATGTATTTTTAAAATCTTTTTAAAAGATTGTATTTTAAAATAAATTTATTAAAATCTATATTGTTTATGAAATCTTATTTATTTGTTTTTAGACAGCATTTAAGAAGTGCACCTAGGAATTCATATGCAAACATGTAAAGTAGACACAGTTTCTGGCCTGAAGATCAGCTGATGTAAATGTCCCTTGAAAAACCTAAAATGATAATGGGAGAGAGCAGAACCCAGCAGAGCCACCCGCCCCGGGTCTCTTTTCCTCAGGTTGGACACCGCTCTGATCACGATATGGCCTCCTCTCACAGCTTTGGTATTTGACCCTTGGGACCGCTAAGGACCACTGCGCCAAAAGACATTGGGCATACTTAGGCATACTCACTAACTTTCCCAATCCCTCTTCCCCTGTAATTGCTCTGCAAGCAATTAGAAACTTGGATGCTTGAAAGCGCGTGGCAAGGCTAGGCAGACACCACTGAAATCTGGCAAAAGGCTCTCACAGCAGGCCCTGGCCAGGGTAAGAATTTTGAGTTCATCAGCCAAGAAGCCATTGGGATCGCTAGTTAAGAACTTCATTATTGTTTTAAGTAAAATAAAATGATCGCTATTTTTTGCTTTTCATTTACATTTTTGAATAATGATACTAAATTTAAAAATTGGCTGTTATGCAACAGAGACTAAGAAGATTAGCATAGTTATCGAGAGAGGCTTACAGATGCTGTTTTGCTTCAGCTCTTCGGCAATGATAAATTTTAACTCTTTGCAAGTAGTGGTACTCACTCGTCTGGTGTAGTACAATTTTGTTAAACTTACCAGAAATTCTGAAGAAAAAGGTCAGCTCTATCACAGCCATTAATGTTGCATTGGGCAGCCCTCTGAGATGACTTTTAATAAAATCTTTAAGTGACATTACAGACTCCAACTGTCAGTTTTCAAGGTTAAAGAAACTTCATTTTAATGTTAAGGGGCTTTGACAAAGGCTTAATTTTAACTCACTGCTTCAGTTTAAAACAACAGTCTTCATTCATCTCTCTTTACAGATGTTTCCGTTAATATTTTATGACACTTAACAGAAGAAGGATGTAGATTCTGATACTTTTTTTTAAGTTTAGTCATATTTATCTATCACTTATTACATTTCAATACTGACTTTGTAAGCACTTAAAAAAAAATCTGGCTTGGCCATCATACTTCCTTTCTGTCTTCTTTTGATGAACTGCTGTGTTTGCTTTTTCTGAAACAGAACACATGCTTCTAACTGTTGCCACAAAAGACAGAGGAAATGCAAACCACATTCCGCTTTGTTAGCACTGTAAGTCAAAACCATTTTAACCTGCTGTTGAGATTACAAGCTATAATATTGAGTTTTTAAAGATGTTACATACGCTGTATATTATATTATCCTGTTTGTTTGTTTGTTTGTTTGTTTTTAATGATTTCTTGCTTCTCTAATTAAGTGAAAGTAGGGAAAGATTGGGAAGCTTGCAGATTGCCTTGAGGTCTCGGGTCACTGTCATAAGGACTTCAAAGCTACTGTGGATATCTGGAACCGTAAATCTTGGCTGTTCTTGCAGAATGCCTGTAGTTTTTCAATTTAACTTTTCAAAGTCGTGGTAAGATTACATTTTAAATATCCTCTAAATTCTCGTCAAGATATTTTATAGTTTCATGAGGAAACCCAGTGTTATGCCAACAAGCACTACCTGTATGTTATCTTGTTGTTATCATTTTTAAGTCTAAAAATCACAAAAAACAGGGCCAGGGTAAGGGCTTGTGTCTCTGACTGGGTTATTGGGGTCCACCTGCTTGGCACTGTGCTTCTCTGCTCCTTTGTGTCTGGGGAGACTAGAAGAAGGCAAGCGTCACTCCTCTCAAGAGGAAGATCTGGGAAACCACAGGTTGTCAGCCTCACCTGAGTCCCTGGGAACATGGTGGAGCAAATAAATCTGTAAACCAAAATATATGAAGGATAAGAAGGTGATCAAGAATAGTAGACATGGATTTATGAAGGGGATAGCTTGCTTAACCAACTCAATAACCTTCTACAATGAGATGAAGAGCTTAGTGAATTAGGGGAGGGGAATGGATATTGTTTGTCTCTATTTTATTAAGGTTTTCAACACTATGTCCCATAAAATCCTCATAGACAAACTAATGAAACATGTCTAGATAGTGGAAAGTGTGGTGGATTGAAAATTGGCTGAAAAGCCAAGCCCAGAAGGTGGTGATCCATGGCAAAAAGTTCAGTCTCTACTGTTGTACAGGGGTCAGTACTATGGCTAGTAGTACTTTTTAAACTCTTCATTAATGACTTGGATGATGGATGAGCACGGTCACAGGAAGTTTGCACGTGATACAAAACTATGAGGAGTGGCTGATACACCAGAGAGCTGTGCTGGCATTCAGAGGGACTTCTACAGGCTGGAAAATTGGGCAGATGGGAACCTCGTTAAGTTCAACAAAGGGAATTGAAAAGTGCTCACCTGACAAGCAATAATCCCAGACACCAGTACATATTCAGGGCTGACCAGGTGGAAAGCAGGTCTGCAAAGAGGGACCTTGGGATCCTGGTGGATCCAAGTTGGAAAGCAATGCAGCCTCAAGGCAAACAAGGCCAAAATCATCCTGGTCGCATTACCAAGAGTGTTGCCAGAAGGTCGAGGGGAGGTGATCCTTCACTTCTGCTGAGCACTGGTGAGTCCACACCTGGAGTGCTGGATCCAGTTCTGGAATCCCCCATACAGGAGAGACATGGACATACCAGAGTAAGTCCAGCAAAAGGCCACAAAGATGACTAAGGGACTGGAGCACTTTTCATATGAGGAAAGGCTGAGGGAGATGAGGCTGTTTAACCTGGAGATGTGGAGATTCAGAGGGGATCTTATCAGTCTGTATAAATACTTGATGGGAAGTAATGAAGAAGAGGAACCAGACTTTTCGCAGTGGTGTCAGCTGATGGGCACAAATTAAAAACCAGAATACACCATCTGCACACAAGAAAACACTTCTTTTCTGTGAGAGTGGTCAAACATTGTAATCAGTTGCCTAGAAAGGCTATGGAGTCTCCCTCCATGGAGATAGTCAAAACTCAACTGGAGACATTCATGGTCAACCTTGTCTAGCTGACCCATCTTGAGCAGAAGGTTGAACTAGATCTCAAGAAGTCCCTTACAATCTACATAATTCTGTGATTCTGTGAGATGAGGCTTTATTCACAAAGTCTAACACTTTTAAATAATAATTTCCAGTTTCTTGATGCAGAAAATTGTTACAGACCTCAGAATTCCACTTTCATAATCCAGGGAATTTTAATTCATAATCCATTAATTTTAAATATTGTGGTACTTGCACAATTCAGGCCCATTCCTTTTACAGTGCTACTGAGATGTAAAAATTAGTCTACTTTACACTTTTAGCAGTACATATTTCTCTTGGAGAGTCTATACTCTGTGTGTGGATTTGGATTTGTATGTATGTACATATTTTAGGAAAAGAACACATGATTGAAATGGAGCAAAAAATAAGAAAAGGTGACAGATTGCTTTCAAGAATTGTAAATTTATCTGATAGCCCTCCAGAACGAAAAGCATGAAAGAAAAAGCAAATAGAGACACAAAGGACTGAAGAAAGGGAAATACTTACTTAACTGCGTTATCGCAGCAACATCCCAAGAATACTCTAAACTGCCACTCTTGAGGCCCCTCTGCTTCTTACTTTCCCCACAAAAGTAATAATTTCCTCTGGCCTGCACTAGTAATAGCTTAATATTCACTTTCAATGCATTTACTCATCTTTTCTGAACACTCTGTCCTCTCATTCCCACATACTATTCACCCGCTCGTTTTGCAGGAATCACACTCCTCACTACCAGAGTGGAGGAACCATCTTCCTCTTCTACTTCCCTTCATGGGACAACTATCTAAATCAAAGTTAGCTTTCGGTAGTCTGAAAATCCTACCAGTTTTGTTTTTAAATTGTATTGAAACGATTGCAGGCTATCCAGATACGTCAACCTTAAAAGCTATTTTTCTGTCACCTGAGTGTTATTACACCCTTCATTGAGATACAAGAACTGTCCTTACACGTAGCAGTGTAAATTTAGCATATAGACCACCAACAATTGCATTGCAATATGAAGTCAACAAGTTAAACTAAAATTGCCACTGATACTGAAGTAGTTCATGCAAAAAATTGATAAAAAATCTGGAACTATTACACCTTTTATTATATTATTAATTAATTTCAACTGATTTGTAAGGATTTTTTTTTCTTATATAATAAGTCTGAATCAGTATGAACTCTGTACCATATTCTGCTTGGCAGAGTCATGATAAATGCATGACCACAATACATTAGTATGAACGTTTCAACCTAATGGACATATAATCCATGAACCAAATATCTTTGAGATATCATGATCTTAGAAACGTTAGATATTAATGGTACCAAGGGAGCTATTATGATGGAGTTTGCTAAAAAGAGCTTTCAGATTAATCAGATTCAGGGCCATTCTACTGTAAAGAGTGACTTATACTTGAGCTAATATGATACTCAGACTCCCCTCACATGAAGTTAATTTGGGATATTGTGGAGGTGTATTAGAGATTTTGGGTATATAAGCATGGTAAGGACAGTTCCATACTTAGTATTTTTTAGTTACTATCACATGTGACAAGAGGATGAAATCTGAGCATAAGCCATTTATAATCTAATTCAATTACTGTTTTGACTTTTATTTTATTCTTTTTCCTGCTGCTTTAAACCATGGTTTGGGAAGTACTTAACATTTTGTCAGTGAAGCAACATTTTATAAATACCACTGTAGATTAAAAATTCATATAATGCACTTAATAACTGATTTGCAAACAGTCTAAGACATGCTTTGTATAAAACCCCTTGCATTACATCAACTGTGCAAGAGGCTGATTTCTGGAAAAGGGCTATAAAACCCTGCAATTATAATCAGGTTATGAATGATGTTCTCACTTAATTACAAATCCTGATTAGGGTCTTCTATGTTAGGTTCTCTTTAATATTAAGATTAAATAATGAGCTCCATAACAGCTATCCAGTTTGCCTGACCTTTATATAACACTGGGTCAGATATCAGCGTATTGTAAGTGTGCCTTTTATGAGTCTGTTAGCTCAATCTATGTGTCGACTGTATTTGAATTCCATTAATACATCTGCTGCCAGAACACAGTCTAATAAAATAAGAGATGGGCAGAGACTGGCAAAAAAGGCTATTTTCTCAGTCTCATGACCTAGAAAAGTATCCTAAGGGAAGGCTACCAAGTAAATTAGGGAATTCTCTGACATATGCCTAGGACATGTAGTCAGACTCAGAGCTGCCTGAATTTAATGTCGAGTAAGGAGGTAGTCAGAAAAGTATAATTATTCATCTATAACAATCCTCTTTATAATTAAAATCTATTTTTAATCCACTTAAACTCATTGGTTTAATTTTAAGATTCATAAATTTATAGGTTTTATGAAACCAAAAAAAGTTCATACTGTAATCTATCTACCAGCAAAAAGTATCCTTGGGTATTTTATGAGCATTCATAGGATAATATAAGTAAAAAAGTCATTGAAAAAACGCATATACTCTAATTGTGCTGTTTTTCACAACCATTTCAGTGATAAAGCTTACCTTGCAAAATGAATTGCCAGGTCACAGGCAGGTGAGTCCTGGCTACAAAGTTCAAACAAGCTCACGTGAGATCTGCCCGAGAAGTAGTGGTATTTCATAACACAGAAATATTAATAACACTGAATATTGGGAATAATTCTGCAGAAAATTTAATGCTTTTAGGTGCAAAATGAACTACAATATTCCAACCTCAATCTCAAATAGTTCTTTTCAAATGCTACTACCAGATTTTTGGAGGATTGAGATTAAGATTGTTGCTCAGTTTCTTAAGATTCTCTGGTCTTGGCTTCTCTCTTCATCAGAAAGAAATGGCGATTAAGGAGTCTGTTTGGGAAGCCTGGACAGTGAAGAGGAAGGGCAACAGAAGTCACTGAGCTGCATTTCCCATTAAGTATCATTCAAAGGTGTTCAAAACTGCAACTGTTCTTTTTTGCCTGTTCATTTTCAGCAGAAATTAAAATATTTGGTTTAAATGTGTTCAGTGTTTTCAATAAGAAAAATAAAACTATACTTTTTTCATGATAGCTGGAATTTTAAAAACAAACAAAACCCAAAAAAACCTCATTTGGTGAAGAGCTATAAACTGGTCATAGCATTAAAAACTTGATGTTAAAAGAATGGGATTCTCAAGGTCCTATTGCAGAACGTGATAAACCAAGTAATTCTCTTATTGTACCTAGCAGTAGACGGAAAGTGGTCCAAAACACAAGATGCCAAATAAGGACTTGTAAAAAACAACATTTATGATAGCAAGACTGGCAGTAGAAAACATAAAACTGTTTTTCCCATTGATTTAATATTGGTTCAAAACCACTAAAACATGAAAAATTAAAGTGTTTTCATCATGACAACCTGTGCCAGCCGTTTGCTTAGGCACAGAATATTCACCGTAACTAAACCTTTTATATCAAAACATATTTGTGGTTGTAAAAGTTTGCAGTGCCTATTGCAATTTTAGCCTGTCTTTCTCAAGATTTGTTGTCAGATTTTATACCTTAGCTGAGATGTGTTCTGGAAATCTGATCCTGCTATAAAATTCAGGAAAAAAAAAAGATTGTATAAACAGACCTTGTACCTGTCTGAATGGTAATGCTATTAATGAGTTCACTTATGACATTTTTACTCACTTTTGAGTCAGTCCTATTTCAAACTAATCTCTGCCATATTCCCTCAGTAATGATTTTGCTTCATTAAGGAATTATTCAGGATTTTGTCCTGAAAAATCTTATGTCTGGGAATGTATAATCTGACTTCTGTTGACATTAGTGAGGTTCCTTTCAGGTCTTTCAATATGTTTATCCCACTGAAACCTACAGGAATAATCAAATCAGTAAAGTAGCTCACTCTGGACATCCATGTCAAGCTGGAGGTTCAGAGGGGATTCTGGGTCTGGGTGCCATTTTGATGAATCGCTTGTTGTAAACGTTAAACCTGAGTCAGGAAAACCTGTCTCTGGAACTTGTTTTCTTCCTCCACAGTCTGTAGTCTGAAAAACCAGACTAGTTACCTGTCTTCTAAACATCTACCATTAAGTGAGATGACTTCTACTTATAAACGATTAACTGCTTCTCTCCAACCACTTTTCTTTTAGGCCAGGTAACATGTCTCCTCTCATTTCATGCCCTCCTCATACCCTTCCCCCTTATTCTCCCTAGCAAACTATGTGCTAACTCAACACCCATATTCAAGGGCTTCAACTGCTAAGTCCTGTGAAACTAGGTTGTAAGCTAGTTCTCTTAAAACCATTTTTTGAAAACTTGCAATATAATAATTTTTGAAAACTTGCAGAATCCAGTTTTGGAATTATGTTCTTAAACTTTACAGCAGGTTCTAAGACATTTTTCTGCCATTCTACCCGCCACAGAAAAGCTTAGCCGAGCTTGGAGATGTTCAATAGTTTAAGAAAATCCACAGGTGGATTTAGTGCTACCATGATCCTATTTACAATTTCCAGATTCAGGGCTACTAGTGTCACCTGTGCAGCTTACAGGAAAGAGCAATGGCAAAGATGCCACTACACACAAGAGATAAACTAATATCATAAAGGCCCTTTCTGGCTCTCAGCACTGCTCTAATTCCATATAGAATTAGTCTTGCATCCATGTAGCCTGTGATCAAAAATCAGAAAAGGAAAGTAAAGCCACTTTGCAACTTACCTGGCTCTGGTGTGTTTGTGCAGAAGAAACTCATTTACCAGAAGTAAACCTGAAGAAAACTGCTATTGCAAAGAAATAATTCATTTGGGGTGGTTTTCCCTCATTTTTGACCCCCATTGCTTACAGAGTTTTCTCCTCTCTTTTATACAATTTACCTGTCACAGAGTAAGCATGCATACGATGTTGAATTACTTTGCACATATACATTAGTTCACATCCTCCTCTTACTGCTCATGTGTAGACTATTTGGCACATCCTAAGTAGGTCAGTCCAGTGACTCGGAGGTATGAACCTCTTCTCAAAAAAGAGGGGAAGCAGGGACAGGTGACACAGTCTTCAAGTCACCTCTTCTTCTCACAAGTGAAAGTGATGATGAGTAAGACCTCCTGTGGACAGCAATATTATCATAACATCTTACTAGATGAGTGAACGTACAAAGAGCTCCTTGAAACTCCGAAGGGGTCAATATTCTTCATGAGTGAATTGATTAAGTAGGTGCCTTACCGTGACAAAAACATGGGGTGAGCTTTGAGCACAAACTGAATAAGATATCTAGATAATCTGGGAAAAGCTAAATGCTATGACGTTGAAACTCTTATGCGTTTTCAAGATTGCAAATAAGATGCAACAGTGCCTTTATAATTAGCAATCACAGTGGCACCAGAATCAAGTACAAAAAGAGAAGAATGACTATTTGTTTTAAAACAACCTTGCTTAATCATCCTGTGATCGCTCAAAGAATGATGAGACCTTTTAGAAAATCATTACCAGTGCTGTCTTGGCCAGCACCTTAATTAGACTTTCTGTGAACTTGGGAATTTCGGTAAAGGTGACATTTGCATCAAAGGATCTTCCCTTTTGTTTTTCAATGTATGATCATTTAAGAGAATACAGATCATTTATGCTGGCATTAAGAGCTTTTCATTCTTCTCTAAATTCCAGGTATCATTCATGCAAATTAATTCATACAGCCATTAAAAAGCCTATTAATCTCTTTAATATCCAAGAGCCTAGTAGCTTAATCATTTTTACCTTTTGCTATGTTATAAGAACTTGCCAGTTTTCTTGCTATTAACCTACCAATTTTACAATTGCATTAAGGTAAAGCCAGTTCTTCCAGTGAGAAAAGCAAGTGTGACACAGATAAGTTAAATAATTTCCTTCTGAAGTTATTGATCTTTAATTTGAGGTCTACTTAAGTTATGATAATCTTTTTTCCTTCTTGCTGTAAATGACATTTCTGTCATTGAACTTCTGATGTAGGATCTTCATATAAAATAACAGCCTTATATGAAAGAAGTTTACTTTTAAAAAGAAATTCCAGGCATTAGAATAGAATGGAAACATATTTCCTTCTTCATATGTTCCAATGGAAATAAATTGTTATTTTGGTGAGAATTATCAGGATGAAAAGGAAAAAAATATTAGACATAGATTATATATAGATAGAGAGAGAGAGAGAGAGAGAGAAAGGTCGACACAGAAAGTATCACATAGAAAATTTTCAAACAAGGTTTTCATCTTAGATTTCTTTTCTGCCTTGTCTTTGTCTAACACTTTAATAAGAATAATGCACCACTCCATGTGTATGAACAGCACAGTTCTGTTGCGTAGAAGAGGTTATCAATGTCTCTGTAAACAAGGCCTCATTTATTTAAGTGCTTAAATACAGATTTAGGATTTTTTCTTTGGGCATAGGGATGTAAAAATATTGGTTCAAATAAAACATTGTTCTGTCATGGCAGGTAACTGACTACATTCTCTGATCGTGAGTTCATAATACTGTTGAAGTTTTGCGTGTTACAGAAAAGCATTACCTGAAATACGTAAAGAGAGATATAATGTGTTATACATAGATTAACTAGTGATATACTGGTTCAATATAGCTTAATGTGAGCTTGAAGTAGCTACATTTATTGTCACAGGAAGATTCATTTAAAACACCGTCCCCTGCCCCTTTCTTAGTAGGTTATGATAGATGAAGATTGCTTCTCAACAGTGTCTTATATAAAAGGTATAGAAAATAACTTTAATATGATGATAGACCTCCTGCCAGTGACCTATATGCAGCATGATTTTTCTGTCCTTAGGGCTGCTTAACAAGGCTATCGAACCCCAACAATTTCCAGGAGGAGGTTGGTTCAATATATCCAGACATACCAGTTTAACACAGAAATGATGGGTGATTCATAGCACTACAGGACATCCCACTCAAATCAAATGTCAGGAAGGTAACTGAATTGGCATGGGAAGGATAAAGCCAAAATTGTTAATGAGGTTCACCCCGAAGTCATGAAGTTATAGTATCTAAAACAAACTAAGAATGAATAGTTGCTTTTTTATACTCTGTTCGCCAGTATGATATTCTCACATGAATGGAGTGATGACATTTTATTCACAGTTACACTAGCATCACTAGCAGTACAAAGCAAACAACAGTGGAGCACTAGCCTGCAAAAATAGCAGCGCAGATGGTTTCACAAATATTACCTTCTTTTTTCTTTTTTCTGTTTTTTTGTTGTTGTTTTTTTTCTTTTTTGGGGGGAGGTGGGGGTGGTTCTTGCATAATCCCATTATTGCCATGTTTGAATGTTTATCCTCAAAACCTGCCTCTCTGCTCCTGTTCTCTACCTACCCTGCCCCCTCTCAAGAGAGATAAACACATCCTCAGTCACTTGGCAGCTTGAAGAATGGCGATACAGGGGCAGAGCAATTTGCCAGGGGTCAAACAGAATACCTGTGGTGGAGCAAAGAATCATATCCAGGTCTCCTTGGAGCCAGATTAATGAGATAAACACTGGACTAGAGACCCTCTCTACACATTGCCCGTTTTCTATGGAAAAAAATAAATAAATAAAAAAAAGTTTCAAGTAACTTATTTTCAGTGCCAGAATTATTCTAGCATAAAAATACATAATCATTCAGCACCAGCAGCCTTGCTAGGATGCTTAATAATAGTATAAATAAGTATAAAACAAAATGGATACATACACATATTTATATAGCTATACATATATATAAACACACATGTATACACACACATAAAAGAAGATAAAGATGTGTTTATTTAAATAAAATAATGTTAAATAGAGAAGTAACTAATGCTTCTGAGTCATTAATCCAAATAAAGGTACATGTAAAATAAGACATAGCTCCATAATATCAGGCCACGGAGTATGAATAAATTCCATATATGTTGATTTAAATCTGTTTGTAACTTGAATGAAAAAGAATGCTTGTATTTTGTTTTGTTTTGTTTTGTTTTGTTTTGTTGTGAATAAGCAGTGATTTCATATATTCATGTAAGAAAAATCTCTCCCAATGCAGTATAATAAAAATAAATAAATTGTAGATTCTGAGCTCCAGAGTGTATCGAGCTTTCAATGGGCAATTGCTTTCTCACTTTCCAAGAACTATAAAAAGTTTTATGGCATATTTGATGTAACTCAGTGTGGCAAAGACAAACATTTTGATTTACAGTAATTCCAGTGTTGTTAACCTGTTCAGCATAACAAAAGAGATTGCTCAGACACACACACCAAAAAAAAAAAAAAAAAGACAATAAATCAGAAAAGAAAATAAAGGTAAAATTCTATATGTAGTAAAGGTCTCCCATGAAATGTTGCCCAAGGCACTAAAGCAAGTGCCGTGTCTGATTAAATAAATGTGTAATGGTTTTTAAGGTTTCTTTTCCAAATGATCCTAAGATTGCAGCGAGACCATTACCTAACTAAGTCCTCTAGGTTTTTTTAATCATAGTCTAAAAATCTGATTCAGAGTCCCTTGAAACCAATAAAAAGAAGATAACTGATTTCTTTGGGCTATAGATCTAGGTCAGGATCTTAATACTAACAGGGATTTCATTCCATTATTATTGGTAATTTCCACATATATTGACACACTTTGTCGAATTTTCCTAACCCATTGAAATATCTGTGCCATGACAGATATACTTCTGAAGAAATTAGAGGTAAATATTAACTTTTTGGTTGTCATCAGGACACTAACATTAAGCCCTTAAGATACTCAGAGAAACAAAAGGAAAGTCGAACTTTCTCATCAGCTTTTTTTCTCTAGAACAATTCAAGAGAGAAAAATGTCACCACAGTTAATAGTGTAAAGTCTCTGAGTGGCCTGAAGCAAAAGCACCTGTCAAAATTGCAATCACAAAAAGAAAGGGTCACCAGAAGGACAAATGCTGTATATAGTTGTATAGCAGTTCTTTGAAAAGCAAGTTCAAATATGCTGTAACTTCACTATTATGCAAGTAAATCCAAGGATTATTTTTTTAAAATATGGAAATAAAGAATATCACTATGGATATGAAGTCAGTGGGACTTGAATTGAAAATCATCACACAGTAGGCAAGCTGCTTACTAAATGCCCAGTTGCAGTATTGAATTTGTGATTAAGCATGAGTTAAAATGAAGAAAATGCTTGTGGAATTTTAAACTCCCATGGCAAGGAATTAGATTGTTTTCCTACATTTTAATGCCATCCTACCTAATGGATTCACTCTTCTCTATTGTGAAATTCGAAAGACCGAGAAGGGAATGTGCTTTCAGCAATAAGAGAAAAATGTAGAACAAAAAAGCTTCCCCACAAAAATTCAAAAATTCAAAATGCCACCCTGACTGCTTGTGAATAAAGGATTTTACTAAATGGAAAACGCTGGTTAGTCATAGCAGTGGAAGGAAACTATGTCATTTTAGTTTCCTTCCCTCAGCCAGGACTCAGCAGTCACACAAACACACACACCACCAACAGCCTCATCCTATTGCCCTCTCTGACTGATCAGGATTACTGGGAGATATATATATTTCAAGAGGAACATGTACAGTGTGGATTCTTGCTATAGCTGGGCTTGAGAACTCAGTTTACCCAGTAGCTGCCCTAGTTGCCGGTCATCCTGATGGGTACCACACCAGGACACTGGGGCTGAGGCTCTCCTGGGACAGCCCTGAGAGAGGACCCAACCGGGTGTCCTTCCTCTGAGTTCTTAACTGCTCCAAGGTGAAGGGACCAGGAGGCACGGAGACCCACTTTGTGATAAACGGGCTCACCCATGACACAGATCCCAGCTCTTCCTCAGGCTGTGTACATCTGTTAGCTGATGGAGAACTGACGAAGAACTGAAAAATGGAAGTAATTGTGTCACATAAGTACTTCTGCTGCTTTCTTTTTCTCTTCCAGAGAAATTTTTGAGATATATTAGGTTGAAGCGGTGGGTCAATCAGAAGCCAACTGCTGTGACAATATCTTTGAAAGACTCTCAGGATCTGACTGGGTAATGTACTTCTGTTGTTCATAGAGAAAGCCATTGGGAAACAGAAAGTTTTCACAAGTATTTAATCCAAACATTAATCTACCTTCAAAGTATTTAAATACTGAATTCAGTTATTGATCTAAAATAAATTTATTTTATGGGAAAGACTATTTCATGTAAAATAGATTCATAACTGGACCAACTCAATACAAGATAAGCAAAGTAATAGCCATAAAATAAAAAGTTAGAAAATTGTGTGACAGCAAGAATTTACACATAAAAGCAAACTCTGCAGAGATTTTTTTCAGTAAAGACTAAATCTGCTTTGCTATGTGAGGCTATTTAACCCAGGGGTCCGAGCACCCTGAGAGGCTGCTGCTCCCCTTCGCTGGGGGTTGGCCATCCATGCCCACAGCCAGGTTTGCTGTGTGGTTGCAAGGTCTGGCTATTCGGAAGGAGCCAGGGGGAAGATGGCTACCAGTGGCCCCGCTGGGGTCCCTCATCGCTCAGGGGCTGCATTTCAGCCCCAGCTCTCGCCCTTGGTCCTCACCTGAGCTGCACTGCAGGCATCCTAGTGCCTCATACCCTTAATCTGGACCCTGACTCTGACCTAGTGGCACAGCTTCCCAGCTTGACCTGAGACCTGTCTTAGCACCATGGACTTATCTGGAGATGCAGAGCCTTGCATGGCCTCAGTCAGTGTTTGCAGACCTGCCCTGCTCTCCCAGCTTGGGTACTGACCTCCCTTGACTGCTCCTGCATCAGTGAGGCCACTGCCCTGTCGGCCTTGTTATCCCACCTTTGCTGTAGCCCTGAGCCTTGTGCTCATGATTCAAAACCAAATTAGTTGTCAAGAAAATTAAAATCATAGCCTCAGAATTTTTTTTTTCTTAGAGTTCATGTGCAACCTTAATGATTAAAGCTTTTTTATGTAATAATATCTCATTACACTATATTCTATACACTATGCACTATACAACTTGCAATTGCTCCTTTTCTTGACATTCTTCCTTTGCCTAGATACTGTATTAAATTATTTTTCTCCCCTATGAGATAAAATAATTTCTTTGTTGCATCATCCAAACTCTCTGCATTCATACTTTGTCTGAGACGCTCTTGTTACTAGAAAGTCTTAAAAGATTTTTTTTCCTAATGAATCTTTTTTATTTCTTGTCAAACTTCCTTGTTGCATAAAATAAATTTATATGCACAAAAGTTGCCAAGGTGAAATAGCTGACTGTTCTCATAGTTTAGTGCTTTAATCTGAAATTCCATTTGAGAATCTATTACTAGATTATTCAATAGAAGATATAAGCAGGTACAAGGATTGAAGCATATGCTCAATTTTGGGAAGTCAATGGGACTGTTCTCAGCCCGCAAATTTAAAAATATGCTGAAATTTTGTGTCAGAATCTAATTAATATATATCTATATTTAAATTTAAGCAGACCAATAGGTCTTGTCATGATTATTTGTGTGGTAGTACATAGCTGGCTATCAAAATGGATGGGGGAGATCAAGCTGTATGAATAAAGATTGTTTCCACTGCAATTGCTTCCATCCATATATTTCAATCATAACATGACAGTTTATTTGTATTACAAGCACTTTATGATATTAAAATTAATATATTTAGTTTCACAATTCATTTATCCTCAGTCATAGGATGATAAACTTCACCACTATTCCAGATTAACAAATCAGCACTAATAAGAACAGAGGTCCCAATCCAGTTTATTGTCCTCAAACATGACATCCCCAGAAAGTTAACATATCTGTTTTAAGAGGAAACTACTTTCTAAAAGGGTGACAGTCATAGGCTACATTACACCACTACGAAATACTCTGTAAATGATAGATGTCCTAATACTATAAAACAGCAGTTGCAAAGATTAGACTTCTTTAGAAAGAGTCTGAATATGCAGCCCCTAGAGAAGAAATTAAAATAACTTCATGATGAAATTCACAGATAGCAGTGGTAGGGCCCAAGTGTAAGAGGGAACATCAACTTCTTCTAACCAAATGTACCAGACACTTTTGGCCATAGTTGTTACCTCCAGTGCCAGGAAGCCTGTGATCTAATAATGCCCAATCACTGCATTGTGTCACATTTGGCAACCACATCCTCTCGTTACGGGTGCCAGTTCTGATTGTTTTGTCCAGTCTCTGGCATCAAAGCAAGATTAACTCTAGTTTCTCTGTATTGCAGAGAAATTAAATACTTCAGTGTGAAATAACATTCTCACGCTCTCCCAAGAAGACAAAGAGAGAGGGATACTTGGTAACGACCCCAAATCTTCTTGTTAAAGAACTGTATATATATTTAAAATACTATATGCATCTGGCAGAATCAAGGATTAACAATAGATTGAAATAAATAAATGCAGGCAGTTTATCAACACCCCAAAGAGAAGGCCAATGAATGCTATGGGAACAATGGGTTTTCTGTTCCATACGTAGATCTAAAACCTGAGAGTTCAAACATGAATAAGATTGCACAAGCCATCACACTCTGACAGTCCTCTATCATTATTTGAGATCAAACTACACGTCATAATTGAATCTGATGCCAGGGGGAAGTTCAGAAGGGAAACTCCAACCTCCCTGTAGTGAAGCAATGACAAAGATACCCAGCGCTATAGCCAGTGCATTCCCACTTCTCTCCTGCCAGTATAGGTAGAGAAAAATCTTCATCAATTACAGCACACATGACAGTTGCTGTGCTATTGCCTGACAGCATGCCAGACACCTTCTCTCAGAGTTCAATCCCTATCAGTCCAGAGAGGTGAGAGCTCTGATCTTCAGCACTTCTTTTAGAGTTGAATGTCACAGACCAGGTGCACAAGGACTAGATCTCCAGGTGGCAGCTCCCCCGTGTCCATAAATCTAGCTGCACTTCTCAATCTAACCGACGCTTTTCTCCCTTGCCACCATGAACAGTGGCTGATTGAAAATGCCCAAAGCAACCACTTCAGAGCAAAGTGCTTTCTAGCAATTTACCCAAATGTGTAGCATCCACAGAGAATCAAGTAAAATATAGGCTATTTGTATATTTTCCTTCTCCTAAAGCCTGCTCTTTCCTTGCATGCTCAGTAATTCCCATTCAGCCCACTTAAATCCAACTTTTGGCTGAGAGGAGGAGAATGCTTTGCTACTTTTTCCAAACACCCCTCCAGATGCTCCTATTAGTCACTCCATTGTGCCTTCCCTTCTATTGGGAACTTTTTGAAGTAAGGGTTTGTCTTTTCTTGTCTGTATTTTCAGGCTTGGCTAAGTAAATGTGTAACTCAGCCCTGCACCTAGAAAACAGCATTTTCCAAGTTAACTGTCTAGCTGTTATAATCTGTCTCCAAGTTATGTACCTTGGTTTCCTATCTCACTATAATTTCATTTTCTGTTTGCTCTCCATTTAATAGTGTCCTCTGAATTCAATGTCAGTAGCAAGGATAGTATTAAACATGCAAATTAAATTGCTTTTAATAATAATTTTTTGAAAATCCTGATTTTACAATTATCATCTACATGTTTATATTTAGAGTGTTTCCCGCATTGTGCAAGGCTGTGTTTTAATTAGCTAAGTCTTCCTTAAACAGGCATTTATTATGGAATACAATGGTGAGTTAAAACTAAAACAAATTGGATTTCTGCTTCTCTGTTGTCAGGGGCTGCTTTATGTCTAGCAGTTCGGACTGTCAACAAGTATGATGCTAATTAGGAGCAAGATGTTCTTCAGTGGCTGAATCAGTCCTGTCTTACAGATTTTTCATGAATTGTTCTTTGTGTTATTGTTTCCAGCTTCTGTTTCAGAACTCAAGGGAACATTTTTCCTTGTTTGGTATTATTTTCCCCATCACAGCCCGGTGGGTTATCAGTGATGCACTCTTCTCTAGATTTTGACTTCTCCATTCAGCTGTTGTCATTACTGAATTTCATGTAGCCTCTAAAATTCAGTCCATGTGGGGCCATTGAATTTCTAACAGAAAAGAGGTCACAAGTAGGGGCAGGGCAGTTCTCAACATCTTTAACCTGAAACGGGGAGTTCCAGATTCACATTTCTTCTTCCTGAGATTTGACATCTTGCCTAGTCAGAGTAGTCACCCCTGGCCTACCATAAAACTCTCAGCCATCCCACCCAGTGAACTATTTCTCTTTTTTTCACATCAGTTCCACAGATTCCTCATGTCTCCAGTGTATTAATAAGCCCCTTATTCATACCTTTACTTTAACACCTTCTAGGCACCCTAAGGACTATGAATCCTCACAATATTACGATATCGGTGGGGGGGCGGTGTTAATTTTCTATTTTATTAAAAAACTATATACAAAACCCCATATGTATGTTGAACTTCCTCCTTATTCCTACTGTTACTTTGTTCAGGTTTGGCTCCTCAGCAATTCACTTCTAATGTCCCGCTCACCATACTTCCCAGGATCCTGGCGTTTGATGCCAAGATCCTAGTGACAGCTGAAGCCAAGCCCACACTGTAGCCCTTTTTGCAGAAACCAAACGTTTCTGTCAGGAACATCAAGTAGACTCTTCGTATGAGGAACCCACAAGGCCAGGACTCCAAGAGTTGAAAGAGATGATATGTCAAAAAGAAACCACAAACTGATCTATAGTAATTCTAAACTCATGCAACTTCAGAAAATCTTAAAGGTCTCCAGACGCAGCTGTACCTCATCTTACATTAAAAACTCATATACTTATGCACTTCAAAACATATTTCTTTGAAAATGGTCTGTATTTTTTTAGCAAAACCTCAGGTCTAGTTGCTGGGTTTCTGAGGTACTTTGCGCCAGTACTAGAAGACGTGTATGAGCAATACTACTGGATACATCTATGTGGCTATAAATTCCTCTGAGATCTTTGTCAATAACAGCTAACCGAGTTAGCCCTGTAAATTTTTTCAACAATATAAAATAAACACCTTCCTTTACTCCTCAGGCATTTTTGATTATAAAACTCAATTTCTGTTTAACAGATACTATTAAGTCAGGACCATTAGTTCAAAAAGCTACCCTTAAAAAAAAAAAAAATACACTCACAACTATTTTGTCCAAATCCATAGGCTTTTTAAGTGATTATAGCCAGAGTGGATTAGTGACTTGTAAATATAGTGACTCAGCTGCCTTTCCTATTTCTCCACCGCTCTGCATTATTGTCACACTCCACTGTGACAGGGTATCATCACGCACATTGGGTTTAGTAAGTGAATCTTGTCAAGTGAGCTTCAGTCATGCCTAAGGCTCAGAGGCTTGTTGCAGTCAGCATTCCTTTGGAGTGCTCTGTCAGCAGAAACTGGAAGGAAAGCTCTCGCTTTTGTTCTGAATCTGGGGCACTGACTACCTTGAAACATCAACTTGATGCTCAAATGCTGCACACTCAAAAAAGGAAATGTTAGTTTCGCAAGTTTGGCTTTTACTTTACACATATCACTTTTGCCATAACTTCACAGAGGCACTTGAAAGGAAGACAACTATCAACAAGAAATACGTCACTCCCTGAACTGTTGCAGTAAGAAAACAGAGTAGTACCCATTTCATTGTGCTAAATTACTTGTAGATCAACTTCAAAATGGAACTGTTTACTGAAGCATTTGACTAGACATTTCAGTAGAGTGATTCTGCATTTTTTTTAAAGTGAATGTACAGCTAGTAGGGATTTTGGCAATTAAATACACACGGGAATTTCTTGAAGAGTTTGAAAAATACGTTTAAATAGTTAAACATATGGTATACTTCATGGACTGGATTCTCTAATTGGAGTTGTATTCTTTAAACCATTAAGTAGCCAGAAGTCCCTTCCAGACCAGATCCTTCATTTCTGACTCCACAGATGCTGCATTGCGCATGTCGAGGTAAAGGAGGAGTCCCAGAACATGGAAAATTTATTCCTTTCCTTTCTGCCTGCTCTCCAGTGGCTTATGTGCCTCAAAGCAAGCAGCAGAAGAACCTGATCCTAAATAAAAATAGCTTCCTGAAGCCTTCACTTGCGTTTCGGTGTGTAGATCTATGACACTGAACAGTCTGTCTCCACATGTTTACTCTTTTGTTTCTTCCACTTTTACGTAAACAAATTCACTTGCATTAAATTTGGAACTTTTCTATCTTTAGAATTTAATATCATCCTACTGTGTGATCCTTGCTGAAATGTTCCTCTTCAAATATGACAAGTGTACGACAACACAAACAGAAGACCATCTTATTGAGAGGTAAGCAAGGATCATTGGTAAAAAAAATACTTGGCAATAAAGACTATATCCTGCATTTCCTTTTGCTCTAACTAATATTTGCGCACTTAGTGACTGAACTAGGACCAAATTTCGAGAGGTGGCACTAACACAAGGAGAAATGTAGGAATCAGTTAAACTCTGAAATACTTTTTAAAGCTTCCAAGTAAGATCTTTGTAAGACAACTTTAATTCTAACTGAATAATGCAGAGCAGTTGCAGAAAGTAAATTATAAATTAATAATCACAAGTCTTCACATAGAAAACTTGATTCTCTCTGTTTCATGTGAACAGAAATAGCAACATGACCTACTTTGCTAGTCAAAACAGTTTGAATAACAAATACTCCCAGTGAACTCTTCACTGACGACATAAACTCTCTGTATAAGAATCTGAAAAATTAATAAAGATTTGCCTTTCCTTAAAGCACACAAACACAACACACACACACTACATACGCTTCAATATGTGTGCATATAAATATACATGAATGTCATACTGAATTATAATTTAGTAATGGGAAAACCTAAACATCTTCATGGTACATTCTCCTTCTCTGTTTTATGAAAACTGATGTGTGAGACGGACTGGTAGAGAGTGGGTGAAGGCATTCAAGTACAAAATCATCTAATTCACTCCTTATAGACAATTCCACTGTGCTAGGAAAGTTTGGGCTGATTCAGCTGAAACTACGGCCAGTTTCCAAATGATCTGGCGTAAACTTCATTCCATCATGCATAACTCCCCATGCTGTCCCTTATCCCTGGAAGTCAAACTAGTCACAGGTGCCCTTTCCCTTTGCTGCCGTCTTCTCTGTTGACCCCAGAGTCATACAGCCCTTGAAGGACTTAGCAGGCAGCTTTCTCCCCTTCATTCTCTCCTTATTCTGTTAGGCTTGGACCAGGAAAGACCTGACTGCTCCCTTTCAGTGGCCAAGCCATGGTTTAATGGACTTTGATTGCACCTTCAGACTGGAGGCCATAAAGGGGTAGAAATTCCCCAAGGTGGCAGAAATTAATTCAGATAACATTTTTGAAAAAGCAACACTTAAAAGGCTAGTAAATATTTTCCTGGAGAACATTTTTAGGCATACAGGAAAATAAACCTCTGGCAAACAGCTAAAACTTTTCACCAACACATAAAATTATATTAAGCTCTAATAATTGCACTTATGATTATGCAAGGAAATGATTTATTTTTTTAATAAGTAGTCAAGGTTTACTCTTTTCCAGGAGGCACGTGCATTTGAATTAGAACACAGTAAGAAATCAATTTGTGACTACCAGGTTTTTTATTCTAGAAAATGAATATCATTATATTAATGCCATGAAATTAATATTCAGATATTTAGGATTGCTTCCTCTCATTTTTCAATATCTGGATCAAATTATATGAGGGAAAACTAGGAAACATGTGCTAAAGTTAATAATAATAATAATAATAATAATAATAATAATAATAATAATAAGCTAAAGCTTATTACAGTCACTCTCTTATCTATGTGTCAGCCTTTTCAATGTGACCCCAGGCTCAACTCCCCACAAGCTTATTTATAGCTGTAACAAAAGTGTAACTGGCCTTTCATAACACTGTGCGCAGAATCATTTTTAGATGTTGTGGTATACCTGAAATGAGAAAACATACAATACTTCAAGTCTTTTGGAAACAGCGCCAAAATATGAACATATTGTCATTCACTGACGTTTAAGCCTTATGCCTTAGAGATGACCGAGATAAATAGCCAGCACCATGTTAATCTTCAAAAAGAACTTGTTCTTCATGTCATGAAAAATTCTTTCAAGTGATGAAGTTTACCCTGTAAATTAAATCTCTAAAGTAATGGAAGAAATAACCCATGACACTGGTAGGGGAAATTAAATTAGAGTCACTAATAGCAGGTCAACACAGTCCAAGCAGAGGTAATAGAAGTGACCACAAGAATGATAAGCAGGCCTTCACTAGGCTGTGACATCTATCTCCCAGAGACTGTGACAAACATTCATCTGTGTGGCAAGCAATTCACAATTCAGGCACTAGCATGTTTATAGTGCAGCCTGACACTGGCAGAGCCAAAGCATGCCAGTCTTTCTCAGCAGGATGCTCTAATTCCCTAATGAAGACCATTAAGACAAGTAAAAATCTTTGACCCCAGTCTCTCTGCTAAATCAATCTGCCACACCTCCAGATAACCTTTTTACTTTATTTATTTATTTATAAGCATGGAAGATATTTTCCGAACTAGTGCAATGCCCATTCCTTCTAATATCCAACCTAAACCATTCTATGATTCTATGATTCCATGAATATTGCTAAGCTACTGTAATTCTACCCTGGAGCAGTAAAATACAAGGGAAAAAAAGGTAGGAAAATACAGAGAACAGATTCTGGTTTGGAATTGTAAAAGATCCAGTGTATGCTTTCTCTAAAGACCTTAACATCACTGCAATAGCCGTTGGCAAAATAGCAGGGTAAGAGGTTAAGGTAAAATGGACCCTTGCATGTCATACAAAGGACCTCTGAAATTCAAGGGCTGATTTATTTCCTAATATCTGAGCATGATCACTGATCTTTTGATGTAAACATAATAATGTAATAAATAACATATGGCCAGCGAAAATACAGGTTTCTATAAAATACAGGGATAAAGGGTAAAGTCATATTCTATCACCTCTTTTCTCTTCATTAAAACAACTTATTAACACATACCACCATCATTACCAAATAATTTCAGTAGAAATTAAGAATACAGACAGTAGAAGTGCAGTAGGATGACAAATATCAAAGTGCTTGGCAAAGTAAGTGTGTAAGCAAGTAAATAAATAAATAAACAAACCTTACATCATACAAGTTCAGATAGATAATAAAAGAAGCTGAAAGAAATGCTTGTTTACATTATCCACAGGATATATGTGATCTTAACCTTTTAGTCATTACGTTAAAACAAACAGCATATTAAAATGGAAATTTCCCCAGAGTTACTGATTTGCAAAGTGAAATAATGAACTTCTTATCCCTCGTTTATTCACACTACTTGTTTCCATTTAAATGGTGATTAGGCTTACTCAGTGCTAATGATCATTTGGCAGTATTATTACATGGCTTAAAAATCCAGAGGTACAACTACAAGGATAAAATGCTACTAAAAATGCCAGCCAACATGTTGGTGTTTCAGTAGACACTAGCACTTGCTCTGAGTTTGACGTTTCCAGATAGCATCCTGGCACAAAAGTACTCCTTGTGCCAAGGCTCAGGCAGTCTTCAGAGGCAAAGGATTGGTCTCTCCAGCTTTGCAACACCCTTTCTCACTGCTGAAAACTTCCTCCTGTGAACACACCGCATTCACCTGCACGCCTGAGGGCTGTCCAGGGTATGCTATAAACCAGCATCGGGTCCAGACCCCACTGCTGACAACAGGAGTCCTGAAGAAATGCTAGCTGAAAATATACGAACAAAATGAAAATAAGACATACTCTGGAGGGCAGGCAATACACAAAAAAATGCATTAATTGGTTAATTCATCAAAGCCTAACTTTTGCATTTTCCATAGACTGGATTTCAGACCTTGCTAACATGCAGATTCTCTTAATTTAATTTTTAAAAGTATTAACTATCAGTTCTAGATGCCATAAAATTTCTATGTAGTATATATATTTTTTTCAAATAAATATTCTGACAGAAGTAGTGGACTTGTCTTCCAAGAAGGCTAAAGATGTATCACAGATCTTCATGGTTTCTCAGAACAAACTCGTCTGAACTATGAAACTACTTGAAATAAAGCCCTTCCATGCATCCAGAGCAAAAATGAAGACTATCTTAATATCTATTTGAAAAAGTAAGTCAGTAAGGCAACTTTACACACTTCTGCTCACCTATTGCTACAACAAAGAAAATTTCAGGGATGACCGACTGCAGACCGAGGAGCTGAAGAGTCAGTTTCTTCTGGAAAATTCTGGATGTCAGAACTGAAGCAGCATCAGTATGAGGGGAAAAACTGAGGACTTCAAACCTTCTCAGATCTTTTAAGATTGAATTTTCCAACGGCAACCTTAAGCTAACTCTGCTGTCATTGAAATCAATAGTCATCTGCGAAAAAAAAAACAAAACAAAACAAAACAAAAACATACCAAAAATGAGGTATGACTAAACACTTTGCAAAATGTACCCTTATTGTGCAATTTGCACTGCTTCCTGAGCCTTTTAATGAATTCTAAGGCACTTCTAGATGTTTAATATCTCTCCATAAGAAATTATCCTATTTCCAGTAGTAGTCAGCTGCCAGTAAATTTATTACTCACTCATCCTTTACACAGGGGCAGGTAAAGAGCCATGAGGTCAATATACAGTAATGCCAGACCCAGTTCATGGTCACAACAAAAAAGAGCCTGACATGTCTGGGCCCTGAGGGCACCCCGGGGCCTGCCCATGGCCCAAGACCCCATGTCAGCCCCCAGGGCCATCAGTCCCTGCCTCAGCCACACCGTGGCAGGAGCAGTCTCCAGCTCCCCACAGCGCTGCCTGGCCCAGCCATGAGCATCCCCGAGCCAGTCCCACCCAGGGGCCAGGGCCCAGCTCATCCTCAGCGAGGATTGGCAAGGTCCCTGGCAGCCATGTTACCACACTGACTTCCAGTTGTCCATCCCTTACAGAGCTACCAACCCCAGTCTTTTCAGATGCTGCTCTTTTGACACCAGGTCAGGGGTTCAACCATAAAAGTCGTCCTTATCAGACGGCCCTTTCCCAGACCTGAGAAGCACTTCTCTGCTGCTGCTCCTCCACGGTTGCAAATTTGCTCCAGGCATCGTCTCCTTCATCAGAGAAAGAAACTAAGGCTGACCCTTCTGTGACCAAAAAGATAGGAAAACAGGCAGCATCAGCCCTTAATCCTTTCCGCTGGGAAGCCTGTAGTAGAAGATAGAAAGAACTTGGATCACAGAGAGCTTTCTTTAAGAAAAATGGCACCAGAACGAAATGTTTTGAACTTTTTTGCTGGATCCAACATTCAGCACTTGAAATTGCCCTGGGAAATGACTCCTTAAAGTTGCAGCCATTTAACAGTACTCCAGCTCATGGTCCTCGCCTGACAAGAGCCGGCGTGACAGCGGCCCATCAGCAGAAGTGACACGTCAGAATACTTTGGGTAATGCACCACAGGAGTCATAGAATCATCACAGAATCATAGAATGGTTAGAGTTGGAAGGGACCTTAAAGATCATCTAGTTCCAACCCCCCTGCAGTGGGCAGGGACACCTCCCACTTTGACCATGTTCCTCAAAGCCCCATCCAGCCTGGCCTTGAACACTTCCAGGGATGGGGCACCCGCAACCGCCCTGGGCAACCTGTTCCAGTGCCTCACCAGCCTCACAGGCAAGAATTTCTTCCTACTGTCTAATCTAAATCTACCTTCTTTCAGTTTAAAACTGTTACCCCTCATCCTATTGCTCCACTCGCTGATAAAGACAAATATTTAGTCTCATTTTATTTACTTTCCAATGTTAGTTTAACACCAAGTAAATGTAAGGAGATAAACAAAAGAGATACTCTTCTGAGCTCCTGATTCACTTGGGGTACGGACTCAGTCAAAGCAGGCTTGTTTCTAGTCCACAGTCAAGTGGAGATTTGCATGAAAGTCCTGTGGCTGAGCAGAGAAAATTATGCGGTAAGGATCATGTCCCTCTTTCCCTTGAGTGAGAAGCGTTTGTTCTACAAATGCCAAAATACCCCAAAATCACAAGACCTGTTCATTTTTGGAAAATAAAAATTTTTATCACAAATTGACCTTCTGGGAGATGGTAAAGAAAAAATACATAATATAAATTAAAAAACAGTTGGAAATATCTTTCTTGTGTCTTCTTGTCCCCTATACCCAAACTTAAAGCTAAAAATTGAGCAAAAGGGAAAAGATTCTGACACCCTTATATCATGTCTAGCTATTTGAGTGTATTTACACTTATATTTACACTTACTTACACTTATGGAGATCAGACTCGTTTTCAGTGAGACTTAGCTAATAATTTCATTTAAAAGTCAACCTAATTCAGTTCCCTATTCTTAAAATTTTGAGCAGGCAACATGCAAAATGTGAGTTTTAAGGAAAGGTGATAACTGTGATTTAGTTCATTAAGGTGTAAATGATGCAATAAGGAACAGGGGGGAAAAAACAAAGCAAGTTGACAATGGGAGTACAAAATCCTAAAAGACAACACCCACACTTAAGTGGTGTGGTATTTACAAAACCTAACCTGTGCTTTAGACTTTAATATTTTACAGGCAGCTTTAGCTGATCTAACTGTGAGTTGTGGAATGAAGAAATGATCTGGTTCATTTGTCCATCCTTAGGCACAGGTTCTCACTGCTCCTTTTGGGCTGCCTCTGGACAGTCTACCTAAATGCATTCAGCAAATTCTCCAATCTAATTTATAAGGATTTTTTAGTGGTTGCTTTCAGACCAGCAAGGAATCTGAATCAAAGCATGACAAGCACCATGAAGAGAAGACTCAAGGGTGGAAGCATGTGGCCAGGATCACATAAGGCAGGATTCCCTTTTCATACGGACATAGCCTTAGATCATTATGTGTCAGACCATAAGAGTGCGCTCTGCGCAGTGTGCCCTTCACATAGCTCTGATGGATTTGTGGAATTGCCTCAAGGATAGATCCTCAGCACAGAGCAGAAGTTAACAACAGAGTTGTTGCTGGCTTACACTAGCCTAGAATCAGGTCAATAGCCTATATGTGTGTTTGTGTTTAAGTATTTGTGTATATATTTCTGTAGATCTTCATGATATGTTTGTCTGCGTAGGTTTATAAATATGTGCCTATACATATATATACAGATCAGATACAAGATATACACAGACATTACACACTCTTGAAATCCTTTCGTCCTGCACTAACATCAGACTATTTCCAATATTACTTTGATTTGCAACACTCGTCTCACCTCTAAAGACAATTAAGGAGGAGAAAGTTGCACATTAAGTGGTCCCATTATAAATTCATTTGCTAGGTTTTTTTATTAGCACAGAGGATGATGAATTAATTTGGTATTCAAGTAACGCTCATTTCTGCCTCCAATAAGAGTTCCCTCATAACGTACCATTAGTTAAATATACCATCACAATAAAAATCTAACAAAAAAAAAAAAAGCCTTTATGTTACTTTAAATAATGAGCCCTCAGAGAAGCTGAATTAGCACTATAAATTAAGTTACATTATGATAAGAATATATTTTTAGGTAGTGTTAGTTCACAAGAGCAAAGGTCTAGCTCAATTGTTCTGTCTCCCAACTTAATTGTATAAAAAGGGGGGGATGGGGGAAAGAAAACCCTTCTCTAGGGCCCACATATACTCCCCCATGTACCCCAGAGGGATGAAATGTAAATCATAGTTCCTAGTTTCAGTATTAAAAGAATAAATGCCAGCCACCTACCCATGTGTCATTATGAAATTTCATTAGTACACACCCACTTGTGTGCCAAAGCCTTTAACAGAAATATTATGTAAGATAACACCGAAGAACACTGATAGTCTATCCAGACATGAGTTCCCTTTTCAACATAACCAACTGGATATCCCTCCTTCCGCTTGCTTTCTAATCATCTGACAATCTGTATAAAAATCTCCCTCATACCCTTTTAACTGGCACCTTCCTGTGGTGCAGCTTTAATTCAGAGAGATAAGTTTTACTACATAAACCTCTAGTATATCAGAAATGCATCCTACCATTTTTAAGTTTGTGCTGGTGACATACAGAAAATTATGTAGAAATTCAGATATATTTCTCTTACTCATTAGTCAAATGACAATATTATGAAGGATTTTTTTCTTGTTCTTGATATTTCACTGTTTTTCCTAAAATTTAAGACACCAACACTGAATTTTTTTCACAAATTTCAGACCATATGAGTCTACAAGTCAGGGAAATAGGAACAGTGAATGCTTGTCCTGACCCACAGTGATTTTGATAGAGTTTTTCAAGCAAAAAATAAAAAAATAAAAAAATAAAAAAAATCAACTTTAGCAAAGAGATTCAATGACTCTATGTATTTGTAATTTGACACACACCTGCTCTCACACACATTGATGTAAAAATAGAATCCAGTAACTAACACTGGGAGCACTAAGCACAGAACAAGACCCAGTCTGTATACACAGGCTACATCCATGTTAGTGAATTGAAAGCACAGGTATGAGTTCCACCCTGCAATTTTCCATAGTGTTAAACGACTAGTGCAGTTTTGGCCTGAGTCAATCAGTAGTCTGCTTTGCAATGCCCAGGGTATTTCTAGAGTTGATCAGACTGGGAACCATTGCTAACAAACCTGTCCACTGTGGAAAGAGATAGGAGTTTACCTGTGTGAATGCAAACTCTGACGTGGCAGGCAGCCTCGGGACCAGAGAACAACCATTTGATTTGTTTTCTGAGTGTAATTGTAACTAAAGAATTGCACCAGTAGTATACATCTCCTAATAAATAGAATTGTTCAAAAAATTCCAGTGAGTTTTTTTTTCTTTAGAAAGCATTGGTTCATTAAAACTGAGACCTTTTGCAGGAATGATCATATCAGTTTCAGCAAAGATACAGTAGCTCATCAAAATTAGAGACAAAAGTGACATTAGCAACCAGAAAGGTCAAGAGATGATAGGATATTTACCTGGCATGTGAGATAATGAAGTTCAAGTCCCTGTTTTGAATCAGCTAGAACAAAGATTTGTGTTCTCCTCTTATTCAGCCTGCACAAATATTTTGAACTAATAGCACTCTGAGATGAAGCACAGCAATTTTTTTCATTCTCTATTTTTTACCGGGTAAAGTTTAGGTTTCAATCCATGGGGAAGGGATTTTTTAACAATTTCCCACAAAGTTCTAACCATAATTCCTATCTCCATCTTTACTTATTCTCTTCTTTGACTTCCACCAAACGCCAACTCAATCATAGAATAGTTTGGATTGGAAAGATCATCTAGTTCTAACCCCCCTGCCATGGGCAGGGACAACTCCCACTAGGCCAGGCTGCTCAAAACCCCATCCAACCTGACCTTGAACATTTCCAGGGATGATTCATCCACATCATCTCTGGGCAACCTGTTCCAGTGCCTCACCACCCTCATTGCAAAGAATTTCTTCCTAGTGTCTAATCTAAATCTACCATCTTTCAATTTAAAGCTGTTACCCCACATCCTATCACTACCCTCCCTGATAAAGAGTCCCTCCCCAGCTTTTCTATAGGCCCCCTTTAGGTACTGGAAAGCTGCTATCAGGTCTCCCCGGATCCTTCTCCAGGCTGAAAAACCCCAACTCTCTCAGCCTGTCCTCATAGGAGAGGTGGTCCACCCCTCTGATCATCCTCATAGCCCTGCTCTGGACCCGCTCCAACAGGTCCATGCCCTTCTTGTGCTGAGGACTCCAAAGCTGGACACAATACTCCACGTGGGGTCTCACAAGAGCAGAGTAGAAGGGCAGAATCACCTCCCTCGATCTGCTGTCCACGCTTCTTTTGATACAGCCCAAGTTGGGGCAGCGATTGGCTTTCTGGACTGCAAGCGTACATTGCCAGCTCAGGTTGAGTTTCTCATCCACCAACACTCCCAAATCCTTCTCAGCAGGGCTACTCTCAATCCATTCTCCGCCCAGCCTTTATTGTGTTTGGGATTGCCCTGACCTACATGGAGGACCTTACACTTGGCCTTGTTGAACTTCATGAGTTTTACACGGGGCCACCTCTCAAGCCTGTCCAGGTCTATCTGGTTGGCATCCCTTCCCTGATGACATCTGTTGATTAACACAACATCTCTTAGTCATACCTGTACAATTGCCTCATCCTTCTGGTGTACAGTGGTTCCTTCAAAGTAGGTCATAGTTTCACAACATCTCAACCCCCTCCAGTTTTCCTTGACAAAGTGTCAGAAGGTTCCTGCTCCACTTGCCAGTATATGAGGCCATAAGATGCGAATGAAGGCAGTCCTCTTTACTACTTTGCATGTGCATGTGCATTTCTTCTCTGTGCAGTTTTTTTCCTTTCTTATTTTTTTCCTTCTTTTTACTTTTTTCCTTTTTTGGCACAAAAGAAGCAGCTTACATCTGTTCTTTTTGTTCTCATGGTTTCATGTGCTCAACAAAAAAAAAAAAAAAGGAAAAAGGCTAAATTTAATGTTTCTGTACTAGAAGATTTAGTGTNTCTCATGGTATGTAGTGGTCAAAAAAAAAAAAAAAAAAGGAAAAAGGCTAAATTTAATGTTTCTGTACTAGAAGATTTAGTGTGCTTTTCAGCCTGTCACTAAACTGATGAAAGGCAGCAAAACTATACAGTTTTCCCCAACTGAGCTCAGATAGGTTTGTTCACTAGAGTTCAAGTCTCCTGCCAACAACTCACTGCAGTTTCAAATTATTCTTCTTCCATATTCAATTTCTATGAGTGGATCAGCTCGTGCCCCTTCTTCCAGACTGTAAATTTGCCAGTTTTAAAGATTTAATAGTAGGATTGCAGCAGTGGCAGCTCTATTTGTGTCACACCTTCCTTCCTACAGTTGATAGAGGTCTGGTACTCAGCCGTAAAGTTCAGCTCTCCAGCACCTTATCAATCAGCTTCCCTGTGTGACACACTTCAGGAAAGATTTAAATGAGATGATAGCGTGGATTCTTCTAGCGAATGCAATAATTGGAGGGAAGAGCAAGCTTTACATTGTTCCTCTAATACATCAATTATTTCAATTGGTTGTTTGGTTTTGATATTAATTCACAAATGGTACAAAAGAGGAACAAAGGGTACATCTGTGGAAAGGGGAAACAATTTCTTAAAGAAAATAGAACAAATTATTCTTTTGAGAATTCTAATGGCTTCTTCCAGACTTAAAAATGCCCTGTTCATGCCACGAAACAAACATCATTCTCTATCACTTTCCCTTCAAACCATCTCATCATGGTCCCCACTGTGAAATTCAAAAACATTGGGCTTCTCTCCCAGTCTTGAGTTATACCTGCTATTCCAAAAAATACAGGTGAGAAGGGATAGTGAAAGGCTACAGACTTTCTGAGAAATTGATTTCTTTCTCAAGAGCAAAAGAAACTATCTATCTGGCTTAACTTTTTATCATATAGATTTCCTTTCTGTCTGTATTGGTACAGACATTGGCATGTTTAATTTCATTTATTAGGCAGGATTTCCAGGGATCTGTTCAAAAAAAATTTGTGGAATTCAGGAAACTCTGGGGCCAGGGGGTGGTAAAAAAGAGGATACTTGGTCCCCAAAAATGAATGCATAGGACAGGACAAACACAAGTTGCAAATTTCTCCTCTTCTGCGCCTTCATGATAAAGAGATGACTGTACTGAACTGTTTGGGAAAGGAAGCAAGGTCACCTTCCATAGCAGCTACTTTCAGATCCACCAACTACTGAGCAGTTACTGCTGCTAAAGAATACATGACCATCTATTGTAATGAAGGATATGACAAAACTCTCAATGTTAGGAAATAACACTTATAAACAAAGCTGTAGTCTTAAGTACAGAATTCTGGGAATCACCCAGAATTTCAATCAAAATCTATTACTTTACTGGCTGTTCTACCTATTTTTGTGTATTTCACAATCCTTATTAATCAAAAGTAAGTCACTGCAGTTTTACGAGTAGTAAAAGAATCAATTTCACAGATAAAAATACTGAAAGGAAGGAGAAAGTCAGAGAAGAAAACTAGGAAATAAAGCAAACCGGAGACTAAATCAAAAGATTCTTATTTAATACACTAAACTCATCTATTTTATCTCCGCCTCTTGCCCATTTCACATTCTTGCTTAACCTACTCTGTTACAGTTATAACCTTTGGTCAAGTCCCTGTACTCTGTCATGTACTCTTCTCCGAACCAGTCAAGGGGTTTATACTGTTTTGTTGTTTTGGGGTTGTTTTTTTTTTTAGATACAGTTGCTTTAATGCCATTAACCAAACAACACCTTTTGGAAAAGTTTAAATTTCTGTTCTTGTGAATAAGTGTCCATTTTGGAAGCAGAAAAGGGCACAAAGTCAGGTCGCAACTACTTTGAAAGTGCAAAAGTTAAAATAATTGAAAAGTGATAAAACTTAAAGCCAGGTACAGGTACAAGGGTAGGGGTGTAAGTTCAAAAGAAGAATCTCGAGGATCTAGATGGAAACATGAAGCAGAGAATTTGAGGGCAGTGAAGTTATGTATTGACCATTTGTCTGAACAGCCATAATAATTTAAGATTCAGCCCCTGCTTCAAAACAGGTCACTTATTTCCCAGGCACTTAAACCAACTACTGCACTCCGGCAGTAGGGTTTCTCCAGTTTCCAGTGAGAAATATGGAACTGATTTTGAACAATGAACTTCAGCATATTAAAGACTTAAGATCCCAAACACAATAAGATCCCAAGGAGAAAACCTTGGTACACCTCATTCAGTAGACTGGGCATGTTGATGAATCCCTTTTTCTGGGAATATCAGCCCAAAAAATCTCATGAGTTTGAGCTCACTAGTGGTTACTTTATTTGTGTGTTTCCAATTTTTCTTATACAAAAAAAAGACAGGTAACTCATGTCTTGTGCACGTCTCTGTAGATTTTCCCAGCACTGTGGGGCTGTGGTGCAAAAAGATACCTGATCCATTAGTAATATTAGCTGCATTTTCCTTGATGGCCTGCTCCTCGAGAAGAATTAACACTTCTCTATTCCACTCTGGTTGTTCCTTCTTTTGCAAATCTAACCCATGCATCTGAAACTTCAGATCTGGAATTTTTTTTGTATGTGTGAGAGAAGAACGAGTAAGGTAGCATGAGAATGATGGAATAGTAAGGTTTTTTACATAGTTGTATTGGTTTGCATGGCAAGGTTTTGGTAGCAGGAGGGCTACAGGGGTGGCTACCGTGAAAAGATGCCAGAAGCTTCCCCTGTGTCCAACAGAGCCAATGCCAGCCAGCTCCAAGACAGACCCGCCACTGGCCAAGGCCAAGCCAATCACCAACGGTGGTAGCACCTCTGGGATAACATATTTAAGAAGGGGAAAAAAACTGCTGCGCAACAGCAGACAGAGAGTGGAGTGAGAATATGTGAGAGATACAACTCTGCAGACACCAAGGTCAGTGAAGAAGGAGGGGGAAGATGTGCTCCAGGTGCCAAAGCAGGTTCCCCTGCAGGCCATGGTGAAGGCCATGGTAAGGCAGGCTGTCCCCCTGCAGACCATGGAGGTCCATGGTGGAGCAGATATCCACCTGCAGCCTGTGGAGAACAGCGTGCCAGAGCGTGTGGATGCACCTGAAGGAGGCTGTGACACCATGGAGAGAGGAAGCCATGCTGGAGCAAGTTTTTCTGGCAGAACTTGTGACCATGTGGGAGACCCACACTGGAGCAGTCCATTCCTGAAGGACAGCACCCCGTGGCAAGGACCCACGCTGGAGCAGTTCATGAAGAACTGTAGCCTGTGGGAAGGACTTATGTTGGAGAAGTTCATGGAGAGCTGTATCCCATGGAGCTGGGTAAGAGTGTGAGGAGTCCTCCCCCTGAGGAGAAAGGAGTGGCAGAGACAACGTGTGATGAATGGACTGCAACCCCCATTCCCTGTTGCTTCGCGCTACTCAGGGGGAGGAGGTAGAGAAGTTGGGAGTGATGTTGAGCCCAGGAAGAAGGGAGAGGTGGGGGGAAGGTGTTTTAAGATATGGTTTTATTTCTTATGACTCTACTCTGACTTTTGATTGGCAATAAATTAAATTAATTTCCCCAAGTGGAGTCTGTTTTGCCCATGGCTGTAATTGCTGAGTGATCTCCCTGTCCTGCTCTCAACCCGCAAGTCTTTTGTCAGATTTTTTCTCCCCCTGTCCAACTGAGGAGAGGGAGTGATAAAGTGGCTTGGTGGGCACCTGGCATCCAGACAAGGTCAACCACAGTAGTAAGAAATATTCGGTGAAGTTTTACATAATAATTAGTGTCAAATCTTTAATTTCTACAGTAAAATTGGTTATGCTTGTATTTGCTTTCTTTTCTGTGGGTTTAGCATTCTTCCTGCTCCCCATCCCATAAAACCATCCTCACCATCACTCCCTACCTGGTGCTGGCAAAAGAGAGATTCATAAACAGAAAGAACAGTTTTGCAAATTTGTGCTTGGAGCTGAGAGAAACACTACCCAAACCACAACAGATGTTTTGCTTTTCCTTTTAACACCACACCAAGCGAGACCTCACATCAACAACTCAGGCAAAAGGAAGGCAAACTGCGAGCTCTGGTTGGTGCTGATGCTGAGAACCAGCCCTTTTGAATAGAGGGTCACTAAAAATGAGAAATTAACCAGTTTTCTCCTAATTGTCATGCACTTTGTGTTAATGTACTGTTAAGTCCTACATCAACTCAGAGATACTGATTGTATTAATAACCAATCATCGGAAGTCCCTCATGTCTGTTTGTAGTTCTTCTTGAAAACACCCTGACACCATCACCTTGTTTCCCTGCCTCCATGAATCAATCCTGGCAGCAGTCCTCAGATCTCACCCAAGTGACACGGCTACCTGAGGTGCTGAACAGAATGGAAAAGAAATGTTTAGAAGAAAAAGGCAAATTGAGAATGACCACACTGAAAGGTCTGTGGTTTATTAAACGGAATGAAAAGTCAAAAAAAAACAGAGCTGTTCTACCTGCTTTCCAAACAGAAGAATTCTGCACAGGAGACCCAATTCTTCCTGGTAGGACCACAGAGGAGAAACAAATTTCTGGAAGAAAAATAGATTCTATGAAGCTCAAAGTATTTCTTCATCTTTTCTTTACTTGAACCCATGTCATGGTTTCAGCAGCAATAGTTCTTCCTAGCTACTTATTTATATTTCTTTTACACAGTGACCCTCATTTCTTCTCTTTTATTGTACTTTGCGCTATTTTGAATCAATCACGTTGGATGTGTTGATGTTGGAAAACCTCTTTTCATGTATTTCACTTCCCTTCAGTTTCTCTGGCTGGCTTTGTTGTAGAATAGAAACACACAATAGAAAGCTCCCTTGAGCAGGAGTCTTTGACTTGGTTTTCACAGATGCTAAATACTCACACTTCACCGTCTCTGAATATCATACCATTTATTACATTTCAGGTCCTGGCACAGTTCTGCAAGTTGCTCATTCTCTCTGTTTCTCTCCATTACAACACATCTCTGGGTTTTTTTTTTTTTGTTTGTTTGTTTTGGTTTGTTTGTTTGCTTTTTTACCTGATTCTTTGTTATTTTCTCTGTTTATGTGTAATCTACCCATTTCACTTGTCCTTTTCTTTTGAAGTTTTCAGTAAAGAAACACTCATATGTTTTTATCATTCTTTCAACTTTTCTCTCCATAGTCCTTTCTATTTTCTTCAGGCTGAACGCAGACACTTTTGATCTATTATCATTCATGCACATTAGGACAAAGTCTCCTGTTGCAAGTACGATGCACTCTGGAGTTGTGTGATACAGCTCCAAATTTACACTGCAGTGTGGAGGGTATGACTTTGCTGTTCCTGCTACAAAGCCTTAGTGATTAGTTAAAAGCTTGTGCTTTTAGTTCAGGAGGCCATTCTGTAGGCACAAGTAAAGGATAGCATCATACTCCAGAGCAGTCAATGGTCTCTTGCCAAAGGCATGAATTCACCAAAGTGATCGTCATGAGTTGCAAAGCAAGAGTATCACTAGAGGGCACTGGGCTCAATACTTTTCCGAAGAGGTTTATATCTTCTTGTAGTATTCTCTTATTTTTTCCAGAAGATTCCTGTAACATTTTGACTGCTTGTCCAGTTCTGAACCTGAGGAACTTTTCTAGGAGAATACCTGCAAATGGATAAAACTAATGCAAAAGTATATAAGTCGCTATAATTGGCATATTCTTAGAGCTCTGGTTCAGTCAAGAAGGTAACTATCACACACACATCTTCACAAGTCCTATGAACAGTGGCAGGCAAAACAGTCTCAACTCAGAGAATTTTTACTTAATTTTATTTATTCCAAACAAACACAAACTTGTAATTACTGATTCTAGTATTAAGAAAAAGAAAACATAAAAAAAATAAACACTTTCGCCAAACACCCTGTCAAGACTTAATTTAAGCCAATCACCTATTTTTGCAACTTCCTTGTCTTGACGGCCACTGTTTTCACCACACTTTACAGTCAGTCCCTCCAAACTGCTTCAGTGAGATGACAGGCAGCACAGGAGACTGAAGTGGAGTGTAATGCCCCATGTGCTCCCCTGATTAGCTGAGTTTCTGGCATATGATGCGTTTGGGCATGTGACCGTTTTATTTCTAATATAAATAGTATCATAGACATGCTTTGCATCCCTTTTCTAAAATTTCCTGAGATAAAAAAAGCATAAAGTCCAATGATATTAAAATTATCCTATGGGTTAGCCATCCGAGTTTGCTCAAAGAATGATGCTGAACATATCCTTTTGTTTCCAAATTACGGGCCATAACATTAATTTCAGGGACGTCTTAGATCCCTGCCTGCCTAAGAAGTCTATCTTTAGATCACTCCTATGAATCAATCTTTTCTGTGAGGATAACATAATATTTTGGTGCGAATACATGTTTCCTTAATTCTGTGCACATTTAATTTTTCTTTATTTAAACTTATCACATGCAAAAAAAATAGTAAAAAAAACCCCTGATATAAATGTCCTAATTAAAATCAAATAAAATATGCAAGGAAACAAATTCGGCAAAGATTAACTTTCTATTCCAAACTCTGTCTCTAATAGTCACTGTCATCTGTTTCCATAAAGACTTCTCAGAATGAAGCCCAAATCACATCACGTGGCGTTGGCTCTTACAGGAGCAAGTCTGCTATCCATAACTATAGCACCCAGAGCTGTAAACTCAGCAGTGGGCATCAGCTTGTCAAACTCACAAAATATGTCCAGCATCTTTCATCAGTCACAGACTTTGAAGGACAAGTACAACAACAAGTGCCTGATCAAAGCAGTTGAGGTGTAGGGGCAATAAAATTAGTTCATAGTTTCCTACGTTTCACCTTCTCAACTAGGAGACTTTTGCGTGTTTGCAAGATAAACTCTCTGTATCTCATATTGACTTTGAGCAATAAGGATCAAAAGGGTCTTCCACATTCAAATATTCTTTACTCTATTGCTAATAATGTCTTACGGGGAAAGGAGGGAGGAGTCAAATCAGCTCTTTCTCTTAATCTCTCTGAGTAACTAGATGGAAATCCATACTGAGAAAATCAGTGGACAATTGCTATTTTACATGAGTAAAAATACTATTAACCTGCCATCCTTTATCATACTTGGATGATCATTAAGCCAAGCAGGCAAGCCGTTACTATTTACAACGTCTGATATTCCCCAACAATATATACAGACTAATAGGAGGAAAACAATTCTAATCCTGCCCTATTGCCAACGGGGATTAATTTCATTCAAATAAACACGTTTATGAAAATAAAGAAAAATTCCTTCTGCAAACAGCTGGTTAAATTTAACTTTTCTTTAAATTCATCCAAAAAGACCAATTAGACTGGGTGCAGTAATTGTTCTACCCCTGCTGATGCTTTACTAATTGCCAATGTTGGTGTGTGTAAATACCAATTAAATCTGTTCTGATTTACTCTTTTTAACTGATGTTTAGATTTTAAGGGGAAAAATGGCTTTTAAAATGTATATAGACAGTGTGTGTCCTTTGTGATTTTCACAGTCTGTTCCACTTAACAACAAATGAAGATAAATACCAAGCAAAATCTGTTTGGTGTTTCTATAGAACAAACAGCCTTATTTACAAGGTGTTACCAAATATCTGGCATTTCATTATCCTTTATTTATTTATTTATTGGCCATTAACTTCTAATCTTCTAGCCCATTTGGTCACTTGCTTCTGATTTCCTATGTATCAACCACAGAATAATGACAATGACACAGTAAGTGTTATCCCACCATTTTACCTCGGTGTTAATTTCCAGTGATTTGTTGGTGAAGGGTGACAGTAATGACAAAGGGGGTGACAAAGAGGAATGTAATTCAAGTGGACCTAAAGAAAGTATGAAAATACCTCATTGGGTTTTATGTGTTTTGCTTGACCCAAGTAAGCATCCTTCCTTTAAATCATCATTTCAGATTGTTTTCTTCTGACATTTGGAGAATAATTTAGCATGCTAGTTTGGTAAGGATGATTGACTAGAGATGTAATAGTGGGTAGACCAAACCAGAGGTGAAATGAAAGGAATAAGGAGTAGAAAAAAAACCCTAACATGATTACATTAAATTCCCAGAGATTAGATTAGAAATAAAACCTGTACGTGACACATTTAGGCTTAACTCTGATTAAATGGTGAAAGCTAGAAGGAAGCTGAAAATGGAGTTTCCTCTGTGGTGATTGTTTTATCAGGTTTAAAGCAGTGAAGCTCCATCACAGAGGCTTTTGTGTTCAGCAGTCCCACCAGTGCACCTCATTCCTGACCGGTGGCGTTCAGTCTACAGCAGAGGTTGCCAGGAGCCGTGCAGAGATTGTGGATTCAGCCAGCTCTGAGATAACCTGCTGCTGAGGGCAACACCGGGAATTGGTGGGCAGCAGCAGCAGAGTGGAATGATGAAATCAAAGGAGCTTCTTTCACACTGGATCCCTCACAGCTATCTGACAGAAGTCTTTTTTTTTTTTTGGTGTCTTAGGTCATGGTCTTTTTCAACATCCGGTCCTTCATCGGGGTTGTAACTGTGCAAGCTGGATCTGTGCATTACGGCTGTGCTCACTGCACCTGTGAAAGCAAGAACAGGAGATGGAGACAGAAAAAAGATGCATTAACTTCTACTTACAGAAAGAAGAGCAGAACCCTTTGGTTTCCACCACATACTAAGATGAAAAAGTCTCAAACATTTAACAACTATACAGCTGATTATAAGGTTGTGACTGGTTTTTGGTAAGCAGAGCATTTCCTCCAAGTCTTAGTTTTACTGCACTTTCAATGCAGCCCTCATGATTTGTGTTTTCCTAACATTATAATACATCAAGAATACCCCCACTGAACTCCTCATTTTCAGATTGGCTACCTCTGTAAAATATTCCTAGTGGAAGTGGAAGTCTTCCATAGTGTCCTTACAGCTACTGATAGTAGGTTTGTGCTTTTTTGTTATCTTCAATGAATCTTTTAGAAGGATTTAGAGGATATCTTTTAGAGGAGAACCTGAGATCCCTTCTTCACAGGTTGGATTCCAAAATTAAAAAGTTGTTAATATCCAAACCAGATTCCCCATATATAATAATAGCTCTATAGTACCACTAGTTATGTGGTAATTCCCAATCTAAGTCAAAATGAATGCTGGTTTCTGTGGTGAGAGTTTGTAAGGCTCTTCCTCAGGGGTTGAGCTATATTATAATGCAGCTTTTCCCGGTGTTTGCTCAAACCCTGGATTTAGCAGCACAAAAGATTCAGCATCTTGAGACTGTTCTCATTTACATGCTGGTCCAAACTAGCTAGTAGTCAGTACCTGAATAAGGAAACTGCAGTTAGAATAAACATCCCACACCACTTCTCATGTCATATAAGCAGAGACAAAGTTGTAGCGATGGTAAGGTACAAAGGATGTGTCACATGGGCAACGCAGGAGCCTTCAGAAGATTTCAGAGTGTGATTGTTACTTTCTGTCTTCACTGTCCTAAAACTGGCTTCAGCTTGGAGTGAGACGGCTCACCACTGGAAATGAGGGGAAAGAGCATGGTCTAAACTGACATGCTGCCTTAGGACATCAAAATACCTTACAGAACAGCCTAGACAAATCTCAAAGCCAAGGTCTGTGTTTTCTTTTTTTCATACTTTTCATGTCTCTTCAAGACAGCAACGTTTCTGTTTATTCTGTTTCTTCTGATTTTTAAATAAGAAAGCAAAAATCATTTAGCCAGCCCTAAACCAAGGACTTCAATGCTCTCTCAAAACCATATTCATAAAGGTATAAATACTGCTATGGATATTTGTTACATTATAATCTTCCTTCTGTCTACATTTGCATGTCTGTCTTGCTCTCTCCAACTGGGTTTCCATTTGCGGGAAGTGAGGGATATAACACAAATCCTCAGGATTGTTTTCCATTCTTCTTTGTGCCTTGCACCATCACAAATGTTTCTGTACTGCCACGAACATTTCTTTTCTGCCACTGTGTAACTGCTTCTCCTCCTCACATAATTTTATATCTTTCTTAGTATAATGCTTTATTAAGATGTCCAGTGTATTTTCAGGGTAACCATATGCCTTAGTGGACTTGACTTTCTTTGCTACAACCTCATTTTATATTTCACCTTGACAAAGGCAACAGAGGGCATTCTGTGGACACCACAGCCCAGAATAGTCTCAGATTAAATGTGATGTGTAGTACATAGGAAAACATGCAATAACAAATAAAGGCATTGGTGATTTAGAGGAACAGCATGTGTGATAATCAGGACTGTGTCACTTGCTAACCTTGATCCTTTGTTTATGAATTTAATCCCGATCAGTACAAAAGGTTCCATTTGTTTCTCAGTCACCCCTCCAGCAAGCCTGCAGCCCATGTCTACTAGGTAATAGATTGCAGAAGCTATATATGAAATACAATTTTAAATAAGGGAAATCAACATCACCTCATATCCCTAGTTTCTTCCTTCCATTTTCACCATCTTCTTCACTCACGGATGAGGAAGGTTAATATTAAACATTGTGTTAATGGTTGTCAAATCAATCATGGTTTTCACTGAGTTATGCTAGAAAGAAGCAACACACTTTATGAGAAATCAGAGAAGGGATGAATGAGATAATGTAAAATCACTTATACAGGCACTCTGGAGATGGAACCCCGTTTAATATTTAATGTAGTCATTAACCTGAGAGTGGAAGGAAGAGGGTAATGGATGGCCTATTGCTTTTACCTACAGGACAAGTTTTTGAAGTGAACTGTCTCCCCTGGGGCAAGTATCACACATGCTGAAAATCTATAAAGAAGGTCACAGATGAAAGGAGTTTGAGCAGCCTCAAAATTCCCATGTGAGTCTTGTGAAAACTGCAGGCAGACCAGGTGGTGAAAGTTGCCATACTACACACAGCCGTGGGCCATTGCCATCCAAATGCTCAATTAGTTTATTATGGCAACTGACACACCATACTGGTCAAATAACCAACACATCTGCAGAAACTACAGAAAATAATCAATTATTGAAGAAAACTATCTACAAGTAACATTACTCTCACCCTTTCTTGTTCTTCTCTTTCTTCTTTTTTTTTTCCATTCTGCCTAGATGCCCAGCTGTTAGAGATTACCCCTGAGAGCAAGAAATCCATAAACCAAATTTAACTATGAGAAACATAAGGGTGGGGGAGGTTGTTTATTTTTGGTCGATTGGTTGTGTTGAGGTTTTTAGGCTGTTTTGGCTTTTTTTAATAAAAAAACTAAAAAGCACATTAAACATTTAAAGGCGACCTTCTAAATACTGTAAATATTTCCTATGTCGCAACAGCACAGCACACAGTATGTTTTATGCAGTGAAGCCAAGTTGAGTGATAACCATTGCAATAACAGTCAAGGCATGTGCCCCACTGTCACAAGGGCATCGTACCCAGGTATGAATTTACCCCAAAGGCTCAATGGGTTGTAGTGCAACGTTGTCCTCAACAACACCACTTAGCATGGCACCCATCCTCCCAATCATACGGATCACCCCGCCCCTTTGCCCAATGAGAACTGGACAGCAGCCAGCCTTGAACTGCATTTCCCTGCCTCTGTGCTAATTAGAGATGCTATCAGGTCCTCCCACCTCCCTTTAAGTGCCTGTTTCTAACCACACAGATGAAGTAGGAAACTGCTGTCATGCTGGACCTACATGAATGGTCTTCCTCAGCAAAGGGGATATGGTGGGTTCTTCACTGCTGCTCTGGCTGATAGTCGTGCAGCTGATATATCTGTAGGTCAGCATAAGCAAAACATGTATCTGACCAAAAGGAGAGTGGAAAGATTGAAATATCTCAACAACAGGAGTGGCAAATCTTTAAAAAGTGCAGTAATACAGGTTGGTTGTTTAAATGTTTTTTTTTTTTTCTGTCTTGACTCCTAACTTAAAATATAGCACGGGACATACATTGAGATACAAGGTAAATACCATGTGATATCAAACCCAGATATATTACTACGTGTTAACAAGTGCTAGCATTTTATTAATTTTTTGCCACAATACCGCATATTGCACTAAGCTCTATGTAACAGACCCAGTTCCTTCCCTGAGGAACTTACTGCTATAGGGAACAAACATACAAAAGTCAAGATCATCATTGGTTGCATCTTATTCACTATTTTTTGATGACTGGATTAGCTTGGAAAACACTTAAAAAACCACAGTAATAAATGCTACAAGAGAAAGAGCAGTTTCATTAAGAATGGTCTCTTCCTAAAGAAGTTTCTCTTTCACACAATCAAAGACCCAGCTCCTGTATTTTGACATTTAATTTTTTTTAAAAGTCTAGTTAAAAAAAAAAAAAATCCTTTTTATTTTATTTCCAGAAATGAGGAGAATGTTACTTCATCATTAAGCTTTCAGGATAAGTAATAAATCAATTTCTTATATGCCTGAGAATCTATACAAAGGAAAATGCTAAGGTTGGATCTGCCCATGCTTTCACATTTGAAATCTAGCCTGTAGGCAACTCTAAGATGTTCCTATGACTTTGCTTCACAAAGGCTCTGGTACAGTTAGTCATCCACAATTTGTATTGGATTCTATGTGAAGAAAGAAGAAAAATCACAGTAGTAGGAGCACAGCGAGGTAGGATCATAAATAAAGCACCTTTGTCTTGTTACGAAAGGGATTCCATCATCTTATCCTTAGTGTTGCACCATTAATTATCACATGTGTACTGTCATTGCTGTAACACTTTACAGGTAAATAAAAAGGCAAGATATTTGCTACGGGGAAATTACAATCTAAATTAGGTCCGTGAATGACAATCAGCTGTGAAGTTCAGAGACAGAAAGATGCACAAGAGAAGCAGTATTGCTCTTCAGGGACAGTACAGTATTAATAATGACTAAATTAATACAGCATGCTTACTCTTAGGTCAATTAATTTATGATTGTTAATATAACAACAATATTATGGATACTGTAGCAAGTCAGGTGATAGACCACAAATGTACATAGTTAAGACAAAACAGCTGAAAATAGGCATATGCTTTTAGTTCTTCATTCTGTAAAGCAAATATCCTGATACCTATGAAATTCTGTCTTTGCTTGTACGGTGACTCAAATGAGTTGTTATCCTGTGCCTCTGACTGTGAGCATTGTTTTCATGGCTGAGCCTTTGTGAAGGCACTGACTGTATACTGAAGCACCCACTCATTCGAGTGTGCCATGCTCAGAGCCAACTCAAGGTATGGATCCGTAGGGTGGATCTATCTCCATTGGACCCAATCTCTGCAGCAGAGTGAGCCGATGAGTTCACAGCAACTATTCATCCATCACAGTGTTTGAAGACAAGGATCTGAGTGAGTTCATCACACAGCTGCTTTGCTCCCCTGATGTTATGCTAGGGAGTCACCTATTAGAGCTGAAGATTCTGTCTTTCTAATAACTGACATTTTTCTCTCTGATCTTTCAGCTTTTGTGCTTGCCAAACTACACTGTTGACTATATTGGGTAATAAGAGCAGCATGTTGAACTACAGCAATATAAAAACTATAAATCATTCGGTAACATTAAGAGGTTGTGATTGAACTCAGACATTTTTATAATGGTTAGTGAATCTAAAAGTGGAAAATAGCTGTATTTCTGTATCTGTAATTTTTTCCCACATATGAAAAATGCTAAAAGAGGCAGAGTTCAGAGCCAGAGGGAAAGTGGCCTTTACCGTGAAAGATTTTTGTATAGTAATAATTAAAAATATATTTAATCACTGTAACAGGCTGATGAATCACAACATTAACGAAATCTTCTAGTAAGGTCAACTGCGTTATCTATACTTATGGTAAGCAATGGGGACATTAAGATGAAATACTAAAGTCTTAGTAGCTAGTGGGGGAGGGGAAGAGGATAATTTAAAGAATGACAACCAAAGCAGGCTGCTTTATATGCTTTTTTTTAAAGTTGCACTTGGAATTGATAGTAGTTTCTAATGCTGATAAAGCAGCAGAACTTCATAGTTTACACTGCTCTCATTATATTTTCCAATTTAAGATTGAGCTTTGTTCTGTGTGTACATACAGTATAGTGCCAGGAAGCTTTTATTGTTTTGGGATAGAGACAATAACATAGGTGTTTAAAATAAAACAGTGATATAGGACGGTTAATTTTACATTTGATTTTAACACTAAGAGGGGATGACAGACAGATAGATAGGTAGGTAGACAATATTTATAGTTTCTTTTAAGAACTCTGGATGCTATGCAAGACCATGAGCCCTGATGGGATGCATCCACTAGTGCTGAGGCAGCTGCCTGATGTTCCTGTGATGACACTCTCAGTAGTCTTTGATCGATCTTGGTAATTGGGAGAGGTGCCTGAGTACTGGAGGAAAGCAAATGTCACTCCTATCTTCAAGAAGGACAAGAAGGAAAACCCAGTCAGCCTCACTTCTAGCTGGAGGCTGGTAACAAGCCATGCACCCCAAGTGTCAATACTGGGTTCAGTGCCATTCAACACCTTTATTAATGATCTGGAAGATGGGCCAGAGCGTACCCTCAATGGTTTGCTGAGATACAAAACTGGGAGGAGTGTCTGCTATGCAGAGGCAGTGGGTCGTGCTGCCATTGAGAAGGACCTCAACAATATGAAGAAATGGGCTGACAGGAACCTCATGCAGTTCAACAAGAAGTGCAAAGTCCTACACCAGATGACAACCAGCCCCAGGCACCAGTATATGATCTGCTGGGCATCACCCTGCTGGAAAGCAGCTTGGCAGAAAAAATCCTTGGGATCCTGGCAGACAACAAGCTGACCATGAGGCAGTAAAGTGTCCTTACTGCAGAAAGAGATAGCAGTACATTAGACAAAGTATTACCAGCATGTCAAGGGAGGTAAACCTTCCCCTTTGTTCAGTGCTGGTGAGGTCACACCTGGAATACTGGGTCCAGTTCTGGGCTCCCCAGTCCAAGAGAGGTATGGAGCTACTGGAAAGAGTCCAACAAAGGGCCATGAAGATGACGAAAGGAGGAAAGGCTGAAAGAGCTGGGACTGTTCAGTCTAGGGAAGAGGAGGCTCAGAGAGGACCTTATAAATGTATATAAATACCTAAAGAGTGGTATCTTCTCAGTGGTGCCCAGTGACAGGACCAGAGGCAATGGGCACAAACTGAAAAAAAAGAAGAAGGTTCCATCCAAAACCAGGATACACTCTTCCATTATGAGGGTGACTGAGCATTGGCACAGGTTGCCCATAGAGGTTGTGGCCCTCCTTGGAGATATTCAAAGCTGTCTGGACATAGACCTTGGTAACCAGCTCTGGGTGGCCATACTTGAGCAGAGGGGTTGGACTAGAACACCTCCGGAGGTCCCTCCCACCCTCAATCATTCTGTGATACTGTGAACAACCACTTTTGGTCACTATCAGAAAAGGATGGAGGACTTTTGTTTTGGTGTCTCTAAAATCATTATGTTCTTTGAATGGATAACATCTTACCCAGTTACGTAGAACATATGCTGGATTTGGTTCTTTGTCAGGAATGTAAAGAAGAAAAAGACCTGTAGTAGGTGAGTATTCTTGTTCTCCTGTGATATTACCAGCATGGAATGAAGCACTCACTGGGGTTGCCCATCTGTCAATAATAGAGCCCACTCACTTCAAGGAGGAGGACTGTATGTACAGATGCTGAAAATCACATGTACAGCGAATTACCCGTATCAGTAGACATGACAGCAGAGGTTGCTTCAGTGGTTGGTCACCAGTGCCTAGGCTGAGAATGTGTTCCACCCAGGCTTGAAGTAGCCTTTATCATTTCTCCAGCCCAAGAACAGTTGAGTATAGCTGCCTTTAAAAAGCTTAAGTATAATCAGTAGCTTGTTTCCCAAGAAAGGGAGCTGGTTTTCTTACCGTAGTTTTCAAGGCTAGCAGTGCTGGTGCTTAAAATCCCACACCACAAATGGATTTCCTTTTTTCTTACAACAAAGTTTATTACATGGTATTGATGAAGTTTGCATTATCGGCATTTATTTACAATACTTTCAGAGATGCCGAAGAAATTGGAATGTTGTGATGTCATGAATTGCAGTTCATATTGCATATCCCAAAGACAAAGGCAGTCACGGTAATTAAAAATATCAAGTTTATAATAAGGATTATGCTAATACTACATCTTTTCTTTTGTTTATAGTTAAGAGAATATAATACAACCAACATTTTCTCCGGAGGAAAATGCAAATAATTTAAAGTAAATCAATCTTTATTTTATCATCCACCAAAAAAATGAATAAAAATTGTTCATTTTTAATAACAGCACAGGTTCATTTGTATTGGTTTTGTCGATAGCAATATATGCCATTATCTCTCTTACATACACGCAAAGAGTGAGTCTGATGGTCTTTTGTTAGGATATGAATATTAACCATTTTAATTGCTTGCATTGCTGCAGCACTAGGTTTTCCATAGATAATTCAAGTAAATAACAACATATTCTTCTCCCCAAATAAAATTTGACAATTAAATAAAAAATATTGCATCCTTCTTTTGGCCAGTAGCAGTATTAAACTAAGATGTGATGCATTCAATGTAGAAAATTAAAGAATTAGTAAAGAGGACATTAAGTGATCCATATGTGCAAAAATAAAAATTCTAAAAAAAAAGCACATAAGTCTTACACTATTATCTAATCTTTATTTTTTCCAGGGAATAGTTTAGTAATATTTCCAATATTAACTCTATAATGTAAATATGTATGATATACATAAAAGCATGTCAAAACTAAAGTACATACTCAGTTTTTGTTTTTAATAAAGCACCTTTAAGCATGTGCTCATGGCCTAAATAAATTGTGAATAAGCACAAGAAAGATGTAATTAAAATATCTTCACTTATGCTCAAAAAAAATCCAGTGGTCCAATAAAGAGAGACAAGAAGGGAGCATATTAAACACTGAGCTAAGGGTAATCCTGGTAAATACACTTTTGAACTCACATTTTATATGCAGTAGGAAAGAGTTTAATGTTCAGATTATACTAAGTGTTTAAGCATCTGTCTAATTCCTTTGGAGCCAATGGGAGTTGAACGTGTTCTTCTCTAAAGCAAAACAGGCACACACATGCACTTTGACAAGTTAGAACCTGTATGGACATATTCCTGTTGATCTTGTGTGATGTTTGATGGAGACTCAGTTTGGAGCAGTTGTCTGCATTCACAATGTCACTCTAGGATATTCCATGCATACCCCCATTATGGGATTTGCATACAGAGATGAGAGATTTTAGGGATAACACTAGTCCCCCAGGCCCAGGTACGTGACAGACATTTAAGCCTTTCTGATAATTACATACATCTGAGCTCATCTATATCATGCTGTACTTTGCAAAATCCTTCATTGTATAAGGAGCCCACTGCACCCCATCATCCACCCTGACACTGATGCATCAGCAGACTTAGCCTAGCAATATTAGCAACACAGGGGAAAGATATGAGATAGAGTCGGAGAAATAAGCAAGAAGCTACTTCCCACACAACCACATGGTGCTGTGCAGATAACAATCCAGTTATCTGATCACTTCACTTCTTAAGTGCAAGCGTCAGCCTTGCACCTTGTCCTGGGCACACTAATCTGTATTCCTGCACAGCAGCACCGTTGTGGGAAATCACATCTCGGCCTATTATACCTTAACAACTCCAGACCCACACCTGCAGCAAGCAACAAATGTCCAGAGACAAAAAGCCACTCTCACAACCTTCTGAAACAAAGGGGGATGGATTGCAGCAGTCCTATTTCTAGATCTAAACTCAGTCCAGAAACAATCAGGCACTAGCTTTTGGAAGAGATCTACATCAGATATAAACAGAACCTGTGGAGCAACAGGTGTATCCCCAAGTCCACTGCTGTGGGATGTACAAAACCATTTGCCGCTTGGTCTACTTCTGTTTGTCATCTGTGACATCCTAAACATCAGCACAGCCCTCAAGCAGGAAAGTCACTTGCACCAGAGTACTGCTAGGATATTCTGATCCAGAATCCGCTGGGAAGGTTTGAAAGTATTCTTCAATTGTATTCTGTCCTTAAAAAATTACAAGTATTTTATGCATGGTTAGACCAGTTTTAGAGGCCAAGGGCAAGGGCAGAACACCCTCATATTTCAGAGTTCTGGTATATCTTTCCCTATACTACACTTGCATTATACTTTATGGATACTGATAATGTGAGGAAGACTGCATGCTTCATCTTACAGACTAAAGGCTTGCTTGACCCTGGAAGATAATTGCTTTCTCCTGGCACCCACGGAGAACAGAGAGAACACTTGTAACTACAATACATAGAGCACTGTCATGCATCCGAAAGACTTGGGCATCTAACAACGATATCAAAAAAGGCATTTTCTTGTCACATTCTACCTCCACCTTCCAGCAATTTCCACCTGAGACACAGCTCTGCCTCACCCTGATGGAAGCTGGCTCTCTTCATAATGGGATGGAGAAAAGACCTTTTCAAGGTCTTAATAATACTTCTTCTGCCATCTGTTTACCACTCTGCTATCACCTCATAGCACACAAAACAATTGTGCCATGACTAATGCCTGCCTAGAGAATTTCATATATCACTCCCCTTCCCACTCACCTGCTGGGTCAAATGTTACTGCCCTATCTTATGCCCTTCTTCCACGTGAGCCCTACCATCTACTCCCACAAGAAGCTGCACCTGGGTCCATCTAATGGTGCTGCTGGGAGAATGTCATTTCTGCAGGTTTTCACAGGTATCGATTTAAGCTAATAGATACGTATTATTCACTGTAAAAGAAAATTACTATTTTCATTACTAAGAAAACACTTTCCTGCTGTCAAGAGAAAGCAGAAATGGTGTCCTCACATTAAAAGGCTTTTAGGAAGGAATAGGCATTGAACTCCTGTTTGCAGCTACTTCTTACAAGACTTTTTGTTCTGTTGATAATGAAAAAGGCCATACTTCCTTCGTGCCTACCCAGATTAATTGGAGCCTACATCTGGAGAATACATTCACACAGGCCAGCTTATTTTAATAGGGCAAACTCAATTACCCACAGTCCTTTCAAAGGCATGAGATGCGCCTCCATTCCCGGAACCATCTAAAATCATATACATACAGACTTTCTTGTGGCTTCTCTGGAAGAGGTAGACAAGAAATATAAAAACAGGGATTACCCTCCCATAGCCCTTAAAATATCGGAGAGTTGTAGTTATACCAGTATTTTAAAGAAGAATCTGCCACCATTATTATCTCTTTTTGATGTTGGGGATGCTGGTGAACCGCTTCTGCCATCGTCATGGTCAAGGTATGTAATGTCATCTGTGCCTTGTTCCTGAAATTCAAATCACAGGGAAGATAGAGAGGATATTAAGATGGACTTGGGGATGAGGCATGGCCCTAGGAGTGTGTCACATTTCTACATCTTCCTCTGCCTGCCCTCATCTAGGCAGTGCTCAAGAGCTGCTGTGCGTTAAGGGCCCTTCCAGGCTTTCCCATTTGCAGAATGGGACAGCCATGCTTCTCAGGAGGTACTGAATAGGCTCCAGCAATGATATATACTGTTGTCTTGCAGGTTGAGAGGTGTCAAATACTCATCCGGTTGCACTCTTTTGGGAGATGGGTCTGTAAGTTGTTAGAGGTTACTTCAGAAAGTATCTCAGTGGAAGCTTGCTGGCTCATGAGAGGGACTGGCAGCCTGTAAGGGCCCACCATGAGGGAGGAAGCCTGGCTGCTACATGACATGTGGGTGATGGCTGACTGTAATGTAGGTGCACTTACTGATTGGTGGTCTGGGGTCTCCTTTCTGATCATCCTGGACAAACTACATCCTGTTTAGAATGGGTAAAGAGTCCAGGGAACTGGAGTTCTCCAACGAGTGAAAGGCCTACCGATACGCAGAGGTTTCACTTTGCCAAGTGGAAGTTTCTGCCATTGAGCTAGTTGAATGTGTTCTTCGGTCTTTTTTGTCTTCCTTTAACTTTGCTCCCAGGTCTGAAGGTAATTGTGACGATCTTCCAGTGCAGCCCTACAGATGCAAGGTGTGCCTATGTTAAGAAAAAAGAAAAAACAAAAACCAACCTAAAACCAAAACACCTAAGACCAACAAAACTGTATCCATAGCAATAATTATGTGGAAGAAAATCTTTTTTTTCTCCAGTACCAGGTTATTTTGCACAGCTAAGGCACAGCCGCAAACTCCCTCTTAATCATTGTACTGGAGGAGGTGGGGACAGTGACATCTGGCTAAGGTTGTCTATTAGTATCCTGACCTCTCGATTTATCCTGTTCAACTTTAGATAACTTTACATTACAAGCCAAACCTAAGTTATGCATCCAGGCTGCCTCAATAATCAGTGTTCAGAGAAATAACCCCTTCCTCTAGATTATTAATCTCTGGCACCTAACTTGAAATAGCCTCTAGCTTTTAGGTACAAAAGTTGAAGATGAAGAAAGCCCTCAAAACGCTGTTCAAAATTCTCTGACAAAAGCCTTATTAGCTGAAACATAGGTCTGGAGAATTGTACTACTTTAATATTACACAGAGTACTCTGGAGCATTGGATTGGTGTTCCAAAACTAGTATAAAACCTTCAGTCAAATACAAGGACAAGGGATCCTTCAAACCCATCTCAATTTGAACTGAACTATTAACTTCCATTCCTTCTGGGGCCTGATCTGAATTGTCCCAGTTCTTCCATTTACACCAACATCTGCTGGGATTTTGTGACTCATTGACAGTGCTGTACCTGCTGAGACGTATGGTTTAAGGATACCACAAATTATGTAGCAATCTTCCTTACATCCTTGCAAAACAGTGATGTGGTAGGAGCCTCAAAGAACCAATTCTAATGTAAATCTCCAGACAAATGTTCCTCAACAGTGTAAAATATGGAATGCAACCCACATTCAAAAGCATTACAGAATATGACAGAGCTATAGTACATGTCAAAAAAAGCACACTTTGGACATTAAAAATTCTGCTATTTCAACAATATTTTTGTCTTTACATCAAAAGGGGTTAATCTGGTTATTAAGAGCTTGAAAAAAAATCCATTCTTTTTAATATAATCTTTTGTTAGTTAATTAAGGTAAGTTAAGGTACAGAAATGCAAAACAGCAATTATATTCTTCCTTTCTTAAATAGTATAGCAGAATAACTGCTGAACTTATGCAAATTAAATTCTTTTCGGTAGGCGCACATACACACAAAACTAAAGTTAAGCCCAGTCTGACAAATTCTACATCATGTTGAAGTATAATGAAAATAAGTAGAAAGGAGGTTGCAGGCACACCACTAATGCTGTTCAGAATGCATATGCAGACCATGCTATGTAGCAAATCAATCTAACATGTTAGAACAGTAGGATAATTAACTACAAATTAATGGCCAGTAAAGAATTAGGCACACAATAAGCCAACTTCTCAGCTATGCAAATTGGCACAAACGTAGGACCTGGTCTGCTCTATGCCTCATAAATCATTGCAATTATAGATAGTAAGACTAGAAAGCAACATTCAAAGGTTGTTTCATTTACCCTCTGCCCAATGGTGGGATCAGCTGTACCAATGTCATTCCTCACAAAAGTTTGTCCCGTCTGTTTTCAAAAACATCCAGGAATGTGAACTCCTCAATTTCTCAGCAGCCTGATCTCATTCTTAACCACGAGATTTCTTTTTCTCAATGTCTAATCTAAGTCTTCACTGCTGTAATGAAACCCTCCTTATCCTGCAAACATGGATCAAGGAAGAGATTATTGCCTTCCATGTTGTAGACTTCTTTTACATATCCTTTTGTCTTTTCCTCTCTTGAATAAATCACCCCAGATTTCCCCGTCTTTCTGTGTCAGCCATGGTTTATCTATTCTTTTTGCTCTGTCCTCCAATCTGTCACTAAATTCTTAATCACAGAGAAAAATTACTACAATAACAGAATACACAGAAAATTCCGCATAGGTAAGTCTGGCTTCTATAAAGGTATAGGCCTTTGATTTGCTAGATCAAGCTCTTTGACTCAGAAGGTTCTTACATATTTTGATCAGAAATAAGTGGATAAATACATATGAGTATCTGGACTTTGGCATCTTCTGATAGCAAGTATCATTGGATCTGATCCTGCTGTGTTTGAAGATCGAAATCAATCCAAGAATGCCAACTCAATCTCAGTATGAGTGGGAATTTAAATACAGGAATGTGCATAAAAGGACACCATTCTATTTTTGCCCCAAATAGGATAAAAATGTTATTATGCTCATAATATATTCTGATCTGCTTTGGTACTCTGCTTCTTGTGAAGGGGTTGGTTTCCTTATTATAGACTTTAAAATTCTTTCAGATAGCATGTCGTCGCCTGCTGACCCTGATGATGAATTTCATCAGGGTGAATTTCATCTCAGAAAAACAGAAATTTGAATTCTGACCCTTGCTATGCGATAGGAATGTATAATCTCTCATAATCTCAGTCTGTCATAATGTAAGAACAAGGAAATTAACAGAACTTGTTAATTATACTTATTCAGTAGTGCTGTACTAAACCTTTGCCTTTGCAGTAACACTGCAGTATAACTTCAGTCACTCCTTTCCCCAGAAAAATGAATTTATTAATTGATCGGCTGAATTCTCATATTGCTAGACATAACTAATTTTTCTCTATGTTTGTTTTTGGTTTTGATTTTGCCACATTTCCAACGGTTGAAGTAATTCCTTCCTGCTTTAAACAAAGTGATCAAGAGGACTGCTCCTTTCACATCATTGATCTCAGAAATATGCCTTGATATTAAAGTCCTGCTATGGTTAACACGACACTGTGGAGTTTTCTTGAGGGAAGGGATTGAATGGTATAGCAGTGGCTCCCCTGCAAACTCTTCTTTACAAACACCATTTATTGGCCAAGTTAGTTAGGCATGATCCTTTTGTTCTAACTTTGCACCTCAGTTATCACACAGCTGTATCTTAAGATACCTTTAATAACTGCCATCAATCTCCCTGTTTTGACTCAAGTAACTTACAATATCATCTTAACATCCAGCAATTAAAGCCAGGGTGAATACTTCAAAAGCAACATCTTTCTCCTGCTCCCTCGGCTAGCCCTGACTGTGTTGATCTTTCAACAGAGGACAGCAGAGTGCCATGCTCACAGCAATATTAGCTCACGCCCTGAAAACAGTGAACATTTACTCGGGTTCAGTGCCGTGTTTATTCAATTCACAATTCAGAGTGAGCCTGTGCAGTACCAGCTCTGTATGGAGCATCATTAAGAGACGCGCATATGCCCTGGTTTATTTCTCTTTGGCCAGAGGAGTATTCCCCAGCTGCAGATTCTGTTAATGTACCCCTATGCATCTAAACTGTCTTTTTGCAGTTCCCAGGTTTGGATGGAACAGGGTCCCAACACAATCCTTCCTATGTCCATGCCCTGATTCCTT
>VYZM01011191.1:88311-123433 GCA_013398915.1 Dromas ardeola | reverse complement strand
AAAAAAAAAAAAAGAAGTTGCAAGGGCTTGAGGAGATGGATTAATGTGTTAGTGTGCAAGGAAGAAAAGAAATCACACAGAGCTGATCCAGATGGAACTTTACACTGAGTAGAAAACTCCAGACTGAAGCTGATAGGAAATTTCCAATTTTTTTTTTTTTTTTAATTGGGAAATATCTGCTTTGGAAATAAAAGCTTCTGATAGAAACACACCACTTTTAATTAAGTTCTTGATAAGACAGGTTTTTTTCATGATGTAGTTTTGGTCAAAACCAGAAGGAGGGAAGGAAGAAGAGAATGAAAATCTGGCAGATGAACTAAGGCACTCCTCTTAAGTGTGGGAGATCAAGTCTCCCTTTCTGCCCTTTTTGAAGAAAATTTAATCTTCTTCAACCCAGTTGGATGACCTGATCACTTGACTTTTAGTTACTTTTTGGACTGAGGGGAAGGTAGCTGTGAAAAATAGGGAAAGTCTCAGTAATCTGTAGGAAAAGCATTTCTGACCTGGGTTTCACGAACCAACAATAATCCTATCATGATAAAACAGCAAGATCAAGCAGGATCACTGTGCATGCAAACTATCAAGAATGAGTTAAAGCCTCTGCTCTTCCACATGTCATGACAATTGTCAAACTCACTTACTTGGGCTAAAAAATATTAATCCTGATATAACCTGGGACATGGAGGCATTGCATTGTGATGGTGAACGTGTATGTGTGTCTCTTTCAGAACTAGATCATCTTGTCAGTAATATTTTCTGTCCTAGACTGTTTAGTCATGCCTTTATAAAAATGTTGCACTGACAGCTGTGTTTCTTCCTAGGGTAATTTCCAACCTTTCCGCAGAGGTAAGGAACAGATAAAGAACTGCAGTCTTTTAGTATCCTATGGGATTCCCCAACCTCACAAGTTGTCAATTTTTATACAGACACTTTCGCTTTCTCACCTTGTAGTTAAAATAATTTGGACGGATATTAAAGAATTACATTGTGTTGCATCTTGATAAAAAAATGTGTTTAAGCCCCTTAATGCAGTTTGATTGTAAACAGATTTAGGATTTAGGATTTATTTCTTGCCTTTGGTAATTGGGTGCAATTCTTCCTTTTGGAATAGGACTAAAAATATATATTGAGCAATTAGTGAAACTTTTTAAGAGAAAAAAAAACTATCTGAGAAGTGTAACAGATGAAAACCACCCTTCCTTCTTGACGTGTCATAATGGGAAAATCTTTTTTGGGGTGTATCAGCCTGACTTCTTTAGAGTAAACAGTAGGTCTGTCCCAGGTTTCTTTGTTTCCACAGTTACCCATTTAAATGTGTTTTGAAGAGTGGCTAAATGATAGAGAGACTTACGCAAATCTGTGATTTTTTACTATTATTATTATTATCGTCGTGGAATAGATTTTATCTGAGCTCGCACTAGAAATAAAATTAGAACTCCCCAACCAAGGGAAAAATACAGAAGAATGAAGCAGGAAAACAGCCACATTTTATCTAGGCATGCAAACAGTAAACTGCACTCCATTTTCACAACACATTCCTTTGAGACCCCTCCATCATGTCTGTGCTTACGTACACTGGTTTCCATTAAATGTTTCTGGAGATGTTCAACACTTAACATCCGTACATAAAGGGCCATTAAAGCATTAAGAGCGATAAGGGGCTAACCAGGCAGTTGCAGAACACAAATATCACAGCTTGTGTATGACAGAAATGAAATGCTGAGCATGGTCGAAGTATATGCATTGGGAGCTCAGGATATGGTCTTCTGCCTCTTATGAATTTTGTGACATTTAAAAAGTAAGTCCAGGCCAAATTAGTTCACCTGGTAATGACAGCTGTGTGATGACTGTAGAGCAAACTACAGGAGTTCACATTTCTTCCATAAAGAGCAGCTCAGTGTCTCATTTTCAAAGATGTATTAAGGGATGAGCCAGTCCCCAAAGAAGGCAAGGACATTTTTCCTACAGCGTTTAAGGCCATTTGGACAGTTTCCAATATATATCAGAGACCGTAGAAAGATTGCCACTGACTTCAGCCTGGACCGGCTAGTGCTTTGGAAAGGGAATAGGGGAGACAATTCCCTTCAGAGACAAGTCTCTGGCCTCTTTACCACCTTCTTTAGCATACCTTTTCCTTGGTAAGAAAACTTGAACTGGCAAAAATATGGACACGCTGTGTGTTTAGCGAGAATCTGAACTCCATGCTTTGGCCCGCTGGATTGCAACCACAGTTAAGCATGCAGCCCAGCTGGGAAAGGGTGGCTCAAGTACCCCACTGTGGTTTGGAGCTGGCAGGAGTGTTCGTCTCCACTCTGGGGTCAACTGATTAGCAACATATGTCCAAACCTGAGCTCCTTTATATTAATCAAAAAAGGGAACAAGAGATGAGAAAGACTGGAACAGGTTTGAAACAAGTAAATGAGAAGTTATTCACCATTTAAACCCAGGGTTTAGTTCTGGAGGCGACACGCAACATAAATGTACTGTATCATAAGATTTTGGGTTGTTTAGTGCTAGTTCAGCTGTAGTGAGTTTTGAAATCTCTGGAACAAATAGTGTTTAGACATGGGCAAATGAAGGCTTATTGATGGAGTAATTAGAATTATCATAGCTGTAGAAAAATAGACAAAGCACAGAAGCCCTTTCTCAAGCCACTACAAGGTCTCTATATCCAAATTCTGTCTATCTTTTCCCAATATATTAGCTGGTACAATAAAAATCATTGCCTGCATCCACAGATTTTATCCCATTTTGCATATGCACTTTGATCTACACCTAATAACAAAACCCCAAAACAAACCATAGGGGAAATTTTATATCCTTGTAAAACTACTTGAAAATGTTCCCACAGTACTTCAAGCTGAACTGTTAAAGAGGTACCAAAATAACTACTTTGGGTACATTGTTGCCAAAATACTCAGAGTCTGGAAAAAATGATTTTATTTTCCAACAAAATACATTGAAAGCATGACTACAAACAACTTAAAACCAGTGAATTTTCCTTCCAAATTAGATGACTAACTAAAGATGTAACTAAGTCCAAGTGATATCCTAGCTTGTTCATAAGTATTCGTGCCTGAAAAGTAAGGAGCAAAATATAAATACATGTGCCAATAAATTTCACATTTTCTGTCAAAAATCATCTTTTTTTTTACATTGCACAGTACTTCATTTCAACATTGATTTCAGTATTTTTCTTTTACAGTCTTTAAAAGTTGACAAATAAGACATTTTATTTTGGGATAAATGAAACACTACACTCAGTTTCTTTTTTGTTTTACTTAAATGAAAGTTTCAATGGGTTTTTACTGCAAGTTAATGAAAAATTTATCAGTTATTGTTGCTGCATTTTCATGTTAACTATCCAGTTTTGTTGAGCAATTTCTAAATCTTTAATTGTAGTTCTAATGGCATTACTTTTCAAAAATAGAATTAATTGGAATGCCGTCTTAAATTCCATAAATCCAGAGATTATTCATGGATCTAAAATAATATAACATTTGGTAGTTCAGGGATTAGAGATAATTCATTTGACCCCAATATCAAACAGTTTCAGGATTCCAATAATATGAAAAACGTGATTTTTGGGTGTCTAAACATCCTCTTCACTGTTGCAGTTTCTTTAGGGGAGTCAGAAAATCTCTTACACACTAGCTGTGTGAATCAAGTTGTTTAAAGCAAAATGGCATTCTCTTTCTATAGAGATTTTAAGTTTTTCCAGTTGGCCTATAATTATAATGAAAAGCAGAAATTCTCTCTTTTTTCAGAGCAAATTCCAAAACTGTCAGCATAAAAAGAAGTGAAAGGTGTTTCTATTTCTCGTGAAAGAAAACATTTTAACATCTGAAGAGAATTTAGACTCAGTACTTCACTATATCGTTAACAACTCATATTGACATTTTAAGGCGAAATATTTTTATTTGGATGAACATTTTTAAAATTCCTCTGATTAATTAAAAAAATGGAAAAATATCAGAACTAACATTTTCTGATGTCTTTTTCATAGTAACGTATATTTCAAATTTGTGTGTGTGTCAAGAAGTTTGGAACAGCTCTGTTACCTAACTATTAGGTACAAACAGCATCTAACATCATCTTTTTAAACTGGACAAGGACGAACATCGCTGTGCATAGATAGTCTTTTCAGTGGTGATAGCTTTTCTACCTTAACCATTTGGAGCAGACCGATGTTTAGAATTCCTCTTTACCCTAACATATCTGTTTAAAAATTGCATAGATCGCTTCTTCAGATTACACAGAAAACGTGTTCAAAGAATTAAAATTTTTAAAATCCTATTGGTGTTGCAGGTTTGCCAGCCCAGTAGCTGCAACTGGAAGAAGGAAGAAGTCACGTGAGAGATTCTCAACTTGAGAAGCCTACTAAACTCTTCAGGTTTATCTACAACCTGCTCAGCAAACTTTGCCTACCAAGAAAATGTCATTTTACGTTTATTCAAGGGCACTGTGAAGGACAGAGTACTTCTCGGACAGTTGAGGAATTCCAACAACATTAAAGAGACAAGAAATGAGAAGCAATCATTTCCCTCAGCAGGTTTCTTCTCTGTATGCTAGGCACTTTGCTTTGAATGCAAAAGAGCTTAGAGGTGGGACTTCTGGATAGATACCAAAGGCTATAAACCTTTTGATTAGAAGATCTTTCAACTAAGCACTTCCTTTGCCTCCATTTTTAATGGACATTCAATTCTACGAAATGAAAAGTAGTTACAGTGCAAGTGTTTTTTCAGGAAGATATCTTTTTTCACAAAAAGGTAACTCATACAAAATGTTACAAAGAAAATTAAATACAAAAGGAGTGAACTTGCATGTATTTGTCTGGTCTGAATGACTACATATAATTACATATTTAAACTATATTCTAAATTATAGGTGAAAAAAAAGGAAAAATAATAGACAGTAAAATGAGAGTTTGAAATTAAAGATTGAGTTAAAAAGAAAAAATAATTAAATGTTTATAGAAAATTTAAAAGGAAAATTATTTTTCCAGTTCTATGTAGGTATCCATTGAATCTATTGAACAGCAAAAGCAATTATTACAGAAAGTGAAATTTTTTTAACACATAGAAAACTTTGTGAAAATTGCCATTCTTTCAGCCATTCATTGGTAGGTTACAAAGTAAAAAAAAAAAAAGAAAAAAACAACAACAACAAAAAACAAACCTAAACACCCCCCCCCCCAAAAAAAAAAAAATCAAAACAAAACCCCACAAACAAACCAGCAAACACCACCTTTGGCTAAAAGAACCAAAACTTGGCATTAAATTATTTTCTTCTTTTAATATTTTATGGGCGGGTAATTTGCTCAGAACTGAAGCAACTGACTAGCTATCATGGTCTGACTGCTCATCCCCAGCGTTCTGCATGTGGGGTTTTGTCTCTGTGAATAGAGTTAAAAGATTTTTGTCTCCATCTTTCTACCCAGAACTGCAGTAGAAATTCTGTATATAGACCAGTTTCGGTATATTTTAAGCATAAAGGTGCCACTCTCCTAGTATTTTCTTCAATATTATGATTTGAAACCACTTTTTTCTCAGTATAATTAGAAAGCCATAGAAACTGAATGGTGTTTTCCAAATACTTTGTGACATGCCTATTTGCTCCAGATATCACCCCTCATTTGTAATTCTTGGCACGTGATATCTCTTTTCATTGTATCATATAGCTCAATTTATGTCTATACTTTCTTTTCTCCTAAATTCTCTGGAGAGTTTTATATTTTTCCTGGGCTACAAAAAATGAATATTACACCTGCTGCAGATGAAGAAACACTGTTTTATACCCATTAATGAAAGCAGTTTAAAGAATTTCATGTTTCGGTAGCAGCACACCTCCATTTGTCTTACACATTATGTTCCAATGACCCGTTTGGTTCAGAACATTACAGTGAGTCTCAGGCACAGAAGGACACTGGGCTCAAGGAAAGACAAGATAGTATCTGGCTGTAATTTAAACTCTGGCAGATGGCACCCCCTTACATGCTAAATTAAAGCATTTTACAGTGATGTATCAAGCAGATCCAAGGGCAGAACACAGCCCTGAGGAAGCAGCAGCTTTGAGAAATGCAAGATGCCATCTGCAATTGTTTCCTTGTCTTGAAGACAGAGAGACACTCTGTTTTCCCTTCACTCTCCACAATTTCCCAGCACTTTGTGTTTTTATGAAAGCTATCAGCGTTAGATACATCAAACTCCATTCACTCCAAGCACCCCTGGATAACTTGCTTATTTCCCCAGCCTCCAGTCTGACTTCCCTGAGAAGGTCTGCCAGCCCAGCCTGTTCAATAGCCATCTCCGCCAGTCGCAACACAGCAGCTCCAGATGGAAGACAGGGCAAACATCTCCCTCCAGAGTTATCACCAATTCAGTTCCCATCAATCAACCAGCAGCTGGGAGTGAAGAATCGTTCGCGGCTTTGCCTGGCTCGCTCATGCCAAAGACTCAGCACATTAGAGCTGTGCTTTCTTTCGCATCCCATCCTTGGGGAAGGAAAAGCCTGAAGCCTCTCACAGATTTCCCACATGGCTACTCAGCCCACCGGCTCCAAGCATCATGCCAAACTTAGTGCAGGAAGGGGATTTTGTCTTAGCACTTTGACTTGGAATTTTTAATTCAGAGAATGAAGCTTTCCGGCTTGTCAAGCCAAGCATGTGGTTTACAGGTGAGATCTAGTCAGTCTTGCCTTCATCCAAAAGACAGAGGAACGTTACGTGTATTATTCTAATGGCACGGGAGCAAGTGACTGACAAGCCAAAGGCACGTCTGAGCTAACATGTGGGAAGCAAGCACACTGAATAAATGTGATTGCTCATGCCCGTTCTGCAGTTGGTAGAAGTAGTAGGAGTTGGCTGGTGAACTGTGATAGTGGTGAGAATCCAGTTTCTGCTCTGTAGTAGCAGACGTGGCAGGAGGTGGCTGTTCCTTGAGCCAAGACAAAAATGGAGAGTGAACAGTTGGAGCACTCTGGCAGCAGAGTTTTGGCACGAAGCTGCACAGCAAATGCTACACCATGCCAGCGTGACCTGCTGAGCGGTGCTCTCAGCCCTCACCTGCATGTGTGGATGGCTGCAGAAGCCGATACCTTGGAGGATATGAAAGAAACAAAACTGCGTGGAAAACAAATGCGTAGCCTGAATAATATCTTCTAATCTGTTATGAACACAAGCAGTAAACACCAGAGAATACTTCTCTGCTCAGAATTACATGGGCTGGTAGATAGACCCCTTGGTTTACTTTGAATTAATAACCCTCTGTCCCCAAACAAGGATGTTTGCTTTTACAGGAGGTCATGGGCCTAACAAAGTGGGAATGGATACCTGTCCGCAGGAGAATGACTGACTGGCGTTCTCAGGAATGACATTCGGTGGCCTAAATTTATCGCTTCATACTGTGAGCAGGTCTGGAAGTCAAAAGTCTCCTTTTGGGGGATTTTTTTAAAGTATAACCCAGGCATTTCTGCCACTGATTCGATAACAAGAGGGAGATGAAACAGATCTACACCACACATGGTATTTCTATTTTAGAGGCCTCTAATTGATGAAAATTCAATCAAAGTTGTAGTTCTGATTCTTACCTTTGGCTAACTATGCAATGGTGTCATTTTCCTGTGCTGCCTGGGCAAAGTGGGCAGGATCAGTTTGTGTCATTTCAAATGTAACCATCTGTTAAAAATTTGACTCATATATTATTGGCATTGTATATCTGGGGGAAAAGGAATAGTGAGCAGACAAAAAGAAAATCATACACTGCAGGACACAGAGGAGAAAAAAAATCAATCCGAGAGGGAAAAAAACAGTCAAGAAAGAAATTCAGCTGGGAAATGAAATAGTGCTATATACAAATTATATATAGAAAGGAAAAGAGAAGAAGGAAATCTACTTCTGTAGGCTAGCCTTTTGTGAGCATCACTTTTATCCCTAGCTTCTATATAGGTAGCAAACCTTGCTTTTGCAGAAAACTGTGCATTAGGAAACGAAAACTTGAATCACCTATGGGGAAAAAGAGAAAGGCCATAGGGCTAAATCATAGGAGTCAAAGATTTGAAACATTGAACTAAAGGTACAAAGCCAAAAATACGGTGGCAAATTCATAAATTCTACATAGTTGTGCCATTCAACATAAGACATTGTTCACTGTGTCTAGTCCTGGGAGATGTTTTATTCACCTAGAAACCTGTCTTCAGTCTGTCCGAAATAGTATTTTAGTTCTAAGATACAGGGATGTCATTAAATAGAGGGCATCTGACATTGTCGTAGGGCTTCCCAATTGAAAAAATGCTCTATCAGATGAGGGAATTTGTCATCGTTGTATTGTTACTATCTACAGAAGTTAAATAAAAAAATTATACCTTCTTTGCACCTTTTGTACTTCGGAGTCTCCAGGGAAACCAGGCAGATCACAACTGGGTTAAGATTCCAAATTATCAATCGTAAGCAAAAGGGGTTTTCAACATTTTAAGTAGGGAAGTGGATCACTCCCCAGTTTTAACGAAAAGAGTGGAATAGAAAAGAAACCCAGCTGGACTCTGACCCTGACCCTCTTTCTGATTTCGCATAGCAGCACCGAACAGATCTTTTGTAACCTATTGACAAGACTGTCTAAGATTTTAATATCCCCTCCTCCACTTCCATTTCCCTTTTTCTCAAACTCATAATCTCTGGAAGCCCACATGCAACTTGGTGATAAAGCAGACTTGTTTGTAGTTTTAAACAATGTCTCTATTTCCTTAGAACAGGCTTTTGCTCATTCTTAAGCTCTCTTCTCCCAACCCACCCGTCACAATTCAAAAATATCATGTTAATGTTTTATAGTCAAATGCCTCCTGGCTTCTTTGTAGACACAGCAGCATCCTTGAATAATTTATACCAGTGTTTTTCTGCTCTACTTTTTTCCTGGACTTCAGTAAGCTTCCATGAAGGAGAGGGAGGAGGAATCAAATAAGTAAATACTAGCAAATATCTGCCTCTGCATCCAGCGTTTGTCCTCCACCATCCCCACCCCGTGTCTGGAAAGACGGGAAAAAAAATTTTCTCTCAGAAATGTTAAAGGTTGAATTCAAGTTCAAGACTAGCAGGGCTTTCCAATAGCAGCTACAAGGATCACAGCAGTTAAAATCAGGTTAAGCAAACACCTGCTTGTCAATGTTGTGCTTAGCATCGTAACTGAAAGGTGTTTTAGTGAAATATGGGGTGAAGTGGGAGTTTGACCATGCAGAGGTCTCCACCCCGGGTCCTACATTGCTTCCCAAGCTGTTCTGTAACTTAAACCATTTATACCTTTGCTGAAACAAATTTAAAAACAAAGCAAAGCAAACCAAAACAAAACCAAAACACACATATACAAAAAACACTAACAACACCCCCCCCCCCAAAAAAAAAAGTATATAACCTGCAAAGGCTGCGGGACTGCTGGATGCTGGAATGTCCTTTCTTTAAGCTGAAACACAGAGCAATAGAAGAGTGCAGGGGTAGGGATAAGGCTGGAAATACCCTGGCAGCGGCCACTGATGGGCCAACTGTGCCCTCCTCCATCTACCAGCCCTCCCTAGAAAGCAAATGCCTCCCTCGGCCAGGAGGGAGAGCCAGCTGGCACGGAGGGCAGCCCAGACCAGCCACCCAGCCCTGTACCGCACCAGCCTGCTGCCTGGTGCAAAGCCAAAACCCAGGGTGTCCTCCAGGCCAGGGCCAGTGTTTGCCCCTGCCTGTTGCCTTAACCCCCGCCGTGCGACCCTCCATGCAAGGGCCTCAGTTTGCAGTAACTGTCCTGCTTCTGCCAGGTGTTTCGGCAAGGCTGCCGTTGGCATGAGCACAGGACAACCCATCTCATCTTGGCATTTTCAGTTTATGACCAACTACTCTGAAGGAATGAGCTTCTCAGTCACATTTTCTGAATATGGGTATGAAACCTTGAACTGTATGAACTTGTAGGTCATTAAATTGTGGTCGTTGTAAGCTGTTAGGTGCCTAGAGATGTGATTCTGTCCCCTAGCTCTGCCCTGTCCCAAAGAGCCTGGTTATTCAAAACAGGGAGACAGAAGTGGCACATCATCAGGGCAGGGCACATCATTACATAAACTTCGAAAACGACTTTTGTAAAGTTTATACCAGTACTACTATGTCCTATTCCACACAAGGAAATGTAGTCAAACAGCCAAAGGCATTTGTGTCTTTGAAAACAAGCTTGGTGGATTTCTTTGAATTACGTTTTTTTAGCCAAGATCAACAAATGATGTCTAAATTCTACTGGACTCACATGGTGTCACAAGGAGACCCAGCCTTTTGGCCTCATTGTCTTGGAAACATCCAGAGGAAGACTCTAGGTATTTAGCTGTCATACATTCTTGACTGCAGAGCTGGTCTTTAGACCAGAACCCTTTATCCCCATAGGCATTCTCCCTCGCCGCCTGCCTTTTTATCTCACCTTCATCCACTTAAAGCAGATAATTTTCGGTGTTTTGCACTGCAAATCAAAAGTGAGTCTGAAGTTTGTACAGGCAATTCTTAATCTCTTAACTGAACCCAAGAATAGTGCATCTGCAGTAACACAGGGTAAAAGCCTTCAGCTGAACATTTGTGAGGTACTGAACTCTGAGCTACTTATGATGGGTAAGAAACAATGACATTTTAAAAGCTAGGCCAAAATGCCACTCAGGAGACTATTTATTAAACTTTCATCTTTCTCTTCTGAAACCAAAATACTGAACTTGGATAACTAGGTGATTTAGCCTTCTCCTTATCAATTTCTCAAAAGTACAGAGGATATATCTTCATTGTGGTTGTTGAAACTTATGCTAGCCTACCTGATTTATCTTTACCAGCTAGCACAGGGGTTGCTAACAGTGAGGCCAAAACATCACAAAACTGCAGAGACTAATTCCGTGATACATTCTCCAGCTTTCTCCATGAGACTGGCAATAGATTATAGTTTCCTACAACTATTTGGTAACGGCACACAAGTTATCTTGTAATGTAAAGCTTGCTCTGTTATATCCACACAGATTGAAGTCACACCTTTGCCTGAAGTAGGGAAATACTGTAAAGAAAATTGCTATTTCCTAATTTGAAAAAGCGGATTTGAAGTACCAGAAGGTTTCTTAATTGCCTTCATAGCCTCAGAAATGTATTCATGTTGAGAGTGTGCAACTGTAAATTTTAATTTTAGAAGGACAGAAGTTTAATTTTACCCATAAAATATAAAAGATAATAAAGTAAGGGGTCAGATGGTTTTAGCCTTAAGAAACAGCACCATTATGATTTAAATATCAGTTGTAAGTTAACTCCAAATCAATATTTGACACTTGCACTATATTTAAATTATATTGCTGTAAAGTACATTAAGAATTCACTGTTGAGAATACAGTTATTCGACAGATCAGGCTAAAGATGGGCCAATGTAATAAACAATTTATAACTGTAAGTATGTTTCCCGCAATAAAGTTCCAAAATCCATCCTAAATAAATCTTGTGTAATATCTCATTATAGCTCATAATTTAGTTATATGAAGAATTAAAGAAATAAATTATGGCTATTCTCTAATACTCTGGATGTTTTATCTCTGCCCTAAAGAATCGTTTCACATGATAATTGATTGCTAGAGCCATATCTCTTATGTCAAGGGCGAATAAAAAAAAATTCACAGAATTATTTTAGAGTTTTGGGACATGAGGATGTGATATGCACCTATCAGACTTCCAGAAACCACAAGTATAGTGAAATCTCTTATCACTGTATGAGGGAGGGATTAGCAAATACAGTCCCTTCTTAGCATGACAATTCATTAGAGGGAAATCATAGCTACATTGCATGGTCCTGAAGTGGGGCGGATAAGTGTTTTCAGGAGTCAGACGTGCAGTGATATGACCATATACCGCAGTGGCGCCAGAAGGGGAAGAGCTATTGGGTCACCCTGAAGCTTTTTCATCCTACTGCTGACCTTACATAGCAATTCGTGGCGTTACAGGGCTATACAGGGCTAAAGCTACAAGCATGATGGGAAATGAGCTTGGCATAGGAATGCTTCCAACTTTTGGCTAATTCAGTCAGTTTGACACTAAAAATTACCCTTGCCAAGCTAAATTAAAATTAGCTAGAAAGTCATAGACATTAGTAACGGCTTTGGTTAGGACGAGGTTTTCCTGTGAGGCCAAAAAAGCTTAATAAACTTTGAAGTGGAAAGGGTAAAATGAAACATCCATACAAACCTAAAGATGAAAATAGATAACTGATCAAAAAAAAATTCATGTATTGCTCTGAATTCTTTGCTTTGCTCCTTATCTCTTAGTTATACCCTCCTGAGAAACTGTGTTAACTTACCCAAGACCTCGATCTACTTCTGCTGATACAGAAAGTCAACGGTACTAGGAATGGGCCTTCTGCTACTGCAACCTGAAGTCTTGTGAAATCTCTCAAATCACGGGGAAGGACCTGAGCAGGGTATAAACACTTGCTGAAACAAAGCCTTTCCCTGCAGAATTTCCAAGGCAAGACCATTGTCTTGGTTGTGTGTGAGCTCCAATGCACGCCAGTGACTTTTCAGGAATCAGAAGTCTCATCCACATCAAAAGTCAGAATGATCCCAGTTAGAAGATGCTATTTTCAAATGGTCATAGCCAGATGAGGGCAGCTACTCCAGCTGGAGACCCTGAAGCTGGTTGGGTTGCTCCTACACACATCCATAGTGTACAAAGAAATACTTCAAGTTTGTTACCACTGTTTGCTTTACAGATTTGTAAGCAAAGGCAGAGGTTTTCTTAAAGGCAACTGACAGTGATGAAATTTCCTCTCAGTTTTGGTCTCTGATGTGTGTTTGGCTTTTGGGGCAGACTGCCCAAAAGCCAGGCTCTCACGTAGTCACAGCACAGGTAGAAAGAAAAACAACACAACAGCCTGCCCTCTGACCCAGCAACAGTTGCAGATTTATACTTCGTTAACACCTTAGACTATAGGCATGCCTTTTATCACTGATTTTTCCTCCTCTAAAAGTCTGGTCCATTTTCTGTTTTTCATCTCACAGGAAAATGCCAGGTCATTATTAAGACCCTTCTGTCAAGAATTTAGGGAACCACCACAACTTCTTGTGCCCTACCATCAATGAATTCCTCTTCCCACCACCTCTTCCTACAGAAACAGGCCTGTGTTTCTGTTTCAGGGGAGGCTGTTGTGAAGTTTGTGATGTAGCAGCTCTTATACCTCATTTCTTCCAAATTCCAGTACCTTATTAATCCAACTATAGTAATATTATTCATTCATAGTTGAGAGGTCCCAAAGATTTGTATTGAGTCATTTTTCATTAACTCCTAAGGCAGTCTGTCAACTGCGATAGGAGTCTGTCTTATTAATTCAATGCATGTGTGTGTTGCAGAGCGACAGTTGAATAAATCAGAGAAAACCTGTGGGCTTCTAACTTGTTACTGCACGTTTCTCTTTCCATAACTGATCTGGTATCTGTCAGGGATGAGAGTATGGATGAGAGCCAGCTTGCTAAGGAGACAGGCAATGCTGATGGTGGAACAACTGGAAGAAGAGAGAGAGTTATTATGGAAGTGTTGTGATAAGAGTGTGGCTTCAGATGACATTGCTCACTTTGGACAACTGGTGCCTACATTGAGAAGATGAGGTAGAAGGAACAATGAAATATAAATTTTTGAAACTTTTGATTTTGATGCAAAGTAATCCAGAGCTAAGGAGTTCTAGAAGAACATGCAAGTTCAGTTTTCATTCTTTTGGTTTCTAAGAGAGATGTGGAACTGAGATGCTAATGATGGCAAGAGTGGGTAGGTATTTGTTTATAAGTAGCTGCCTCATAGAAAAAAAAAAAACACTGAATGTATTATGCTCTATTTTTGGTGATTTGAAATATTTGGCAGCGTAATGGAGCACTTTGGAATACAAACAGGTTTTTCTATTTGCAAACGTAGAGTAAACTAATGATAGTATAAAAACATCTGAATAAAATTTTTTAATATCAAGAACAGAAAAAAATAGTGAAAGAAAAAACAATGCTGAAAAACATGCATGACCAACAAAAACTTTAGCATGTTTACATATTCTTCTAAGCAGAGACATACATCTATCCAGCTACAGAGGAGACAGGAAATACAAATAAAAATTTTTTTGATATTGCTGTATATATATTTTAATTCTCTAGTATATTAAAACACAGAAGTCAGTATACTCAGATATCTATATCAAACTAATTAGAGAAAATAATGCAGTACAATATGCTTTTCTTTTCTTTAATAGTGTAAATAGCACAACCAGCTTATCCAAAAAGCATTTTTTACAAATTCAGCAGCAACTTTCTGTTTGCTCTGAAATGTCTTACCATTGTCATTTCTAAAGACATGAACAATTGCAAAAGTATGATAAACACTTCGTATATTTCTTCTGCCTTTTTTTTTTTTTTTTTTTTGAAGAGTAGGTTTGGGAATAATCTTCAAGGCTCAACTTTTTTTTTTTTTACTTTAGAAAAAGAACAGAAAAAATTCTTATCTCTCAGCATAACTAAAAACTCTTTTTACTCTGTGGGAGTCCTAATCCTCCTGTAGTAATATTGGTAAAGAGCAGGGGGAAGGGGAAGAAATAAAGAAGTTCTTGTATTCCTGTCTTGTCATATATCTGCCTGATTTTAACAGAGTTTATTTTGTTGACAATAGTGGTGGGAACAAAGGTACAATATCTAGCATGTTTTTCAATTCTAGTGATATTTGGATCCAGGAATTGGCTAAAATTCATTTCTAGGATTCTGAAGGTTTCAAATGTACGTTTTAATTTTCTCTATATCAAAATAGGGAAGGACTGAATTCTTCAACACAATGTAGCTGTGAAGATTAAAATGCCAAAGTACTTTTCAGCGATTTCCCCAGCTTGCTTATACATGTCATTTCTCATATTGATTTTTTTGCTTTTGTGTTAGTCATTCCTGAGAAGCCTGAGACTGAAAAAATAAATTACATGGACCTGCTAATAGTAAGCGTGAATAGAATGAAGTCTTTTTTCATAGACCCCAGTTCAGTATTTTGTTTGAGTAGATGCCAAGTTCTTCTGGGCAAGGTTTTCCAACAGGGGGCTGAGGCAGGGTTCTGTCACATGCTGGAGAACACAACTGGCCCAAATGTTGACGGAACAGAATGGAAGGCACACAGCTTTCCATAGAAATATACGACACTTCTGTATCTCTTTGATCACTGTAGCACAACTCTTACATGCAACATTTTTATCTGCTCCAAAATCCATACCCTACAAATAGCTGACCAATGAGTCGCAGTGACCATGGGAGCACCCAGTGGACATGATACTACAGCACTGTTTAAAGGAGTGAAACAGACACATATGAGACCATAAGGAGCAATCACTTGAGTAAGTTGAGTGCTCCATTTCTATGCACTGATAGTTTGTTGAGTTGGAACCACAATAAAATTATGCACTTGGCTGGTTCAGTTCGTTGCATGCCTTAAGTTACAAATCCACACAAAACTGCAGCTCGTAGTCTAGTCATTCATAGAAGAGGGTAGATTTAAATTACATATCAGGAAGAAATTTTTCACTATGAGGGTGGTGAGACACTGGAACAGGTTGCCCAGCGAAGCTGTGGCTGCCCCATCCCTGGAAGTGTTCCAGGCCAGGCTGGATGGGGCTTTGAGCAGCCTGGTCTGGTGGGAGGTGTCCCTGCCCGTGGCAGGGGGTTGGAACTAGGTGATCTTGAAGGTCCCTTCCAACCTAAACCATTCTATGATTCTATGATGATTCAGACAGCAAGCACAAAATACAATAGACAAAAAAATGAAAGCAGTACATGTGATAGAAAATTCCCTGTTGCCCTATCACATGATTGGTGTCCCTGTATATATTCTTGAATGCAGATAAGGTGAGGAAAAGTTCTCCAATGGGAGTAAAAAATAAACTCTAGGGACTCCCTAACACTTCCAGTTCAAAATAATTGCATTGCTCCATAGCTTCCTGAAGGATGGAGAGCTTAAGAAAAATAGAAGTTCTTTCTTTCTGTCTGGACATTTTTAAGTTATCTTTTGTAAGACCACATAAAATGATTTAGCTCTGAAAGAATAACCGAATTACATAAATAAAACATTACACAAAAGACGTCTCAGTACAATTTATGTGAAGTGAATTTCACAAGGACTGGTCTATTGTAGAAAATTCAACTTATCTCTTCCTGATCCTTTTATTCTCTCTAAACATAGAAATTTATGTCAGTTCAAAAAAATCTATTACTGTTTCTCATAACTGAATCCATTATTTTCCCTCCATGATCCATCAGGTAAAAACAAGTGCAATAGATAGCTTTAGCAGAACCTTGAACATAAAAGGCCTCAAGAATAGAATGAGATAAGTTAAACCCATCTAGCTGTGCACTATAACTGGAAATGATAACCTTGATGTTTAATTTAAATCAAGTCATAGCAAAGACTTCTGACTATAATTGTTATCTGTCATAGAAATAAAATTATTATAAAATGGAATTGGACTTAGAAAGGTATAGTTTTGCTTGTTGCATTGCCTGTAAGCAAATTGAACTCTGGGAAGGTTTATCACTCTTTGCCGCCTTCTTCCTCCAGACTTTCTCGGTAATGGATCCATTTGACTGCAAAAAAATGGAGAGAAAGAGCTGAAAACAAATGATTAATTTTCCACATTACTCTTCTTTTCCAGAGCTTTGCTGATTCCATTGCATTGCTGATTTTTCTCTCCTTTGTTCCCCTGCCAGCCCAGGGAAAAAGAGATCCAAAATTAGAGCTCATATTATAGTGGCAGCATTTCACTGGTATAACAACAGTTTATGGACAGGCAAAATAAGGGAGCAAGTGCAAATACATGGATTTAGTCCAGAAAGGGGAATCACTACATCTCATAGCAGCATCTGTGGTTTCCAAGATTGGCCTCAGCTGGATGGCTGATAGTGGCAAAGGGGCTCTACCAGGCAACAGACTTTCCCAGAGCAACCCCGTGCAAGAGAAAAATGAACGTCCTGGCCCCCATAGCATACCTGCCTTCCTGCTTTCCCTTGCTTTCAACTTCTGCTAAGAAAAGAGGGTGCACTGGTCACAGGACACACACCAATGGGGTGGAAATGGTGTTCAGGCTTGGAAGACGAAGACTGACTGCACCTCTTCACCTACAGTACGTCGCCTTGGGGAGGCCAAATATGCACAGGCTGCCTCAAAGATGAATACAAAATAAACTTATTTGATGCAGTGCCTATAATGAGCTGCACCAAAGTGAACCTACCTCTTGCTTTCAGCCAGTGCTGCTGCTTGTGTCCCACCATGGGCCGGCATACACTAGAGAGAGGCAGCTGGCAGATCCAACCTCCCTTAACCAGCTGCGGCTGTGCAAGCACACAAAGAGAAAGCACAAGAGAGAAAACGGCAGGATACAGCAGCAGGGGAACACACCTGCCAGCAGCAGCCCAGCGTGCCAGGCCACATCACCTGGAGGCCATCACATGCGGGTACCCCGCTCTGCACACAGCTCAGCAAGGTGCAGATCATGGGCAGCTTCTGGTCCTTTCAGCTAAGGGTGGTTCATGAGGCCACACTTGGTAGATGGAGCTTGAAACAGCTAATTTTGGTTTACAACATGTAGGTTGTAATCATCCTGAAACTCATCCTAGAGTCTCATCTCTCCTGGATACCTTTACAGCAGCAAACAGAAAGACGCCCGTCAGGGGTGCTTCAGAGGAGAAATGCAATTTTGGTGCACTATTTCACCATCTCAAAGAGCCTCTTTCTTTCATTTGACTATAGGAGAAATTAAGGAGACAAGAAATCCAACTTCGCTGAACCAACAGACCTTCTATTCCCCACATGTTGGTTTAAGAAGATATTTATTGTACAAGTGTGCTTTCTTCAGAATTACTGGCGTAACTTCAGTGGAGCCCTACAAGATCCTGCTGACTTCCACCCAAGGGCAAAGGCCATCATAGAACAGCTTGGATCAGTTTGTATAATCTGGAATTCTGAAAACTTTGCTGTTTCCCTGCTGTCAATTTTTTTTCCTGGCAACTCATCTTCGGAAAAAAAAAAAGACATAGACCCCTGTGAACTGCACACAACTGTGCTTTTTAAGATTGTGTTTCTTTTATCAACACTTCTTTTGAGTTGGGCAAACTCAACTTTTATTCACAACATTCCTAATGTTTTCAGTCTGAAAAATCACCTTAGAAATAGTGCTTGAACATCAAGGTTGCAAGTTTGACGCAGAGATCTTTCGGAATAATAGCATTCCTATTCTTATTACAGAAACCTACTCTGTGGATTTGCTAGCCTCATACTGTAACAGTGTAAAACGCAGCTCCTAGCCAGATGAGAGACACATGGATTGATGGAGGTTTGATAATCACAAATAACATCTTGTTGGGGCCATGAGCCAGTAGCTAGCATGGGTCTCAAAACAAACAGGGATGGTATTACAGCACGAGACTTTGCCTGGGAGCCTCCCAGTTCCTTCCACGCCAATTCTTATCAGGATGAGTTTGGCAAAGCCATTTAACCTCTTCTTCTTTCAAAGTGGATGATTACTTTCCAAAATCGCATGGATGCTATGACAGCTAATTAATTATCGCTGTATTGTGCTTTACAAATGTAATTAGTATAAAGGGAGTTAGTAGGGAGAAACACTATGCAGAAAATGAAGGTGAACAGAGACACAACGCTAGAAAGACTCTAAGTGTAGTGAGATAGAAACAGGAGAAAAACAATAAATAAGGAAAGGAGTTTTGAATAGCAAATACATAAGAGATGTGTACGAAAGAAAAAAAAAAAGGTGTGCTGCCTTCCAAAAGTAGAGGAGGGGAAAAGGAAATTAAAAATTAGAAGCAAGGCACTGAGATGAATGGATCTGGAGTATAAAGAGAAGAAAAGAAAATGAAAAAGATGTAATAAAAGCCTCCTAGCCTTTAAAGTAATGAATCTTTTCATTTATTTATACCCTTTTTTGATATTAGAGGAAAATGGTAGCACATTTATACTGAGCTCACACTATGTTAACACAGTACAGCTGTTAATTCCTGAATTATGCTGTTAAATAATTAACTGATGAATCATACGTAAATAATTGAAACTTGGTTCTCTAAGCCTCACAATTGAAAACATAAAACTGTCACAGTGATACCAGGTTTTAACAGAACCAATATTGTAGTTAATTAGAAAAAATTGAAAAAAAAACTAAAATCTGTAGCTGTAAAGACTGCTAACAGAAGCACCTGGGATCCATTTCCCCATGGAAAAAAAAAAAAAAAAAAAGAAGGTTCATCTATTATTTAAATCTACTATATTAACTTTACATCTGGAGAAGATGGAAGCATGGATTCCTAGTTCCTCTGCAAAATACCTAGACCTGCCCTGGGCCTTGCCCTGTTGGAGGGCAGCAGGACAGGAGAGGTTGCTGCTCTTGAGTCTTCAGTTCATGTTAAAATATCTTTTCCTCCAATATTCCTAAAATGAAGAACTATAAAACAAATCCTTTCACTTCAACGGACAATAACTCATTGGTTCCATAGCACTATTTAACAACATTAAGAGCAAACAGCTTTGATAATTAATAATAATAATAATAATAATAATTGTGTTTCTTCTTGTAAAGGAGGAACAGTAGACAAACTAAAAAGATCACTCTTTGCATCCATAAAACAAAATAATTCCTTTTCTCTCATGAACATCCATTTCATTTTCTGATACAGCAAAAGCATGTGTACTTCAAGTCTAAGCAAGGCAATTAATCTGGATTCCGCCATGATCACAGTCATGGGATTATTTTATTATTTATTTTTTTACAATGAGAAGACTCCGGAAGCACAGATCCTGCTGTGCAGAGCCATCACATTCCTTCACAAGAACAACCTGGTAGGAATCAAAAATCTAAGGAACAGCAAATAATTATTCCCATAAAGAAATGACAAAATGCTACCATGGTTGAGCAACACCTGTTCCATTTGTTCATTCTTGCAATCTGCTATTTAAAAAAATAAATAGCAGACATTTTATTTTTTAGAAGCCCCCCATCTCTCCAGCTTCCTGATGCTTAGTCTTGCAAAACATTTGCCAGCAGCAAAAATTTTAGGTGTCTTTGAGTATCAGCGCAGGGATGAAAAAGTACCAGAATCCCTCAGCACCCGCTAATAACCCCCGCAAGGAAGTTTAGGCAGATTTCACAGCCCCCTTCCCCTTCAGCCATGTCGGCTGGCGCCTGTCCATCAGCCCCCGCTGTGGAGGTCCCTCAGCCCCTGCCTGGGGGTCCCTCAGCCCCCTGCCTGCCATGGGGGTTCATTTCACCATGTCCAGGACAGAGTCGTTCTTGAAGTAGCACTCCAGCTGCTCGTAGAGGGCCTCGAAGGTGGGCCGTCCACCCGCCTCCGCGCTCCAGCACTGCAGCATCAGCTGGTAGAACGGTGCCGGGCAGGTCACCGGCCGAGGAAGCCTGTATCCCTTGTCCAGCATCTGGATCACCTGGTGCCCAGCCATACCTGCAAGCCAAAAGGAGTTCATTAGACTACTCAGGGGGTGCTTAGTGATGCCGCATGTCCCTGTCTCTTACCCAGGCGAGGCAATGGGATGCCCCCCATGAGGCACACAGGGCAGAGGTGGCTTCAGCACGTCCCCTTCGACGGCAACATGCCACAGGGTTCACTGGTGGATCCCAAATCAGCAGTTAACTTGCACCTCCAGCACTTCCAAGCCCCCTCACCCCACCTGAGAGGCACAGCAAATGGGTTTGGCCCGGTGCGAGGCTTTTCCTCTGTCACCCAGGCTTTGCCAAAATTTTTCTGATCTGTTTCACTTAAATTGTTCCTAAATCCCTCTAGTCTTGGTGATTCCCAAAATCTCCCAAGAAAATCTGTTCTGCTGCTGAATTTTCCTCACGTTTATAAAGTTTTCCCTAACATCAGCCGTAAGTTTCCTCTGGCGCAGCTGTGTGCTGGCATCCTGCCTGCGCTGTCACCATGAGAAGAAACCATTCCCCTACCTTTGCCATACCTTTATATATTAAGACTATTGTCCCGTTCCCTTTCATTTTTCTACTCTTCAAATTAAATCTTGAATTGCATGATCTTTACTTCTTCTCCCTAGATCTCTGAATGCAGTGGCAGGTGTCAAGGAGATGGGCCCAGACTCTTTTCAGTGGTGCCCAGAGACAGGACAAGGGGCAACGGGCACAAACTGTGACACAGCAAATTCCGTCTCAACATGAGGAAAAACTTTACTTTGAGGGTGGCAGAGCACTGGCACAGGCTGCCCAGAGAGGTGGTGGAGTCTCCTTCTCTGGAGATATTCAAAACCTGCCTGGACGCGTTCCTGTGCAACCTGCTCTGGGTGGCCCTGCTCTGGCAGGGGGGTTGGACTGGATGGTCTCCAGACGTCCCTTCCAACCCCTGCCATTCTGGGTTCTGTGTTTTCTCTGTACTTTACCCACTGCCACCATGGATCAACATAACCTCTTCTCCTAACTGATTACTAAGGATAAACTCCTGAAAGAAATACCAAGTAAGCAAATAGACATGGTAAAGGGACACTTTCTACTGTAAAGTTACAGGTAAACTATGCCTTTGCAAAGGGATAACGCTGAACATATTTTCAGACAATACCCAGAACCATGATGTTACATATCATTTATACTTGAATATTGGTGTGTGTGTGCATATGCACACACCTATAGTTTATATAAGAAAGAGTTGAGGATTTTTGGCTTGGTGTTTTTTGGTTTGTTTTTTGTTTTTCAGAACGTTTTCACAGGAGGTAAGAGGGGGAATCAAAAAGCAAAATCAATTTTTCCTTTTACAGGAAATACCAGTTTGGGACCCTGTGAAATGTAGTTTATGGTGAACACACCACCCCTCAGGCCTGTACAGATGCAGCATAACTTTTTTTTGCTTTAGTCCTTCCCTTGTGTTCTCCTCACCAGCACAAAATGAGTCACAGTCAATCATCTCACTGATATCTTGTGTTATTGGAGCCACAGTTCCTCGAGCATTTCTCACAGTGCTAGCAATAATAGCTGCTCTTATACCATTAAATCTACTTTTGAGGTTGGTGATATTTTATTCCTAATTCTTGTGATCCTTCTCTTCATGAAAACTTTCCGCTGCCGTAGTCAAATATGAGAGAAGGGGGTAAAAACACCCTCACTCATTTTTCAGACACCTTCTTCCTGAAATGCCTGTGCAGCACTTCACACATAATCTGTTCTTCCATGAGATATCCTCAAAAAAATAAATTTAAAAAAAAAAAAGCAAGGGCAGGATGGGGGACAGAAAAACCTTCCCTTTTTCCACATTGCAAGAATTGGCATCATTGATCGGATGCTGGAGAGAAATAGCCAGTTGTCTTAGGTGCCTGTGCAATGCAGGTTGACTCCAGCGAGAGGAAGCTTGAATGGCTGCTAATCACAGCCTTTGGAAAGCTTCCAGGGAGCCTGGGGCAGCCAGAAGGTCTGACCCACTAAATGGACCTCATCTGAACAGCCTTCTTTCCGTATTTATAGTTTTAACCTTTTAAGGTGCCCATAGTACAGGCATTCAACTTTTTTTGTGTGTCACTCTTACAGCAAGAAAACATTGGACGTAATTCTTTAGGTAAAAGCACTTACCAGCGTAAGGCATCTTCCCGTAGGTGATTATTTCAAACAGAAGTATTCCAAATGACCAGACATCTGACTTAACGCTGAATTTGTTGTAGCGGATGGCCTCCGGGGCTGTCCATTTCACTGGGAGTTTTGTTTCATTCCTAGCTTCATATACGTTTTCGTTTTCTACCTGTCATGGGTGAAAAACAAAGCAAGCCTGATCTTAGATCTGCTTCAGCAAAGCATTTTAGTACCTGACTAAGCGAAGCATGTGCTTAATCTTACCCTCTTTTAGCCAAGCTCTTGCCTTCCATGGTATTAAAGCACGCACTTTCTGAAGTCTATTGTTGAATTGGGCTTCACAGTTGAGAAATGTTACTGTTCATCGGAGGCTTTTCTAAAGCATTTATCATTTCAAGTGAGCAAGCAGTGTTGGAGTGGCTCGTGATTAATTATGACCTGCTACCGTGAATTCTGGACCTGGCATGCAAGATTTCAAAAGTCTGTCAGGAGTGGCAGTGTAAGCATCCTGCTGATGCTAGAGACCAAATGGCTCCACATCTGGTCTTCAGTAAACAGAGAAGGCAAAAGCAAGAGCTAATGAATTTCAGAACCTTTCTTCTGTGATTTGTTGCAGTGTTGAAGGGCCATTGACTTTGATAACAATCACTTAAGCAGGTTTTGGGGACCAAAGAACAAACTCCAAGTGGTTCAAATTAAATTATTAGCTTACAGTTGGTCCAATTAATTCATGTAAAGTGAAGATGAAAGATGCATAGAAACAGCAAAATTATTTGCTGGCAAATTTGTGGAATCATGTCCTTAAAGCTCTATAGCACAGACATCTAAAATTTGTGATGATTTATTCTCTCTTTAATTCCTAAGTGCAATTTAGTGTACATCAGTCACATCCAAGGCTTGGTCAGGTTTTTCACATGCAAATCCAGGCAAATGTGGACAAGATTTTGCTTCCCAGATGTAATGCCCTATAGTTTTGAAAAGACTGGTTGATAGTGTTTTGTATCTACATACTGATACAGTTGGCATCTTGACCATAATACTCATTTCTAGAAAAAAAAAAATTATTTCATTATGCTAACTAATGCATACAGAAATACAGATTTCATTTCTCACACCTATGCCTCTGGGATCTTTGCATGTGACCATGTTAATGCTTTGGTTTAGGAGACATAATATGCCTAAGAATGTCTGCCAAGATGGTTCTATGACAGAGTATTTTAGTAAAGTTCAGTTTTAACAAGAAATGTCAACAGCTGTAAATTATTACCCTCTCTAGCGAGGACAGAGGAGAAATATCCATTGTAAGCATTGTTCATTTAAAAATATACTTTTTTCATGTTAAAAAATGTGCAATCTGAACTTATGCATAACTAGAAGAATCAAAATTAAGCAAAAAAGCACTTTCAAAGTCCCTTGATGCCATTGTCAAGCCATTATTCTATACTTCACTGTGTAATAAATCCAACTCTGTCATGAACTTCAATTTCTGCTGCTTGAATGGAGAAAAACAAACCAGAAGCAGAGGCTTTTTTCTCTGTTTTTCCTTCTCAGTGCAAGAACATAAATCAATAAAAACTATAATAAAACCTCAGAAATTGTGAATTACATATTGAAATCCATAAAATATGGCAAATCAAATCTTTCCAACTCTGATCAAATCATTTTGAGAGGTGGAAAATCTCTTTTCTGAACCACAGCTCCTTCCTAGGTGATCTTGGTCAGTGTTACTTGGCATTCCATGTCCTCAAGGGCTAGAGAAAAAAAAAACAGTACAATGGCAAAGAACTTGAAACTGCATCAGATTTAAAGCTCTGAGAGATCACTTTATGAACTCTGCTGTTAGTCGTGGAGGGGAATAAGGTCCTTTTATGATTACTACCTGTGCTCACAAGCATCACGGAGGCAGTGGGGAAGTGAACAAGGAGAAAATAGCTGTCAATACATTTTTATATGCTTTCCCTTACAGGCTTAGGAATATAATTTTGCCATCATTCCTGTGATCTCTCTCCATGTGGCAGACACTAGTGTTGTGGATAATGGTTGTGCAGCAAAGGGTATTTATTGCTTGCCAGGCTCCTTCCTTGGTGGCTGAGTGGGAAGCAGACACCGGGATGCCATCTTCAGACTGACACAAAGGCACAGGGCAGCTTCTATCCTTGCATGGCATAATGCAGGCAGAGGATACAAGTGAATACATTAGGGGTCCTCTTCTCCCTGGGCATGCCTTTTGCCTGAACCCAGCAATTCAGAGGCTACAGTTTGTCCTTTAGTTGGCCTCTTCCACCTTGTTCCCCGACAAGTTAGAGCCAATTCACCCTCTCACAACCCACCTTAAAAACTCTTGCAAGTCCGAAGTCTGCCACTTTGTAAACACTGTGTTCACCTACAAGAACATTCCTGGCTGCCAGATCCCGATGAATATAGTTCTGGGATTCAAGGTAAGCCATCCCGGAAGCCACCTGAGTGGCCATGTCTACTTGATGTGGCAGGAAGATTTGGGAGCCCGCATCTTCTATTTAAAAAGAAGACAACAAGGATACATAATATTTATGGTATTCAGACATAAATAACATAACAGCTGACTGGTTCAAATAGCTAACACAAATCAACAAAGCCATGCAATACAATAAAGTAACAGCCCGACCAAATGACAGAGGTTAGTGAATGACACTACTTAAAGTCATGCAGCTAATTCCATGATAACTGAGTAACCATGCCTGCCCCATCTTCTCTAAAAGAGTGGATACTAAATGCAGCAGCTGACCTAGCCCTAGAGCTCCTAGTCAGGAGCTGCTGACAAAGTCCAAAGAAAAAGGCATTTATCTGCCAATAGCAATGCAGATGTTTGCCTTTCTGACAAGTCCATAACCCATTCCAAACTGTGAGTAAGAGTTAATGTCAGTACTCACTGAGTGTAGCCAAAGCTGACTAAAGATGGAAAAGCACAAAATTAGCCTTGTTCCCTGTTCTCCAATGATTCTTACTAGGAAATATACCATCTGCTGCCAAGTGTAACTCTCATTTTCACTTTCCAGTCCACTTGACTGCTTCACGCTGTTATCTCTGTTGCTGCTACTCAACAGCAAGACTACTTGAGCTGCTTTCAAGCCGCCTGCTTTTCGTGTAGAACTTTCTGAAGTGCATGCCATTCCCACCACTGTAAGATCAGCAAGTCCCAGAAACAGAGATCTTGCAATCAAAGATCAGCTGTTCAAACAAAGTAGCAGAGGAACTTTGAGCAGAGAAACTTGCCTCCACAAATGAAGGAAAGAGCCTTAGGCCATGAAAAACTGCAGGCAAAAATAGTAACACAGGTACCCCCAAAAAAGGTCATTGGGGTATTACACATTAGAACTCAAATTCAGGGTCTTTGTGGCATTTTGGGGACAGCTGACCTCCTCCAAGCAAAGAATTTATACCCCAAGGTAATCTAGGTATGCCAAATCAGTGTTATATTCAGGCATCACTGTGACCCAAGACCAAACACAGCGGCACTGAAGCATGAGTGCCTACCTCTGTAGCCTCTAATAAGCAAAACAGTTTCAATTTTCTGTTTCAGAATCTTAACAGTATCCAAGAGCTGCGTGTTTGCTGCTACATTTATTCGTAATTCTCCTTTGTCATTGAGGATGGTGACTTTTCCTCACTGCCTCTGTGTTAAAGAAATAAAACATTTGTATCTGGCAGTTTTCTGTTGCTTATTTTGAATTGATTTGTAGTGAAAGTGTGTCTTAGCATTGTTTTGCATAGCCTGCTCCAGTTCTGGCATTTTGTCTGACCTAACCTTGCAATCACTCCTTACGAAGAGTGTGAAATTCCATTGTTTACTAATCTATTCTGCAATCTCCAGGCCTTGAATTTCCTGCTCATCTGGATGTTCTGAGATGAATAGGTAAAAGAAATGAATTTTAAATTATTAAATTTGCCCTGTATGTGTATTGGCCTACTTCCTTTTGAGCCTAAACTAATTGTCATGCTAATCAGGCACTAAGATTATTTACTTCTATTGTTGACTCAGAAAGTCTTTTCCTCTCCCACACATATGTTTAATAGCTGCCTTGACCTTTAAAAGAGCGAGGGAGAAAAATCAGGCTATGTGAAAATCTATTGCTTAACCATCAAGAAAATCCATCATCAGGCCACAGAATAATATAACACTCTGAAGTTTTACAGTTCTGATAACTGTCAGACATCAACATTTATTATTCAGCTTGCTGGACAAAGATATAAATCCACAAGTGATGCTTATGTTGTATTTAATCAGAAAATAACTAAAGATGTACAAGTACCTTGCAGGAGTACCTGTGGTTTAGAAACTAGCTTACGTGACTCAGTTTAAAATCCCTCTCTCCATGTTCCCTTGCTGCTCGTTCATTTGCACAGGCTGTGAACTACCTCCTGGTGAAAGCAGACAAGGACGCAGACAGACTTGAGCCCAGGTTTGTCATTGCTCTGCGGATGCTCCGGGCTGGCATGAAACAAGCTTGCTCCAGGAGGCAGAACACAGCAATGTCACGGCAAAAAAAAAGGATGACTTATAAGCCTTGTGTTTAATGAGCTGCTTCAGTGCAAAACAGGAGTTAAAGCTGCTAAACTCTCCCTGTCTCATTCCCTGCAGGACTCACAGGTGTACTGTGTTAAAGGACAAGGACGAGATCCGCCTCTAATGGTGGAGTTTCAGCTGAAAGATTATTTCTTCCAGTCTGGGCCCTGTTTAGGATGTCAGACCAGACTGACCTACTGCCTTTTGCATGTGGGCTGAGGGAGGGGAAGAGGCCACCATTGTCCTGGCTGCTGCGGTACTTCTTGGAGGGTTCCTCCCTGTGAGCTGGTTCTGCACTGCTGCTCTGCTGGAGCTAAAGAAGGGAAAGCTGTTAAGAAGGAGCCTCAGCAGATCAGGAGCTGCAAACTGTGCACAAAGATGAAGCACGAGTCTCTTTGGGATCTGAAGTGCAAATCATGCATGGTTGTCTCATAAAGATTTATGACTATACCTCCAAAATCCCCGGTTGGGCCAGCCAAAGCACACAAGTACGAGCACAGCACTGCATTAGTACAACTACGGAGGTTTCCAGACCAGAGCCAGCTCCCATCTGGCTGGTTGAGAGCAGATTGGAAGTGTTTCCAGCTGGATTCATACGGGTATATATGTGCTTTAGTTTGTTTTAAAGTTTTTTAAAGAAGGAAAAACTACAACAAAAAACAAAGTTAATATAACTTCCACACTCAAAGCCAGGCACTACTGGTGAATTTATAAAACCTTCCAATGGATTATTTTTTATCCTATAAAGAAAATGTAGTGCCTCCATGTCCTGTTTTACTAATATTTTTTGACACAACTATTGCCCTTATATGAAAAATTTATTAGAAAAAATATTAAAGAAGGCTTAGGGTCTGCACCCTGTTCTAAGCAATCAATCACAATACCTCATATAGGAGAGACAGCCAAATATTCTCATTGACAGATGCCTGACAACAAATAAATAAATAAATAAATAAGCAGCACTTTCCCCAGTTGAGACCATTGCCTCCATAATAATTCATCGAACTTCAAGACTGCGTCCCTGCCAGAACAAGCCCCAGGTCTATCAGAATTGGTAAAAACATTCATACATTTATGACAATTTCATTCACATCCAATAACAAAGAGAAGTTTTCAGTTGCATTTTTCTCACACTGGCTGCAGCTCAATAACTCTGCATAGCAGCGTTCATCAAGAAGTATCCCAAAGCATATTCACGGGGTGCACAGGGAATTCACATGCCCCTCATTATTAAGTAGCTGTTGTTATGGTGGAACGTGCTACTCACTACGCATGAAAAATTAGGGATTTTTAAAGCTGGAAAAACATACCATGCATTTCTAGGAGGGGAAATTTAACCAAAGAATGATCTCTGGACTTTGCCTCTGTTCCAGTTTGCCATAGTTATCCATAGCGTACACAGAGGCAGCAGCCTTTTGGAAATATTTTCCAGGTTCCTGCAGTGGCTGAGTCTCAAGAATGCTTATCAGGAGCTGTGCACTGACCGCCGGCCGATACAGATCACTTTCAGTCACAGACCTTTACGCAAGCTTCAAATATCTTTTCTTATTACACTGACGGCAATGACTTTTCTCTCACCAATACCTATCAGAGCACCTGGATCTCTGCTTTCACCTCTTAGTTCTGCTTATCCCCCTGGGCACAGGCCATCAGACAAGGAGAGATACCACTAGGCTGGGTTTCAACTGGGTATTTTTACGGTTATCTTGACGGCTGCTTGAAAACCAACTGACTTTCCACAGTGTCTCTGATGCAGGGCTACAGGAACGAGCGCTTAGCCAAAGATTAAACTGCAGACATGCGCTGCCTACAGCAAGGGCAGCTGCTGTGCATATGCTGGCAACTGATCACTGACGTGTCCCAGAGATGTTGTACTCCACACACAAACAGGCCAGTTTTCACCTGTGACTCATTCTGGCTTTTTCAGAGCTATTTCTCCAGTGCAGTTAGTGTTTTCATGCCCAGCAATCATTTCCTGATGTGCCAGGCTCTTTCAAGCAGATAAGCAGCAATCTGCACACAAAAACACCAAAGATGAGAATTTAAAGGAAATTTGTTCCTCGCTACCTCTGGTCACTAAGCATCCACAGAACTTTAGATGATCTGTCCCAAGAGCCTTGCAGCCTCCCAGGGCAGTGCCTGGTGAAGCTGTCCCTCTAACAGAGATTTCTTTAGCTGTAATCATCCTTCCACCGAGTCTCACTTAAAAAATGGTTCCACAGAGAAGACGGGGGAAGGCATGTGTCATGGTAAATACTGTCTGTGGTATTTCACAGGGCTTTGCCTTAAAGGCTGCATACAGAGAAGAAATTTAGCAAGACAATCGCAGCAAACATTTTATCTTCAAGAGATCATTACAGCTTTGGAGACATTTAGCATCTCAGAGATGTGTGCTAAACTGAAAATGGGTAACAACACTAGAATCAAGCATTTCTCAATAGCAGGGGTGAACTTAAAGTGCAATCATTATGCTCGTCTGTTCCAGGCTCTACAACTTTATTTTTAATTATTATTTGCCTTCAAAAGAGCACTTTGAAGTGCTGCTGAGATAAAAGCCCTGATGCGATAGGCAAGGGACAAATTCACAGTGAAAGGCTATCCCTGCCTAGTAATAGATTTCAAAGCTGTTAAGCACATTTTGTGCAAGTGCCTCTATTTCATGTCAAATATGATGACCTATCCTTCTGCATGGTTGTATTTTTATTCTGTCAGTGTATGTTCCCATCTACTCATAGAACTGTGTGGAAAAATGTGGGTCATTATAAAGCAAGAATCAAACTGTGAATGTGATTCTCTCCTGCTTCTCAAATACTTTGGCTTGTCAAAAATTCATAAACCTCTTTCTTTCCTCTTTTCTCATCTCCACACGCGACAAATAATGTAGCTTTTATACTAAACCAGAGTGTTGTACTTCTGTCTTTTATGTTAGTGTATTTACTAAACTGACAGCTGTGGCACCCCTTGAAATTAGTTTATAGTCATTTGCTTACTTTGAAGGTATTCTAGAAGACTTCCATATCTCATCAGCTCTGTAATAATATAAATTGGGTCCTCCAAAGTACAGACAGCATAAAGCTGTATAAGCTTTGGATGTCTCAAGTTCTTCATTATTTGTGCTTCCCTCAGAAAGTCCTTTGGATCCATTGAACCTGAAACAACAGCAGATAACAAAACATAAGCTCAGGTTATTAAAGGCCTTCCTACCAGCCTGACAGTCTTAAGGGAATAACTGAGATTGTTTTCTGTCTTTCAAAGTACATTAGCATCTCAAATCTTCACAGCTCCCACAGAAAACAGACAGTGCAGCTGAAATAAACAGTTAATGAGTGAAACATGCCAGTTGCGCCGGGACAGAGAACATATGTGTTCCAGCCACCAGAAATATAAAGGCTAAAATTAACCTCCCCCAGGCCTCCCCCAGGAAGAAAAAAGTGAGGCTGGAATGTTAACTGATATAATTTAAGCAAACAATTATGTTATCACTGGTTAATGAAATGGACAGAAACTGAGGTAAGAGGTAAGAACATAAAATTTCTGACAGAAATATAGTGTTGCAATAAGAATTTGTTGTACTATTTTTTCTGCTTCAGCAATCAAAGCCTGAAAGCACTGAAATCACTTTAGCATGTAAGAAGTGGATGTGTGCATTTTATATACATAAATACAAATATCTATTTATAATGTTCACATAATATACAAATATATATATATACACACACACAAATAGTCTCATAGTCATCTGGAACAACCTTATTAGAAATACCAAAGTATGCACAGATGTAACAGTAATTTTACACTCCCTTAAATGCAGAAGTATCTTAACAACTAATGATCCCAACTTTTTAAGCGTTGCATAAAGTCACAATATCTCTAGTTCTATTAATATACAAAGTGAGTCAATGCATAAGCTATGTCAAAGAAACAATACAGAAATGGCACAGGGAGCTAAAGTCAGTGGCAAATTTAGGATTAGATCTCATACATCCTGAACAGGGGACTGATTAGAAAAAAACATGCACAAATGAGGAAGAAAAGCTTCCTCTGTGGATGATCCAGTAGTGTTCGGATATTCTCAGATGTTTGAGGAAGATGGTAAATAACGTCTACTTCACAATACTTGTTACAAACAAATGTGAAATTCTCCAACTACTCAAATGTTTCCTCCTTCCAAATCAAAACAGTTTCATTAAGAAAAGATTACAGTGAACATTTGGGGAAAAAAAAATAAATCTACCCAAGTCTAGTCTGCTCTATGCCATGTTCAAGAGCAAACTCTTAGTGTAAGCAGACTGAGTCATTTGAGAAGCTAAGGCTGCAAGGTGAAGAGTCTTTATTTTATGGTTTTTTAACATTAGGTAACCAACAAGGTTCATTTGGGAGTTTGGCTCTATTCCAAACATGGTTATTTAAATGAAGTGAAATGCTGGGAGGATGCTAAATGGCTCAGCAATAAAACTCCATAAGAAAATCTGTTCTACACCTGCCTTGAATGCTGCCTCCTGAAAAGTGCTCCAATCTGTTTCCCAAAGCACAGCAATGAGTACATCAATGCAAGAGGAATGACTCAGAAATGTTTCTGACGTAGGCTTTATGAAAAAACAGCCACTTGACATTGCAACTTGTGAGAGCAAAGACAGGGACTCCTCTCTCCGGTGCCCTCATACTTTCTTTGGCAATCCCACAGGGTCCAATTTAAAAATATTTTATAGGATGCCATTAGGAGCAATGGTGAAAGGCAATGGACTTCCATGCCATCAATAAATGGACAGCAGCCAATAATGCATCTCCTCAACAGGTACAGGCTATACCCATTTCCTTTTGTCACTGACAGAGGAAAGTGAGGGCCTGCATGAAAAGTAAGTGACTCAGCTGGATAAAGCAGAGATTATGACAGTCAGGTGGAAAATAGCAAATATCTGTAATGCTACCGCTATGTCCCTTTCCTATTTACAGCAGCACAATCTTTACAGCTTTATTTCAATTTTCCACTAATCCTAGATCTTTTTTACAAAAAAAAAANNAAAAAAAAAAAGAAAAAAAGCCTAGGGTTATCTTTAAATGGTTTGGACTCACTTTGATACTGATTTCACATTGTTGTGCATTTGCTTACTCTTTTCAAGATATATGCATTTGTTGTGGAAATCATCCTAAAGTCTACAGAGAAGCTTCATGGAGTGAGGTATTCTGCTTCCAAAGGTAAATGCATAAGCGTGACTAGTGATTTAACATCGGTGCCAAAATTTGAGATGTTGATCCTAAAAAGGATAAAGTATTTGCTAACTTGGGGTCTACCAAATCACCTGCCCTCTATGGATCATTATACAGGATTTCTTCACACCATAGAAAATGACAGTCTGATTTGTTCCCATCATCAAAGTTTGCCTACAAGGAATCTCTCAGTTTAATCATGCTATAAACTTCTTCCAACAAACTGAAACCAAGCTACATGTTTTTCACGTATGACAACTTGCAATAAATTGATCAGGAGGGAAGTATTCTGTTAGCTGAATGGCAGCAATTCATTCTTTACGCTGTAAAAGTAACTAATAATAACAATGATAACAAAGCAGTGACAAAGATCAATAAGTATTTCCTGCATATTTTAAAGAACATATGTAACATTCAGCTTTACTTGGCTTATATCTTAAAATAGCACAAGTAGCAGACAGTGATCAAACCAAATAACTGGGGTTTTTTAGTTTGTAGTTTGAATTACATGTGTTATTAATGAAGTATATATTTTCAGCTGTAAGTGGTAAACACAGGATGAAGAGCCATTTACTGTAAGTAGAAACCACTTGATCAAAAAACAACTAGTTAATAGAAGCCTTTACTGAAACAAGTATCCCTTGTGTAAGACACCGGTTTGGGAGTAGATTGGTCAGTACCTGAAGAAAATACGGTTTTAGCAATTTGTTTTTTGAATGAAAAATGTTTTTGTAAATGTCAAAGCCCTTCTTAAGAATAAAATGTTAGAATATGTTTCTTTGATGCCTTCTATGATGTGATGTTTTTGCCAGAAATCACCTCTAATTTAATCCTATTTAAAGCAGGTATATCAGTTCTGATTACTTTCTTTCTGAAAATATTTCGTTCAAGAATTGAGGAAGCTTCAAATTACAAGATAAACACTGATAATTTGGAAATGAGTTAGAGAGAAAGGTCAGTTATTTTTATGTAGTTTCCACTGGCCTAAGTGTAAGTGGTCCTTAAATATTTGATAAGCCCCTCCAGAGACTCTTTTTTTGCAACTTTCAATGAGCCTTCCCAAATGACTTCAAAGTAACCTTGTACTTCAGAGCAACCTTGTCTTCTGAATAAGTTTATACAAAATGAACTTATGTACAGAGTACTGTGATCTCCTGAAAATGTTTATGCGTAATAAAGAAATAACATTAAAAAGTATAAGTTCTTGGTAACGCAAGAGACTGAGTGTAAATTATTCACATTAACAGGAGAATGAGACAGGTATCTGACAATCCTCTAGCATCTTTCTCACCATGCAGAAGTGAACTTACAAGTTAGTGTAAGGTTATGTATCAAACTAAATGGAATAAAATAATTTCTTTGTTCGGAGAAATCGGGAGACTTTCTGCACAAGAGACTGAGTGCAAAGCTTTTTACACTGCATATGCACTAAAGAGATGAAAATATTATTAAAACCTTCACTGACAGTACCAACTCAGACACTATTTTTAGAAAGCCTCCTAAAAGAAAATCATGCTTGGGCACCTTCCATGCGAAGAGAGAAGCTTGAGAGATGCTTTACAATATGATAATGACAAATGCATCTGTCAACTTGAACAGGCATAAGGAACTTTTTCAGATATGATTAATTGGTGATGATAGATGCCTGCTTTGCGTGCTGACAGTTGGAGAAGCAAGTTAGCCCAGACAATAGGTTCTAGAGAATCCATCACACTCAGCATAGGACAAAGTGCAAATCCCTGCTGCAATGATTTCCACTTAAATAGAAAAAACAATGCCTCAGTGAGGAAATAAAAACAGAAATGTGAAATGACATATTCAGGGACCTATAGCAAGACAGTGCTGTGCAGAGCCAAGAAAAGAAACAGCAATTGCTGGCTTCTAGACCATTTCCCTATTTGCTGATCCCTACACCTCTTTGATGATTGTGGTTCAACAACTCAAGAGTCAGAGATGTTCCTTAAGGCAAAGAAGTTATTGTGGTTTTTTCTTTCATTCATTCATCCGTCACTACATTTTTGGCTGGTAAAATGTCACAGATGTCTCCAAAGCAGAGTCAAACACCAGTGCACAAATGAGAGGATTATCTGAATGACGGCATCACATTACTGCTGCTTTTTGTTTATAGTCACAGTGATCAACAGATTGTTTCAACAAAATCTATAGTTCTTTCTGCACCTTCTCACCTAGGAGCCATACGTTTTAATCACTGTGGCCTAGAAATACTAATGTGCATCCAACTTTTAAACCCAGCTGGGGTGTTTTCAATGGACTGCTGAAGTGTTTAAGCAACTCAGAAGCTTGAAGCAGCTTGCCATTGGTTCATGTAATGCAGTTCTTCAACACAGGATGGATGGTTCATGTTTATGCACCTGTATATTCCCTGTGGAAATTTGGTCTTCGTAGCACAGTGAACATAGTAACAAACCCACACTGCTCAATGTTTTCACTTGATGCCTAAAGTAATTGTGTGCTCAGTCACACCCCTATAAAGTTAGTTTCTTTTGATATTAGGATTACTGCATAAGATAAGGGGTTTTATAGACATTTGAAAATGCAGTCATGGGATTCTCCTCTGAAGGAGTATTATTTTTAATTTAAACACTAATTTGGGATAACATATAGGAGAGTATTAAAACAAGACTGCATAATCAGAGGGCAAGTAGAAAAGGAAATCCATCATGGACATCCTGGGGAGCACCAAACAGACAGAGCAGGGAAGGAGGTACTCTTCAGCTTCTCTACAGCACAAAAAAAAAAA
>VYZM01011191.1:37971-88291 GCA_013398915.1 Dromas ardeola | reverse complement strand
AACAAAAAAAAAAAAAAAAAAAAAAAAAAAACAAAAAAAAAAAAAAAACCAGAACCTCCTGCTCCACTGACATTTTCCTCTGGACCAGATCCTACTTTGGAGGTGGCAGGGAGCACAGTGTGAACAATTTGATAGAAGATCAAAGAAGAAGGAAACTAAAATCTTTGGACATCTATGATTATTGCAGAGGGGATGTAGCAGCAACCATGGCTGATAGGCTGTCTTACCAGTGGTGTGGTCTCCCCTTGCCATGCCATTCTCCCCTGGATGTTTGTGGGAGGAACAGTAAGAGGGTGGACTAAAATTGCCAGAAATAATGAGGGGAGAAGGGGAAGAGGGGAAGGGGACAGAAGGGAAAAGGGAAACAAAGAAGAGTAGGAGTTGAAAGAACATTACCCCATCTCTATCCGCCGCAATGGAGGGTACTGTCCAGGGGACAAAATGATACAGTGCAACCTCTGAATATAACACCAGGAAGTGATGAGATGACACAGAAAGCTGGTATTAATTAAAGGATCAAGATTTATGATTCTTAGCATAATGACTGCCTGTCTCACACTCACAAATGAGGTTTAGGATAACCAAAAGTTCTAACTATTGTTCCATTACGGAAAGATATTAAAGATAATACTTGGTATTACTTTAACCAAAAGACTCTAGTTTAATTATGAGTCTTGTGACTCTTCCTGCAAGGTTAATAGAAATCTTATACAAATATAAACATCACAGACTAATCACTCTGACATTTTGAAGGTTTCCATAATCCACCACTGGCTCTGAAAAAAGTCTAAAAAGTCAGGGGGAAAAGTGGTTCTGGATTAATAGATTTCCTCAGTTTTGTTACTGTTGTAAATTCTGTGGAATTACAGAACAGTGCGGGTAGCTGGATTCACCTCCTCCAACTGTAGGCAATTATTCAGGCACCTAGACCTGAGCTAGTTGTCCAGACTTTACAATTAAGGGAAAGAAACGCGCTTTAATAGCATATTATTCTCTCATTGTAATGTACATTTCTAATCTATTGTATGATTTATCTGACATGTCAAGTGCTTATTTCTTCCCACTAATTATTAAAAAAGCCTGATATATCTAAGATGTTAGATGCCTAAAAATAGGAAAAATGTAGCTAGTACACTATGCATCGATGTTTCTGAAAGAAACACTTGTGAAATTTCCAGTTTGTGTGCAATATCTGAAAAATTGGCTCTTGCTCCAAATGGAATGGAAACAGATTTCTGAATACCCTAATTACTCACAAGTCAGAAATCACACATTTGCATCAAGTGAGAACTGGCTCTGGGAAATGTCCATTACTGCCATCTCACCAGAATTCTGGGAGTTTAATTTTTCCTACAGGTTGGAAGGTGATCTACCTAAACAAGATCATTTTAAGCCTTTTAGCAGCAATAGCTAGAAATTAATGTAAATCTAGAAAAACTATCTGAGAAATGGGGAGAATACCATGTAACAAGAAACTATATTTAGCCTTCCTAAAGACAATTGAAAATTGGTTTAATTTGCTCTGTATGTACCTCCAGAATGGAAAGAAAATGTAATGCATACGAGAAGGATTTTATTTTATTATAAGAAGACATAACAAGAGTTAAAGAGAAGACATCAGGTAAATCCACATGAGAAATTAGGCCCACATTCTTACAGTCATACTGATACACCATTGATACAATCTGTCAAAGATAGCAGAGGCAACTTCTCTCTGTGCCTCTGCCTCAGGACTAGAAGACTTCTAGTTATTATCTAGTCAAGAACAAGCTGTGTTTTGATTAAACATAAAGACTCTATCTCAGCAGAGAAGTGAAATGTAATGGTATGTAACAGCGAAGTATTCAGACTATACATGAACTAGGACAGATCTACACTGCAAAATAATGCTCAACAGAACAACTCAAACTAGCAGAAATCCCTTTTGGCCTTCAGGCCTATAAATTTACGACGTACTGATTGCATTATGCTCTTCTACATTGTTTGCTATGTGATTTCCTTACTTGATTAACCTGCTGCTGCTTGGAAATGAAAGCATGGTTTCACGATTTCTCTGGTGGTAAAGCCATTTAAACAGAACCCTCTCTATCTCAATCGCCTATATTTGCCAGATCACACTCCTCTGTTATTCTGATGACTTTCTTTTCCAGTGGGTCTACACTGTAAAGTAGGTAGCAAAAAGACTTTGCTTTAAAATACTCCTCCCTTCCATAGTGTAAAGACAACTGATTTAGACCTTTGAGCCAAGCAACAGGAGAGGATTGTTTTGCAGTGTGTCACACTTGAAGCCTGAAATATTGCCTATGTGACTATTGGAAGCTTCAATCATCAACATATAACATGATGCACTTCTTGATTACTCAGGAACTACTATGCTTTCCATTCACTTATCATCTTTATATTATGATGAATGAAATTACTAGACGTAGACTTTGCTATAATTTTATTAGTACCAAGCTAAGAATTTATTACTCAGATTAAGGTGAAGGTATTGGGGGTTTTCTTTAATTATTGAAAAGTTATTCCTCATGAGTAATGATGAGAACAAGCTATGGAAAACCAATGTGCTAATTGATTAGAGCAAGGCACTCCAAGTAGTGAAGAACATAGTATAGAAGAGGATAATTCCCTAGAGAAGTATACTACAAGGTTAAATGCTTCCATTTGAGACTCTTTGAACTGTTTTTATAGAATGAGATAGTTCACAAGTACAGTGATAAGAGATTCAGTATTACCTACACAATTTATCAAGATGGCTTTGAGAATCAAAATCTTCATTCTGAGCATCACTAAGTGCAATGCATGACTTCTCTATCACAGTATTAGCTCACAAACTCTCCACTATCCAGTCATCACATCCAGGTGAGCCTTCTGTCTGCCCTAACTCAATATAACCCACTGTGAAATCAATGAGATTACTACTGTTGACCTTAACAGGAGGCAGACTAGAGTGAAAAAAACAAAGATGGAAAAAGTATTGATTAATCAAGGCCTTTTCCCCAGCTGAACTATGATACTACAAAAAGTATCACAGCTGAAGTGGGTTCTTCCTCTGGACTGTGCTAGTCTGTATGTAAATACTATGTTTATTCCAGTGCAAAATTTAACTTTTAGCTAATAAATATATTTAAGAAGTTTATGTGATCATTTTTTATTGTTTTTAGGTGTTCTGTAAGTGCCTTCTCAGGACACCTTATTATTATAGAAACAAAGGAAAACCCCTTCTTTTCCTGCTCATGTTGCGCCGGAAGTTTTGTGTTCTCCATGTGTTTTATCAGCAAGACATTAAAAGGATAATGAATTGAACAACAAAGAACGGATCTCCACAGATAAGTTCTGCCTTAAACACATTAAAATCTGTTTCAGATATAAAATTAACTAACTCTTCCATTTCTTCAGGTAGAGTATTAGTAGCAGTCATTCAGATGATCTGCATAGAAAAGAAAAGAAAAGAAAAGAAAAGAAAAGAAAAGAAAAGAAAAGAAAAGAAAAGAAAAGAAAAGAAAAGAAAAGAAAAGAAAAGAAAAGAAAAGAAAAGAAAAGAAAAGAAAAGAAAAGAAAAGAAAAGAAAAGAAAAGAAAAGAAAAGAAGGTAAATTGCAGCTGGAACTTCCCAGTAGTATTTCATGTATTTCTGGGTAGTCTTGTCAGTTCTAACTGAATCCATTATTAAAATAGAAGTTTGTTTCAGATTGAACTGATAGCATGCACTGTCCACATTATACAGAAGGCAAAGCTGAATTAGAGTTTTGAAATGAGTTATTAAGAGAAGGAGATGAAATATGATTAAGATGGCTTCCCATTTTTGAATATGCAATGAGATAAATGTCAGCTCCACTTTCCCACTAAAGAAAATAAGTAGAAATGCATGCACTGCAATTTGTTCAAATTCTAATTATTTTGTTTGATGAGAAATAAATCTTTTCCTAGAGTGCTAATTGCCACATATTTTCTTAAAGATGAAAGAAAAGACAATTTCTAAGATAAAATTTAATGTCAGAAAAATTTAAGATAGTTTAGTCTTGTTTTTATTTTGAGCTTCATTAGTTTCCTTTTTTAAATATTGTTTAAGAGATCTCACACTTTAGGAAGAACCCTTCAGTCTTCTGCAATAAAACAGACTTGTCCAGATGTTGGACACAGATGGAAATATTATGTTCTTGTCGTATGGAGAAGAAAGGCAAGCATCATATTGGACTGTTTAAAGAGAGGTCTAGCACATCAGAAACGTGAAGCAAATCCCTCTCTTTACACATCTAGAGTTGTTCTTCCTGTTAGCATCACACTTGGAAAAAAATATGGTTACCACCTCGAACAGCCCAGTAAAGATTTTCTGAAAAAAATGGGACATCTAAAACACCAGAGGTACATGAAGAATCTAATTGAGCTGTTTAACCTAAAGAATATAAGACCAAAGAGGAACTTGATAACAGTTTTCTAGTATATACAACACTGCTGTAAAGAGGAAGAAAATAATAGGTATTCTTTAGTCATGGTGCAGAATGCTTCAGGTCAGACACCAGGAGAAAAAGACTGGTTTGAGAATTGTAGTTTCAGAAGTTAATAGAAATAAGCATATGGATCCCTATGACAAAAGGTATAGGCTAAGTATAGGATACTGTCTTAGGAAAGAGAAATGGACAAAGACTTCAAGATGATTTCTGTGTTTACTTGGTCTCTGGGAAGAAGCACCATTTTACTGAAAAAAACATGCTGTCTTTCACATGAATTACAGAAGGCTTTTAGTGTGAGCAGTTTTTCTAATTTCAGTTAAGCAGAGAAAAAAAAAGGTGCTTATTTGCTTTCAATTTGGAAGTCCCAAAACACAAACAATATCCTGATACAAGATAGCCCTCAAACACATGCCTAAATTCCTCCCTGTTCAGGAGACCGTTCAAGCAGGGCTCAAGAATATTTAGTTGTTTTCTGAATCAAAGATCTGAATCTGTTCTGCTTCCTGAAACGTGATCATTAATGCCCAACACAAGCTTTTTCAATTAACGACAACTCATTATACTGTTATCGCTTTTCAAAAAACATGTATATCATCCAGGCTACCTTTCTTATCTATGTTGTTCTTGCCATCTGCTGGCAGATATTTTATGTTGTCAATTTAAAATGCACAAATTACTTGAAGCTAATGAAAAATAATTAAGACAAATGTTAAAACTTGTATTAGTAACAAGCCTATATTATATGCAAATATTGTGTATTAATGTTGTGTATTAGAAACTTTGAGAAATTTTATTCAATCAATATTAAGATTAAAGCACTTCTTAAATACAAACTTAACACAGTACATATTCTATATTACCAAAGAAATTATTACAATATAGCATCTAATCACTAGAAGAAATTCTACAGATGACAAACCAGTAGTAAATTGATTACTTCACCTACAGACCAAATGTAGTCATTCAATTCCATACAAGCAATATTGTACAAAAGAGATGGCCTTGCTGGGGTTGGCTCTCTATGTAATACAGGTGTTGAATAAGAATGAGTTCAGCTCATAACGGAAACAGAAAACTGTATAAAATTGTAATTCAAAATACCAAAGAATGTCTGGACCTTGAGCTTTACTAACTTTCATGTTTAAGTGCATGGATTTTAAGAATGGTTGCATATATGGACAGGCTCTCTTCTCAGTAGCATTTAAAAAGTAAAGGAGCACCCTTGCTAACATTTCACATTATTAGCATTTAAGAGTAATTCACATACCTGGTTTTAATGTCTTGATCGCCACAGAGGTGGTATTATTCCACAGTCCTTCCCATACCTCACCAAACTGACCAGATCCTAATTTTTTCAACAATTTCAGAGATTGCCGGTCTATCTCCCACTGATCGACTGTTTTATATGACAAATCAAAAGTAGTAGGAATTTGTACCTGGTAAAAGAAAATCAATTATAAAGTAATTGAAACTTCTGATATTTTTTCAACAGTATATACATGTCATTGTTAACTGTGTCATGTAAAGTTGCAACTGATATAAATAATGCTTCCTTAGAGTATACACACGTGATAAAGTAATCTGAGAACATAAAATACCGCCCACATCCCAGGTACTTTTTGTTAGAAATAAGAAATATTCTAAAGAAAATATCCTGCCATTAAAAGTAAAAATTAGGAATCATCCCTCTAGCAAGTTTTTTGAACAGTGACGTATTTCTTGCCTCAACCTTGTGGTATTGCCTCAGTAATTAGTTATGGACAGCTAGAGTTATGAAGTTGGAGATTTCATCTCCATATACATTTATAATAAGGTATTCATAAATCATGATTTGGCATATTTTCTCCTCCAGCCACACGATGATTTGTTCAAAATGGCATGGTATTTTATTATTAAGATGTCAGCTTTAAGAATGAAATTGTAGCGCTACGCAGAACTTCCTGAAAATAAGCAGATCATCAACATTTTTAAATGGTAGAAGCAGATATGCGGTTAACACTTTCTGACTGATATCTGATGAGTTAGCTTAGAAAAAAATGTGTTGCACTATGTAGCATCCACTCTCACCTTTAGGCATGGCTTTCCGAGCACCACGCAGAGGCCATCACTGTTCTTACTGTAATAGTCAACAAACTCATGCAGAGTTTTGAAAGTTTTCCTTCTGGTTAGGAAAAAGCCTCCTTCATCCAGCTTTCTGATCCTGTAGTGCTTCACAGACACCCCATCAAAAACTGAAAAGATTAAAATATGTTCAGTCTCCAGGAACTATAGCAATGGCACAATATAGCTTACGGCCAAAACATCATAATTTTCCTAAATATATTTAAGAGGACCTTAAAATAAATTATTTTCATTTCAAAGATGACAACTATACAAAACCTCTTTTAGACGAAAGCCCGCTGTTTAGGTAGCTTAACTTATCTATTCTATTGGTCTTTAACTATTCAGGTTCTGAGATTCTTGCTTGCACCATAAGAACTGACACAAAAATACATGAAGACATCTTCCGTGAGGCAGCTCATATTTTCGATCCTGTAAGGCACCAAAACCAGCCAGAAGCATCTAATTCACAGTAATAATTTAATCAGTTTTTAATATTTCATTTATCAATGCTAACACTCCAAATAGCAGCTGCTGGGCTGGCAGGCATTTTACAGCAAACAGATCTACCCTTCACACAGCCATGATTCTCTGGAAAGCACTCACATCTTCCATGGGTTTTATTGAGTTTTGTGCATGTTTGGAATATGTAAAAATCAGGCCAATAATGCTCTGGTTATAGTATCTGATGACTCCCTGTCATTGAAATATGTTTCATTCTCATCTATTCTTTCCTAATCAACAAGACTTTTCTCTCCTCACCTCCTGTAGGTTATTTGTGTCTTTTCTTCTAACTGTCAGAGCACCCTCTGGAGACGTCAGAAAGAATGCTGGAGCTAGACCTGGACTAGCAGCAGGCCAGAGGTGGACAAAAAAAGGCACTCTCACTTACCTAGTATGTTATCTAAGGAATATAGGTCTTCTAATTGCTATTTCTGATAGCTCTGTCATATCTGACTTAGAGTAGTGGTCTACAAAGCAAAGTGCATGCAACCCAGGGAGAGTGCAAGACAATCCATTGGGGTGTGGGAAAAAAGTATTTTTTTGTACCATTAATAAATAAAAAAAAATATGTATTTTAAAATACTGTTTATTTCATCTTTATCTCACCTTTTTTAATTTCTTTTTTTGTGTATGTTCTATAATGTACATAATCTACCAGTACAGTAGTACATCTATATAATTTAAAAATAAATAAATAAACATATATTGGGGTGAATGATAAAAAATCTTTTTATTGGTAGGGGTTCACAATCAAAAAAGTTTGGAGACCACTGGCTTAGAGATCTCTTCTATAAAGCAACATCAACAATAGCAATGGCGAGCTGAGCGTCATCAGAGAGGGCAGTCCTGAAGAGCTGAAAAGGGACGTAGTATCTCATGTGGGGTGTCACTTAGCATGACACTCTGTGACTGAGACATCACTGTCCATTTCCAATGGGCAATGGAGAGCCTATATTATATACAGAAGGGTAACTGACTTAGTTCCTACCAGAGGAGTATCCCACCATGCAGCTAATGAAACAACACAGAGCTTTTCCACGATGAGTGAGGAGAGAGCTCTCAAGGGGAGGGGGATGCTCCAGTTGCCATCCTGGTCCTCACCACCCAACATTATACCTTTCCAATAGGCCAGGTGGCTCTTTCCATACCCATCAATTTGGGAGATTACCATTACTGTGCCCTTCTCAGGGCCTTCATTCAAGATGGAAATCTGAAAAGCAAAAAAGAGGCACAGGGGAAAGGCCTTCTTCTGTTTACCTCCAGTATACCTTTTAGTAGACAAAATTCCAGCAAACGTATTCAGTTTATTCATGTTGACTAGTGGCAACTCTTAGTTAAATAATTTAATGGAAATATTTTTCAATCCTAGAAGCAGCCTCAGTCTGTCACATTTGAAAATCTAGTTATATAAGAAAATCTTACTGTTCTCTCCTGGGTATATTATAGCTGATAGATCCTTGATATTGTAATACTGCATGAATTTTGGCAATCACTTTGGTTATACGAACAGAAGAATACTCAGTTCTATATTGTATGCAGAAAAAATCATAGAAAATTATAGGTTGCATGTAATTAACAAAGCTGATATAAATTATAATTTGTCTCATTATTTAAGTGATTAAGTTAAACAGTAAAATTTCTCCTTCCTTAAATTCTGTCAGGTATGACCAAATATTTTTCTACTGTACTGTGCGACTGTCATCCCAGGCCACCAGAGGGCATACAGGAGCTGTCGAAAATATTAGGAGCGTTTATCTCTGCTACAGGTAATATTTTGAGAGATGATTTAGTAACTTAAAATGCTGCATGAGGACCAGAAATAAGAATATTTGTAAATATAACTCCATAATATAATCACATCACACTTTTCAAATGCTATTTCTTTTTAATTTAACACCTCATAATTAGTATTTTTTAATTATAAAATGCATGCATATTTTTGTGATGTATCATTTGGAAACACGGCTGAAGCAAAACGAAGGAAAAGATTAATTCAGTAACAACAGACTGGAAATGTGATGACTTTTCCAAAGCTCACAGTAAAGTGCATCTGGCCAAATGAATTGCTAATTATGATGAAAAAAAGGCCAACAGAATGACTGTGTTAATCCAGTCTCAGTTGTACATCACAAGCGATAGTAGTTTGACTACCTGCTTTATTTATTAGCAGCATTATAATTATTACTTGTGAAGCAGCTAATGTTAATGCAAGAGTTAGCTTGAAGGATGTGCTGTAATTTCTTAAATGAGCCTTGTATGAAGCCTTACGATTGGCAGCATACAGGTCAGGGGGTGATGTTTGTAGAGAATCTGGACAAAATTTCTGTGCTGATACTGTCTTTGTGATAAGCAGCTGAGGTTAGTGCAGTATTTGACAGGGGGCTGTTTACTTGTAGCCCAGGGCTGAGTCGAGCTGTACGAGTCCTGCACCGCACACTCACAGGGCTGCAGCATCGTGCAGCTCCTCTGCCCAACACGACACAGAGCACGTGTCACTCAGGGAAGAGATAGCCATAACCTCCTCGGTGCTTCCAGTCATCCCTACAACCACGCCAGAGCATGTAACAGGACAGGATTGCAACTTCAGCTTCACACATCTTGACAGCAACTCAGGGTGAAGACTGCAGCGGTTTTCTCCTCGACTTGCCTTTTCCAAAAGAGTCACTGCTCCCCATTAGATTTCTTCATGGATTCACTTTAACAGAAGCATTCCCCTCTCCCTGCTTCCCATCTTCATAAGGCTGGGCCATGCAGGAGTAGCTTTTGTCTCCCAAAAATAAGAATAAAATCCTTTACTACTCCTTTCCCAGGGCAGCAACACTCAATTTTATGGTAGCATCAATAGGGTCAACATCTTCACCAAATGAATCATGGAGACACGAAGGCACCATTACCACCAGTGTCCCAACATCTTTCATTTTAGCAGTCCTTCCCGAGCACTGACAGTGCAGCGCTGCCAACAGGAGCTGTGCTCCCTCTCCATGCCCAGTGTGGATGTGGGATAAGGATGGTTTACGAGATCACCCTCACCAGCACAGAATGGGTGCAGGGGCTACTCTGAAATTGTTCTCCTGCTATGGCCATCATTTTGTCACGCCTATCAGTCTGTTGCCTTAAACTATTATCTATTCTTTCCTATGCTGAAAGCCAATCTGGCCTAGAGGAAACCACACAATCTTTTTTAGGAGCAGGGGAAAAAAATGGAAGAAAACACAAACCATTTACATTGTCATTTAATGCAATCAGTCTTTCAGATACCATTATTCAGTAAGGGGGGAAGTAGAGAGCCTCCTGCTATCATTGGCAATGACACTCAATTAAGCTGAGCACATCTAAATTATGGCTTTTAATTAAAAAGAGGCAATGTCTAAGATGGCACCAACATGTTTAAAATTTAATACATTTCACACCAGATGCTGGAGTCATCAACATAAAAATCTGTCGACAACATGTGCATTTTTAAAATGGGAAAACCTATTTTTAAAATGTCAAACACTTTAAAATTATAGCAACACATCTCAGTGGCCTATCTGGTTTGATGTGCTTTCCATTTAACCATTCACAGTTGAGAAAAACCTTTCTGAATATGACTTTTTTTTTTTAATTTAAATAGTCCTTTATCATGTAAATCTTACAAATTGTGAGTTTATCCATTAAGGCAAGTTAAAAGTGAAAAGTGCCATTTTAATGAAAGGTAGGGTTTCTTTTTCTCTCTTTTTCTTTTTTTTTTCCTAAGGAGATGCATTTGTCTCCCTCATTAACATTAAGTCTCTTATAGATTGCCCATGAGTATGAAATCAAGCATGAAAGTCATAAAATCAGTTTATGGATGCTTGGGTAAAAATTTGTCTTCCTTTTCTACTTCTTTTCCTATTTAATTTTATGATACTTAAATGTTAGGTTGGACAGAGCACTACAGTATTTTCTTAAAGACCTTAATTCTGAAAGCCAGGTTATCGCTCTTCTAGTCATTATCATCTACCCTGATGTGAAACCAAAACAGCAATAGCAGGTAGGGCAAACCCAACCAGTTCTAGGGAGGATGGGAGTTTGGGGGTCGATTCTTTCCGCACTGAAAAAATTGGAAACAGAAAATAGGGATATATTCTAAAATATCAGGTTGTGACTTCTTGTCTGTCAGTGTATCAGGTTGTGACTTCTTGTCTGTCAGTGTATCAGCTACCATGGAGAGATAGAAGCCATCCAAGACATGTTAAAAGAAATTCTCCTGAATCACTGTTCCTCAAGAAAACACTGCTTTTCTGCCTCAGCTTTCGGTGTCTCATAACTCCTTTTGATGGAACAGAGAGGAGTCAGAAAAACTGCCTTCTCCTTAGCGTCTGGTGGACTAAACAACCTTCCTTCCAATTAATTCTCCCCACAGTACAATCCACTTCATCATTTGCTTTAGAATGCACTAGCTCTCCCAAAAGTAGACATAAGTAATGAGATTATGGACATATAATGTCTAGACCATTATGTATACTATTAGGTTGGAAGCGAAGAAGCTTGCACAACACAAACAGACAGCATTCAGTCAAGCCTATTCAGTAAGCAGCAAATATTATTTAGCTCTTCAGGATGAAGAAGCATGTTGAGGCTAAATTACATTCAAGTCTGGGAAGCTGCTAAAAGATATAGCTGCAGTGGTAAATCATGTCATTAATACTCACTGTCTACAGACTGCTTCAGAGTATATTCTCTTTCTTTTCCTAAAAGAGCACAAATGTTTAATAAATCTGAGATGACACACATATACGTGCTCAGAAGACAACTTGTGTTTGTGCATGAAGGAGGGCTGGCTCCTGTAGCTGGAGCCTAGCCTTTGTGTATATTATGTTCTTCAGCGCCACTCTTCCCTTCCTTCATCAAACAAACCAGCATGGATGAAATCCACACTGATGGTTTCATACCTTGCTGTCATCAGTCATCATCAAATCTCCTAAGCTTGTAAAGAAACTTGAAAAATGTCTACCACCAGCTTTTATAATTGAATCAAATATACTAAATCAGGTAGAATATAGTTTCTATCCATGATATGTAAGAAAAAAACCTAAACAGCAACATCAAATCTCATCCTACCACAAATGCTGGCCTAATATTTATTTCCATTCTCTTGGATTTTTCTCTGGGGCACTTCATAGTATAAATAAGGTACTGCTGCCTTCCTGTTAGGGAAGTATTCAGGATGAAGGGTGAAGAATTAAGATTTTGAATCTTTCCTAGAAGGCTACAGTTGGAGAATAGGAAAAAGAAATGGCATTTCCACCCCTAGGTGCACAAGCACAAGATTTTGCATTGATTTTTAGTATGGAGTTGTGTAGTCAAGTGCCAGCATTAAGCAGATAATGCAGGCCTATCTATCCTTCCCTGCATAACACCACGCTGTTATCGGTCTCGCCCAGTCCTTGGATGAAATCAGTTCGCTGATGAAGAACACTTGAAGGAAGCTGAAACGATGTAAGACAGGGATAAGTTGGCATATAGATAGAGGGAAAGTATTTTGAAAGGTTTGCGGCTATAACACAGTCTTTGGATAAAAGAGTGCACACAGAGGGGTCAGTTCAGTCACAGTTTGGGAGCAGTCTGATTCCTTGCTGATGTTAGTTTTCTTATCAGAGCTTCTTGGCAAGAACAAACTTCCTTGAGGGCAAACTGAAGACTATCGAATGAACTCTCCCAGAACTGTAAACATTGTATTTATTTCATAAACTTCCCTGTATTTCACTCCACAGGCAACATATATTTCTTTGTCTTGGCAATAAAAAGCAATCTTCCCGTTACCACAAGACATTGCAGGTGTCCCTTTCCTTATGATTCGGAAAGAGAAACCAAGAATTTGTCAAAAGTTCATGAAGTGCTTAACTGTGTCTCTGCATAATGCTCAGATGACGACTAACACGTAAACATCCAGGCAGAAGAGGAGTCAATATTAAAGAATCTGGTCAAGCACAAGATGCCTCTCATGTTACTGGCATAATTCTGCATGTGACAACTTGCGGTTTATTCACAAACATCACGAGCCTTCACTGGCATATGCAACTCTATAGTTAAGGCACATTAGGAAGTTTGGGTGTATAGCCCTGTTGTCTCAGGGACAGCATTAATACTCCTGACTCACGCTTGTATGACAAGTTTGATAGAAAATGTTCACGGAAAAAAACAACGAACAATCATGTTTATATGGCATATATCTCTGACATGAAAAAGATGACATACATATATGTGAGTAAGTAAAATTATTATCAAATAATCATTTCATAGTCTCTTGGATTCAAATAAAGGACTTTTAATACATTTCAAAACCCATCATCATCATAAATCTAACTTTTTACTGATGTTTACAACTAACTTTTCGATGAAATATGACTGATTCTAAAGCAGAGCTTTGACAATCTTCCTATCGTCTTGCCCCTGAAAACAAATAAAAATAAACCTAAGGGTGTGCTCTAGCAGAAATCTAATTTTCTTAAACTGCATATCTGCCAACATGGTTTAATTTTTATTTTGTGTACCAATCAGAATAGTAGTCTACAACTGTAATGTATTTTTTGGCATTTTAATCATGAAAATACTTTCTATTTTAAGGCAGCTGGAGCACTAGAAGTACTAAGCATAAGAAAGTTAATTTCTGTTCTGAGCACATCAATAAACAAAGCCTGTGAAATAAATGTTGGTAAAAACCCAAGTGACTCTTGCCAAGTTTTCTTTATATATCTCCTGGGAAAGAAATATTATCATGAACTTAATTTCATTTTCATTCCCACATTTTATCGTTCTCAAAAATGAAAAAGTCTGGATCACCTGAGAAATTTTTAAAACATTGCTTGAGATAAAAAACTAGAATATACCTGAAAGTGAGTATTCGCCTTTTAGACTTTCACTTTCTCGAATTAGGAAGGTTCCTGCCTGGCTTCCAGGGTATGACAGTTGTCTCTCGGCATCTGCTCGTTTGACTGGGCCAAAAAACCATCTGAACAAATAAAAAACATTAATTTTACCAGTCAGTGAAACATACCAGGAAGATAATTTAGCTTTTATAAACATGCTGCATATTTACTAAAAGATAATCTGTGCTATGCTAATTAAATTCCAATAGCATGGGGAAAAAAGCCAACAAGAACTACACAACAAATTTATTGCTAGAAAATATTGCTTACACATTTGAGTGAAATCTGCATTTTACTGCTGATGGAAAGTCCTACTGATTTCTGGGGAATGAGAATTCAGAAGTGACAGACTGGCCTTGTCCCAGGAAAAATTCACCAAGAAATTTTGCCAAGGCTGCTGTGTTAGAAATTGATGCCAAGTCCATTGATGCCACCTGAACTACGGAAAGGTGCAGGTATGTGCTAACACCTCGACACCTTAAAAGTGAAAGATCCCCGAAACTGCAGAAGGGCTCTCACATTCCAAGAGGTAAATCACCCTGCAGCCTTCCCCATTCCACTGCCACATCATATCTCAAATGAGCTACTGGCAATTTTTCAGCTCTGCTGCTGTTAGACAAACAAAACCAGTATGTCCCTCAAATCACTGCAAACGTCTCAACACCCCTGTTCTGTAACAATCTACTCCTATCTACACCTTTTAAAACATATTTTTCCTCTCTCACTAAACCCTGTCGTTTACAAGGACTCGTTCAAGAAATAGTTTTAGTTTGCCCCTCTGAGGGTACTATTTAGCTTTGTTTTGAGTGGAAATTAAATGGAAATAAAACTGAGATGAGTCAGCATTTTCAGCTGGGGCAGCATTCAGCTTCCATCCAACAAACATAAAAAGTTCTTTCCAAGATTAGCTCCACCCCTCTTTTGAAGCAAATAGTGATAAATAGTTATCAGAAATATGCCATTTCCTCATAGGACAACTCCCTTTAAATTAATCACAGCTAAACCTATTATGCAAACTTTTAGATAAATCAATTGCAGTATTGCATGACAAGCAAGTTGCCTATTCAGCTAACTACTTGATCTGCCAATATACGAGTGAAAAGTACAGAAGGAGTCACCAACAAACTGCTTTAGTATCTGTAAGGCTTGAAATCACCAGGAGAAATGGAGGAAATAAATGAGACCATTGGGTGACACCTTGGCTGAGCAAACATGAGGAATGAAATATGGGCTTGTATGAATAAAGAGAAAATAAAAAGAGGCAAATGCAGACAGCACTGACCTACATTGAATATGCTTATTAACAAAAGAGAATGAAAACCAGATATTCTGGACTGCATTCCTATCCTCTGACTTGAAGATGATTTGGATAAAACAGGCCTTAATACATACTTGGCAAGGACAGAAATCTCATTAGACAGCTGGAATTTGTTGGTAAAAATTTTAATTAGTTAAACATGCTAATTAATTCAACTAATTAATTAAATTAATTCATTAATTAGACTGTAGAAAACTAAGTAATCAATAAATGTTCAAATCCTTGACTGAGGTTCTCATCAAAGGAATGAGAGGACAGAGTACAAATTCAACTCTATTCAAATCCCAAAGAAAATTTTTCTACCCTAAAAACTGAGTAAGAATGTTTCTGAAATTTCTAAATACAACTGCTCTGAGAACAACATCTGAAAACTAATAAACTACATGATCTGAGAAAAAAAATTAACTGATATTTTTCTCCTTGAATTGTAAGATATCACTTAGTAATGTCCAAAGCAACTGATTCTCATAAGAGTATATAAAAGGTGTTTAATTTTTTGTCTCCTTTCTTCATGGGTTAAGAAACTTTCAAAAGGATCTCATTTTGTACCAAAGCCAAAAGAGCTTCCAATTAGCAGGACTGAATTTTATGTTCTGGATAGTCAAAAGCATAGTCTTTACATGACCTAGTATTTGTACTACATTGCTAGTCGCTCATATTGCTAAAGCTGAAAAAATGAGCAGTAATACAATGTATGCAACAAGAGTAAATAGTTGGCTTATTTGGGAAATGCAATTTAAAACAGTATTACACTTGTGTATGTAAGAACATGTCTACAATACAGAATATGATTTTGGAAAAAAAAAACACAGGCGTGCATATTGTATTTAGGCATATGTATCTGTTCCTTTGACTTCAAACTATTTCAAATGATATGTTTATTTTTCTTAAGCTGGAAAAACTTCATTTAAATCAATATAAATTTACCACTAAGGTTTATATGGAGGATATGTAATATGTAGTTTCTGACTCCAGATAAACTTAGCAGTTGAAAAGATCCTGACTTGCAAAATAAGATAATTAGAGCAACAGTATATGAGAAGGTAAGTGTAACTGAAGCAATTATTATGGAAAGTGAAACGTGGACACATACTGTATATTACCTCATTTGCCTGACTTTATATGATCTGATTAAAACGTTTCAGAAAAATATAATGAAAATTACTTTTAATAGCATTTGAATATGGGATTCTTAGTTCACAGCCATTGAGTTTGCAATAATAACCACACAGTACCAAATGCAATACAGGTTGTGAAAAAATAACCCCTTAACCTCAAAGCAAATAATTTAATTTGTTATTCACTTTTTTTAACAAAAGCACAACTGAATTTACAGTACCATTTCCGTTATAAATGGAAGTTTGAATTCCTTTTATAAAGCAGGAAGTCTTATTTCAATTTCCAGCTTCAAAAGGCTTAATATTTTACGTTATCCAAAAGTGTGTATTTCAGAGGAAAAAGTACTCTAAAGAGTAATAATGAATCAAAGCAATTGCTCACCATGAGATGTTGTTCTGTGGGATAGGAAGGTCAAACCAAAACAACACCCAATTCTTACTAAATCTATTTGGGTTTTATAGCTCAAAGTTAAATGGAAGTTTTGAAACAGAACACTTGGAAAAACAGGACTAAAACATCAAACAGCCTCCATTGCACAAGTTACTTAACTAGTGCTTTCTCTGACTTCAGTGTGCTATATTGGCACTAGACAGTCGAGGAGGGGGTTGAATTAGCAATTCATACACAGTTTCACTCGGAGCTTCAGCTCACAGCCAGATCACTTTGGGTCATAATTTTCCATGCAGGATTAGCAGATTACCAGGTATGGCACAGATGAGTGCATTCAGATTTGGGCATAAATTTCCATTTCTAGCAGAAGCTGTCTGATTATCACAGCAGTAGGGCTCTTCTGTCAGTGAGACGCAGGAATATGTTTTCTTGGACAGCACTGCGTCCAACACCCCATTCTTTCTCCCTTTTCAGTGTGGGATGACAGATCTGCTTTTTGGGGATTGTTTCTAGCAGCTTCCTCAAAATCCCTTGATTCCACAATCATTCATAGCTCTCAGGAATCCCTTCATTAAAAATTCCACACTACTTCCAGGTCACTTCTGGCCACCGTATACAGGAGGATTTTGGGGACAGAAAAGATGACCTTCATGTAGGTTCATAACAAACACAGTCCTTACGTGGTGCAGATGATGCCCAATACTAGAGTACCAGTGATGTTTGTTGTGGTTATTCAGAGTAATCCCGTCTCGACTGGTCATCAATTCCACTGGCAGGTTTTTGACCACAGCCTCAACAGCTGATGGACACATGTATCAGAGCAGGCTTTGTCATGGGATGTTCCCCAACTGTGGCAGTATCATTGCTGAGACTCAGACTCCTACACTTTGATCCTTTTCTTCCAGCAAAGGAAAGGTTGTATCTTTATCAACATAAATGCTGGTGGTTACTCTTGAAGGGAAAATTTTTTAAGAAGCAGAGACCATGTCACCTATGGTCACCCCTGCCTCCGCATTCAGTCCAGCTTGAATCAAAATGGAGTCATGAGCTCAACAGAAGTTGATAGTTTCACTTGTCTCCATCACCGCCTTTGCTCAGAAATCCTCTGTCCTCCAGGCTGCAATGCATTCCTGATCTCTGTCTAAACGTCAAAGCCCCATTTACCTGTCTCTGCTTTGTGTCTCCCTGTGCCTTGCTACATAAAAATCCACTAAAGTAAAAATAGTTCTACTTCTGCATTTTTTTTCTTATAGCAGGAAGATATGGCAGGAGCTTTTAATCTGGAAAGTGGAAGAGAAGAAGAGTAACATGGACTAAGGGTATTGCATGCTGCATAGCCTCTGACAGAATCACTAAAGCAAAGGAAGATAGAGAGGCAAAGTTCTGCAATGCTATGCCACCGGCAAAGTTTCCAGTGCTTGGCAACGTGCCTAGAACAAGATAAAACCCAGTGGAAAGGCAAAAAAACCACAAATATCCCCATCCAACAAAGAGTATGCAAAATGTGTTTTCTTCCTTCCATTCTGTTCCTTCGCGTCAATGTAATACCCCTTCTGATCATGTCACTGTCATCAGCGCAATGCGCTCATTTGAGGTAGAGACTGAAGATTTAACAGAAGATCTCAACTAATCTGGGAACTACAGGATCTGTTTCTCTCCTGAAATTAACTCCATCCAAAACACAGAGTTAAACCCAAACAAAAGGATTCCCAGCCATAGTCCAAATGAAAAAGCCCATAGCAGAAACATTTTTTTGTCGGCCTACCATTCCTTTTACAGCCCCCTGCTCCCCTCTTACACTGGAGCTTTATGCTTGGTCTCTCCTAAGTCCCAAACACACTACTTCCTAACTATAAAGCAAGGCATACGCTGAGCCTTAGCCAAAGTCCCCCAGTCATGGGCTAGACAAAACACTTCTTGGCAGACGTGCCTTTCTGTAGACTCAACTTTTCTTGAGCAGACCCTTGCAGCTTTATTGAAACTGGAGCTCTAGTGTTTGTCACCCTCCTAACCCTAAAACTAATCCAAACCCTAACGCTAACTGTAGATCTGGTTTGAGCCTTAGCCAAAGACCCCCCAGCCATAGGCCACGTGAAAAACTTCTCAAAGGACAAGTCTTTCTGCAGCTTTGCTCTTCCTTGGGCAGTCCCTCAGCAGCCATTGTCACACTGGAGCTCTAGGATCCACCTTTCTTTTAATCCTAACCCTAGGCATGGCTGTCAAATATCCTCAGTCATGCCAGATGAACAAGCAACAAGGCATGGGCTAAGTTCCATGGAGGAGGATCCCTTGGAATGGGCCAGACACAAAAGTCCTAAGAGAACAAACCTCTCTGCATCTCCAACCTTCTTTGTGTGGCTACTGTGCCACTCCCCTCCAGCAGGAGCTCTAGTATTTGCCTTTCTCCTAACCTACCCTCTTGGTTTTGCATTGGAGGAACCACAGCCAAAGACCCCTAAACATGATTCATGTGAAAAATCTGTTACTGAAGAATTTTTTTGGCAGTATACCCTTTCCTTGGGCAGCCCCTTTGAAGCCCTACTCCAACAGAAATTCTAAACTCATGATTAAGGACTCCGTGTGCATCCCCCTTCGGGATGTGGATAAGATCTTCATCACCAAGCCAAATACCAGCTATGATCTTTATCTTTCTTGGAAATTTCAGCAGACCCCTCACTGGTCTTTTGTTATCCACACTGAAGTCCAGCACAGAAAATTAAGTGGAAGTTCTGACTATGTCACCCATTTCCATTAGGGCTCACCAGAGCACAGCTTCCCACTTTTATCCTCTGCCTTTACTTAGATTTAATATGTACAGGAGCAAAGTCAGAATTACCTCCACAACGTCATATCTGAAGTGACTGAATTTGCTTTAATAACTAGCTGTAGCTGGGATGAAGGGGGATTATTTCAGTTTCTCATTCAAGTTGCAGGACACTGCAGGTAAGATAAGGCTAAAGGCAGAGGTCTGTGACATGCTCTGAAGTTTGTGAATGCCCAGCTAAAAGGGAAAATACTGAAAGCTGAGTCAGCAGTAAGGTATAGCCACATATAAACCCCATGATCACTACAATAGGAATGAGGGGGTAAGAAAGGGAAGAAAACTTGCTGAGAAGGACTACATGCCAAGGTCATTCAAAGAGCGTAGAGGCATAACAGAAGAAATAGCAGGAAATCAGACACATGAAATTTATTTTCAAAAACACTGAAGACGTTACAGCGGACAACATGATCCTACCTTGGATCAGCACTTTGTGGCATGAGGGCATCTCACTTCTCATTTTTTCTAAGTGCTTGCAACTGGGATTTACCCTTTCGTGTTAGGGTAAATCTCATGAGACTGCTAAATCTCAGCAGCTGGGAGGGTTTGTTGCAATTCCTGTGGTTCCCAACCAGAACTCTCCATTACAGAAGAAATTATGATGACAAATAGGTTAGCTGGCCCTCCAGTAGATTAACCGGGTTGTGTTAACTGTGTCTGTAGTGCTAAGCTGTGAGGAGAATAGACGATTTTCCAGAGTAAGAGCAAAGAATTACTGCAATTAGAGCAAAGGTGAGGACACAGAAAAATAGATACTGTATATATATGGAAACCAAATATATCCCAGTTTCTTCTGGAATGCAGAAAGCTTGTGCAATACCTAAAACAAATAAAGAAAAGCTTCAACAGTATATAAATTTTACAATTTAAGTGCCTCAAAATCTACCATCACAGAAAGCTGCAGCTGCAAAGTCAAGAACCCCAAAGCTAGGAGATGGCAATATTAACATTGCTTTCATGGCATCCACTCAGCCATTTTCAGGGAAATCCAGTATGATACCATCTTTAATTACACGGCCACATCTACTGCTTCCTACAGTGTTAATATGAATGCTGCGCACTGAATAGTTACCCTCTATTTTGTTTTGTCACTGCGTAAATGGAGTTTATTTACCGCACATTGTTTAGTCTCTGCTCTCAATACAAGTCATAAAATTACACGAATGGCTAATTTCATAGCAGCTTCTATTATAGTGTTCATGACTATAACATCCGAATGCTTTACAAACATTCATTAATTTCTTTTTGTGGCACTTTTGCTTGTACGATATTTTTTGCAGTGGAGAAACATCACAGAAAGGGACTAAGGCAGTAAGGCATTTTTATAAGCATTTTCTACTAATTTTGGGTGTCCCATTTGAAATGCCTAGGGCCTACCTTTCGGGGAATTTAGCAGCGTACGGTACGTAGCAGCTTATTCAGAGAGCAATAGCTGCTAGCTTCTGTGTCACAGAAGACGAGGAGAGATGCATGGAAAGCTAAAGAGACAGAGAGACCCTCCAGGGTCTGATTCAGTTGCTTTCATCATATGACCATCCTGTGATCGCTGCCCTTACTCAGCACATGGAAACCTGAACAGGCTTGCCTGCGCCACTCTTCACTGCCGTCATCCATGCGGGACAAAGAGGGCTGCTGAGCCAGCTTTCAATCCATGCCAGGTTTGCAGTCTGCTGTGGGTAAACATCAGCGCAGAAGCAGTGACAGAAGTTTACCAAGGGCACCACCAGCACGTCCTCCCTGCGCTGAGGGGAAGGATCCAAGCACTTGCTGGGTTTTCCCAAAATATCAAAAACGTAGAGTGTAGCTGTCATATTCTAATGAATCTCCTCATTTACCACATATAAAGTGCAATTTTATTTTCATAGGCTTGGTTAGTTTAAAGCTAATTTTTCTCAGATAGCAAAAAAGCACACATTTTTAATATAGCAATCTCCCCTGCCAAATATCAAGCCCTTCTTCCAAAGTACATGCGCAAAGGATTTTTCGTATTGTTCTGAGCCACTTTTTTTGCTTTCAGGGAGAAAAAGAGGCAGGCTATGACTGGTCTCAACTCTGGAAAATTCAGATCCAATCAGGTAAAGTCTGGAAAAATTATAAGCAACTAAACAAGCCCTTATGATAGAAAATATTAGTCTGCCTTAATTATAAGACTAATGAAGTAATATCATTTCTCCGAGAGCTGACATTTCAAGAAATTAGGAAATATCACTGCAAAGATGAAAGCCTTCCAGATATAACACAGTTAAGAAACAGATGTGCTTTACACATGATGAACTGTGTGCGTGAAGGAGAGTGTGGGAGGCGAGCACTGGCTGCTTCAATTTTCCCTTTATAGTCTACAGTGAATCTGATGACAGCTTTGGGAAAAGAAAAAAAGAAAAAAAAAAAAAAACCAGCAAAATCTGTAGTCAGGCTAAACCCTGAAGATGAAAACTTGATTCCTTTCACAAGCGTTTTCAAAAACGCAAGCATTCCCAGATATGGCACAAGAATCTAAATAGTGAAAGGTCCAGGATTACTCTAGGGCTTGCAGACTTTCACTGTGCAGAGGCTGGAAAACATAAGATCGTGTTCCAGGTGCTTTGGAAACAGAGCCCTTCCTCCCTACTTCCTTCTACAGGCTTGCCTGGGATTCTTTTTAATGCTGTCTATCTCTCATTGTCATTTATTATCAGATACTGACGGATGCATGGGACAAGGACAAAATTTAAGGGGAAGGAATTTAAAGTTAATGATAAAGGAATGCATAAGACACTGCAGGAGGGAGGGAGAAAACAGGACAGTAAAAATTCAAAGCAGATAGGACTGTAGAATATTATCAAGCAGATGAAGGGAGAGAAGGGAGAAAGTCAGAGCAAACAGGCAACGATGAAAAGAAAATAAAGACAAGGCAAACCTGAGGACTGCATTTATTGCCCAAGGGCTGTAACCTGCTGCTGCCTGAGCTGCTGCACCTGCTCAGCAAACACTGGTTTCCAGCTTATCCTGCTCCTGCAGGGCATGTGTCTTTGGCAGCAATTTCAGTCCCACTTGGGGAAACAATTTCACAGACTCTCTCTTGAACTCATTTCACAGACCAACTCTCGCTGTAAGGATTGCTCTCTGCAGATCTTTTCCCTTTCCCATTCTTAGTTAATCACACCACTTGCGTTTGTACTTGCCAAGAGAATACTTTAACGCTCATTTTCATCATGTATTTATTGACTCAAGGTCACCACTAAATGTACGGGTTTAAACCTTACTCACCAAAGTACCATCAGCAACAAGTGAGTCAGACAATCAGCTAAGATCAGTTAAAATCTTAACACACTGCAGAAAGTACCCGACTTGGACAGTATTTGAAACAAAAAATCATTTAAAATATATATATATATATATATATATAGTGACACAGCTCAGTTCTGATTACTTATTTACCATAATCAGAAACTGGTTTCCTCCAAGCAAAACTAGAAATTCAGGTTTTCGGGGATGGTTATGTAGGTCAGCACACTTCACCTTTCACAACCACAATGAATTTGCTTCATACGTAAAAATCTGAGTCATGGGTATTGCTCAGATCCTTGTTGTTGAATAACTTATCACAAACTAAAACGAAGACTGTCCACACGCGTTGTGTGTGGAACCCGGAGCTTTTGAGTCTTTCCCCAGTGAAATGCAGAATAGAATAAGTCTGGTTTTCTTTCCACGGGGCAAAACAGAGAACATGTGAATAGTTGTGAAAAACTAGTCTCATTTCTACACTATGTAAGCGGCAGAGATCTATCAAAACGACAGAGCAGCATTGGTTTATGTTATGTAGGTATGTAGAAGTCTGCCTGTATGTTTCAAAGTGAGAGTCTGACTGTAGCAACACACTCCGAGTTCCACTGTATTTTCCACATTTCGAGATCAACAGTGTGACTTTTCTTTAAATAACCATTAGAATGCGAAATACACAGTTTTGGAAAATAACAGGTCCCATTTTGCTCTTGGCTTTTGGATAACATTTTGCTAATGTTCTTGTCAACAGATTGCACCTGATTGGTTGGCGTTTTTTCCATAAATGCTAAATTTATGTTAGACTTGAGAGAGTTTTATTGGTGAGATGGCAGAATTTAAAAGGTGATAGAGACATAGAAGCAAAGAAAAAAAGGAAAAGAAAATTAAGTTATACTTCTCCATATATTTTCTAAACAACATATTATAGCTCAATTTGTGAAGGTACTCAATGTGAAAAAATTTCAAATTTAAATGTTTTTTATTTCTGTTTTCAAATGGAGCTTCCATCAAGATATAAGCATTTTTTTTCTTTCAATTTTGTTCAGAAAGGATTAAGTTATCTGAAAATAAAACACAACCAAGCAAACCCCTTCATTTTGTTTCAGCCCATGTTAAATATTTTGATTTGATACAAAACTAAAATGAAGGACTCTTGAGAAACATTGCTGCATCTATCTTTCAGGAAAAGGGAGCCATTTTTTCCTTTCTCTCTTCCCATAATTATTTGATCATGATCATGAGTGCTAGGGCACAATACATTCATCCACAAAACGGGATCTTTAGTTAAAATGAGGCAATTTAAACCTATGTCTCTAACATGCTATAGTCACTGTTTTGCTGGAATATACAATCTGCATAGTAATTTGGAGAATACACATATCACTGTTACAACAGAGGTGATCCTTTTGGGACTGAACTACATGAGCTACCACTAAAACTAAGCAGAACCTTTGCTACCATTTCTTTTTAGCAAGGTGGGAAATTGCAGGTTATTGCCAGAAAAAAAATCTTTGTACTTGTAGACTCAAGCACCAGATTCGCCACACTTATATTGTGTAGTGTCTTTAAAGAAAATGGTTTTAATTTTACTACTCACTGAAAACTTGATTCTAACACTGACACAGTACAGTAAGAGTACAGTAGCTTACGCCACACAATCCAAATGACTGCAATGTAACCACAGCAAACGTGTGAAACTCCCACCTACCCAGGCAGACGGACTTTGTGTATATCTGAGACCCAAAAGGAGCCCCAGGTTACACTAAGAAATCACTGGGGAAGCCCAGCTGAAGAAACTGCAGGAGATAAAAACGCGTGAGAAGAGGGCAGCAGAGGTGTCAAAAAGGACTCTAAGCCTCTAAAGTCTGTTTTGTCTAAGAATTATCTCTGTTTTGTGTTACTCTATTGTTTTTGTTAGAAAAAATAAACTATGCCCTAAAGAAAGGGCCTGTCAGGGCTTTAGGGACTTTTACAGTAATTAACTGTGTGGGATTGTTTAGATAAGGTAACATTCAACAGTGAGTAAGTGTGATAATACCCACCGCAGAGGTAGGCATTTCCTCTTACAGTCTAGAACAAATTTACTGTCTGTCTAAATGTAAACACAAAGATTACTTGGGCACTAGTCTAAAAAAATCCATGACACGTGTATAAACCTTTTTAGTAAGTATTTCAGCAGGCCATAACTGTACTGTCGTTTGATTCTGTTGTAAGGGATTATGCATAATATTACATTAATTTTTAAATAGTTGATAATAGCAATTGACTGTGCTGGAAACATGGAAATTAATTCGCTGTGAGTCTGCTTCAGGATGACAAACCATTGCATCTTTGGCTACTCTGGCACCCTCTCTGGTAATGACTGGGAAGCGACTATTTCTCCTGTAGGGACTATTTCTCCTGTAGTATTACAAGGCCAAGCGTGCAAGCTCTGTAAATTAGCACAGCTCACCCAATACTAGTTTCACCACACAATAGGAACAAAAGATAATAAACCAGCAACCAAATGACAATCTGATAGAGTTCATTTGAGGAAATGTCCATAAATAAATCTCGCTTCACTATTGCATAATTAATTTCAACGGGTCCATTCATTCTCCACAATATTGGTCATCTGCATGCTGCATTAATTAATCTACTCTGAAGTTCTTCTATATGAGAAAAAAAGGGTAGATGAATGTGATTTCATATTAGTTTTTCTGTGGTGCTTTAGATACATAAGTCCCTAGTATTTCTCCAATTTAAGAAAGTAAAGTCAATCATCAAAATTGGTTCCCAGTATTGGTTTTGTACCTGTATAAATACTTCATTGCATTTAAAACTTGTTCTAAAACAACTTGTCTTTGGAGTCAATGAAAGGCTACCATTGGCTTTAATGGGCATTGCTTTGGGATGTTGGGTGTGAAATATAGACATATAATCACCTCTTTTTAAAAAAAAATTAAAATGTGTTCCTCAGACCCTACTTCTGCTGCACAGAGTTTTCCAAATAGTGTTGTAAAATCTTGCATCAGTGCTAGTACCTGTATGCATTTGTTAACACATACACGAACAAAAGTACTGATATACTGCCATAATATAGTCTATAAGTAGCAATAACTCTGCTATTCATAACAACCAAGGAACAAAGTTGAAACCTTGAGGTAGCCTTAATGTTAACATGGTACAGAGAACACTAATAACATCAATTGATTTAACATTAAGGGAAACTCAAAGGGACAAGAAAATGTTCAATCATACATTCACTTAAACCATTACAGCTTCCAAAAGCACTCAATTGATTTTCTTGAGAAAATCATTCCCGAGAAATTATTTTCTTTTCTCACAGGGAAACTCACCTCAGTACAGAAGTAATACAGAAACCCTTGGAAACAAAAAGCTTCCTTTGCCTGCATTGGGACGCTGGTGGCAGAGCAGATCTCCCCATCCATTTTGTGCAGAGCTGTCTCTTGGACATTCACTTGGACACATACCTCCTCAGCCTGTTGCCAGCAGTTTGAGCAGACTCGTGCCCTCTCTCAGGTCGACTTTCAGTGGAGAACAACCAGGTCACTCTGTCCCCACGGGGACTCGGAAAGGAACTGTGCAGTCTGGCACCCCCCAGTGACCCTGAGCCAAAGGACAGAATGGTTCTTTCATATGCGTACAAATTTCTTAAACAAATGGTCTCCCAGTTTTCAGGGTCACCTTTTCACCATGACAGATGGGAAGGGTGACACACTAAAGACACCTTAGACTTCCAGAAGTAGAGCTGGAGCACATCGAACTCCATATCAGTGTGTATGTTATCAGTCCAAGACCCACACAAATGGTTTCTTTTCTAAGAGATGACAACACCCTGCCGGAAAGGTGTGTCAGCATCAAATGAAGTTTCTGGGTGATTTTTCAAACACTAGCTCTGTAATAAGAACAAGATCTCATTTTCTTTTTTCTTTCCTTGCAAGTATTCAAAAAACTAATAATTTTATTTCCAAGCTAATGAAGTTGTCATTCTGGAACAGCAAAAAACATCATGTGACTTTCTATGGATAAAAATGATACTGATTCATCCATGTCAGTGGCCAAGAATATATATACGCTACCAAACATTCATAAGCCTGTAGGAGTTTGGGAAAAACATACAATAAAACAAACAGAAAGCCAATACTCTCTTTTTTGAAGTAGAGTTAAAGGAGACTACTAAGGGGATTTAGGAGCAGACACCTCCTCCAGCCACCGCGGCCCAGGGACCTCCTGCTCAGCTGCTGGAGCCCAGCTCAGGGACACAGGGTCTCTGCCCATGCTGAGGGATGTGGCTGCCACTTTCCCGTTTGCAGGTTCAACCAGCAGTGAAGCTGAGCATGTGTCTCAGAGACACACAGAGAGGACACTGACACGACAAGGCCCTGCCTTCAACAACAACCATGCACAGGACTCACCTAAAACACAAGCACAGTCTCCTCCTCCTCCTCTTTGGCTGGCAGAGCCAGAAGGTCACTAGTGACAGCACACACACACACGCTCTGGATTCACAAGCACACACACATTTGTGGATCCCCCCCTCAAATAGCAGCACAGCCCGTCTCTCCATCCAACAGCTCTGTCCTTGTCACAGTCCCTCTTACCCACGCTCGCCTCATGCACACCAGTCCCCCCAGCAGCTGGTTTCAAGCCACACCCCAGTGGCTGGTGGCCATGACCACCACTCAGTCCAGCATCTGGCACTGAGACCCCACTCGCCCCAGTGGCTGACACCACAGGCCAGGGGCACCTACACCCCGTCTCTTACTCCAGTTGCTGACCCAGTACCCAGTCACACCAGTCCCCCCAGTAGCTGGCACTTCGTCCTTACAGCACTCACACATGGGACAGAGGGTGAGGTTACGCAGAGAGGTAGTCAAGAAAGGATTTAATGAGAAGACAGGACAGAGTGTGGTGACCAGCCACAGGGATCAGCCAGACAAATGTACTGACTGGCCCCATTTTACACATGAACAGCACCTTTTAGAGCCCTTTCTGTCTACCCCCTCTTTGTTCCTCCCTGATCCCTTTTCCCAAAACCTTGTTTCATCACTTGACATAGCCCCACAGACACCCCCCCAACATCCTGAACCCCAGATTTTCATCCTTATCAGTTGCAAAGTCCAAGTTTGCCCGTCATTTCTCTACAGCCCATCAATTAGTGCAGCTGACCAGGATTATTTCTGATTATCATCTTTGTTAACATTAATCAGTCAGGTTTGGTGCCTCTGTGTGTTTGTCTCCCTCCTTTTCCTTATTGGAAAGGTCCCCAGATAATCTTCCTGAAAAAGAAACATTCCCACACCCTCCATACCTTTATCGGTGTGTGTGACTGAGCAGGCTTGTCCTCATCACCACCTCCCTTCTCACGTGTCCTGCAGGTTTGCCTCTGCACGTTCTTGTATATGGCTCCTTTCACCACATACCCTTATAGGAGCAAAGACTCCTTCCATATACCCTTACAGAGACTTCCACTAACTGAAAAGATCAGTAGTCTTAAAAGGAAGATCATAAAATGGTTTGGGTTGGAAGGGACCTTAAAGATCATCTACTTCCAACCCCCCTGCGGTGGGCAGGGACACCTCCCACTTTGACCATGTTTCTCAAAGCCCCATCCAGCCTGGCCTTGAACACTTCCAGGGATGGGGCATCCACAACCTCTCTGGGCAACCTGTTCCAGTGTCTCACCACCCTCACAGTAAAGAATTTCTTCCTAATATCCAATCTAAATCTCCCCTCCTTCAGTTTGAAACAGTTCCCCCTTGTCCTATCATTACACCCCCTGATAAAGAGTCCCTCCCCATCCTTCCTGTAGGCCCCCTTTAGGTACTGGAAGGCCACTATAAGATCTCCCCGGAGCCTTCTCTTCTCCAGGCTGAACCATCCCAACTCTCTCAGCCTGTCTTCATAGGAGAAGTTCTCCATCCCTCTGATCATCTTTGTGGACTCGTTCCAACAGATCTGTGTCCTTCTTATGTTGGGGGCCCTAGAGTTGGATGCAGTAAGGCAGGTGGGGTCTCAGAAGAGTGGAGTAAAGGCGCAGAATCACCTCCCTCGACCTGCTGGCCACACTTCTTTTGATGCAGACCAGGATGCAGTTGGCTTTCTGGGCTGTGAACACACATTGCTGGGTTGTGTTGAGCTTCTCATCCACAAACACCCCCAAGTCCTTCTCCTCAGGGCTGCTCTCAATCCATTCTCTGCCCAGCCTGTATTTATGCTTGTTAATGCACATGATAATAACAGGACACATCCTGGGTTTAGTTCTGCATCTTTGGTAGGAAGCAAAATGAATTGATAGGTAAATCTGTGAGGGTAAAGTCACTGAGGTCTGCAGCCCAGGCTGACTCACGTGCGTTAGGGTAGATGGGTCAGATAGGTGTGGTCTGTAAAGAAGGGGTCCCTGAATTTCACAGGGACCTGTGCAGTGCTAACATTTCCATTAGTGCCTTTTTATCTTGAGTGTGGGGTTTTTTGAGTTACTTATGACTAAGCAATCACCAATCCAGGAAGAATACCCAAACACTTGTTTAAGAATATAGAACTTTTTGCAGAGATGAGAGGGTTTTTTGTGGGTTTGGGTTTATCTTTTTTTCATAATACCTTGGTCTTTGCCTACAGACAGAAATAAATAATTGTGTAGTGTCAACACCTATGATTTTGCTAAACAGACTTGACAATAGGTCTGTAATTAGACATGGCAGTGATGCACCCTCTGACACTGCTTATACAACAGTTCCAGCCTCTGGTGAAGTACAAAGGGACCAGATCAATGAAAGTGGATGGGCCTGTGCACTTTTCATAAAATCCTTTCTGAAACAGAATAACGGGGCTAGAGGAGTCATTGGTTTGACCTCATAGGGCATCTCTTATATTTTTAGGACTTAACCTCTTCAGTACAGATATGATCCTACACAAAGAAAGCTCCAAAGTCTTCTATAACCAACAGTGTTTTTTACGTGTTACAAAATAATTCTTCACAGAGATACCTGACCCAGTTTGTTTAAAATCAGCACAGCTTTAGTACTTCTTGCCTCGCTGAACTGTTGGTTACTATTTTTCGGTTCTAAACCTGCTCAGAGATCACTCAGCTCTGCACAGCTCTGTATTGTGCTGTGCAGAGAGCCATCAAAGAGAACTATTGAGGAAACAGTAACCATTGTAAAATACCTGGTGAATGTTTTTGCCAACAACATTGCTCAGAACCAACTAATCTAGGCTAGCACACACAGCGCTTATTCCTACTGAGTCTGAAGAAAAAACATCAGACAGCACTATTGAGTTATTCTGACCAGTATATGGTCTTTGTTTTTCTAAAAGGCACTGTAAAGGCCACCTGGGCTTCATGGTGCTGTAAGAAAAGCTAAGTGGCTGTGTTTGCAGGTTTTAACTATATTGTTTCTGGTCTTCACATGATTTATTGTCAAATCTTTCACAACAGGGTAATAGAAACTAGTATGTAATGATTATAATGTATAATGGACACACTAATTTCAAATAAAGACAAGGTAGGAATTGTTCCTTTTTCAGAATTTTAATAGACAATGTTGTATATTTAGAAAACCATATTGCCAGAAAATAGGTGACCTAAATTAGACAAGTTTGCATGAACTGCTCATCTACAATGCTATAATTCCTTCCACCTTTCTGAGCAGAGACACACATTTTGTGGACATGGGTATACACATGGATGTGTAAACACTGCTGGCACTTGACAAAATCTGACATTTCACAGTTCTGTAAGCCATCTCCTTTTGTGTTCAGTGTATCTTTGCATATTTAAGAAACAAGCAAAACTGAAGACAAAGTTTGAGATGTGCTTGAAGACAGCACTGGAATGCTCAACCACAACTAAAGAAGTGATTAAATTTATAGTCTTTTTGTAGTATTCAATCATTTAAATTCAAGAGAGGCACTCCAAAACACACATGGCGGTTCCAAACTTTGGGTACTTTAGGTGCTATGAACACGAGGTCAAAAAACATCAAAAGCATGATCTTCTGCCTTTTGCAATGCACACCTTGACTCACAGGGCAGTTTTACATGGTCTTAAAAGTATCAGTCATAAATTTTCTCTATGCTCTGTGTGTGTGTGTGTAAACATGCATGTGCACACAAAAGCACACACAAAAAGCATATCCATTGAAAGAAAAGATGGAATTTCAAATAAGTTCACATACAGCCATTTCAATGATTTATAATAAATATATATTTTGGGGATAAAGAAACCTTTTCTACCAAAACCTATATGAGAATAGCTTTCGTATTTAATGTATCAGGTTCCAAGAACGTGAACGATCTACTAGTACTTTGTGTAGTCGTGTTAGCAATGAACAGTTTTTACAAGTTCATTTTGGTACAAGGGTTACTGCTGATTCTGGTGGTGTCCTAGGGAGTTTATACCGTAATAGAGAGGAATTACGAGAGAGAGAGAGCGCACACAGAAACCACAACAGATTACATTCAGTTTTCTGAGCTGTTCAGCAGAATCTAAGGTTTTTCTTTAAAAAGAGCCTCTAGACATTTTGGCTCTAAATACCACTTTGAAAAATGACCCACATGAACCAAAGAAACCCCATAAGCCTGACTTTGCAGAAAGTCTGAAACAGGTCAGCCCAGGGAAGGCTTTATTTTTCACGTATAGTAACTCAGATTCAGTCAATGAATGAAATAGTTAAAGCTGAGTCAGGTCACAGAAGGCGAAGGAATTATGGAGGTAGATTGACAAAAATAACCTACAAGTCACTTCTGCTTTCAAAAGGTTGTTTAAAAAGCTCATTGTGGAATTGACTGGTGAGGTTTCATTGATTAGGTCTGGGGCTCGGTTTCCATCAGCTGGGAAATACCCACATAAGAAATCTCTCTGAAATAAGGAATGTTTCTGAAACTGGCAAAAGCTAAAAGTAATTGCTGTGATCTTCTTTGACCTAATCTACTAGGAATTTGTGGGGATTTACTTCCCTCAGCAAAGCAGTCTTGTGTCAATAATGTTGGCATGAACGTATAGAATGAAGCTGACTTTCAATAAACAGCCAACAGGCCCGTCAGAATGGCAGGCGAGAGCCCCCTTTACACTCCGCCTTTCCTCTAGGAAAAAAGAGTTCATGTCACTCCAACAGTGAGGATTTTTTTTATTATTATTTTATTTTTAATGTTTATTTCATTAAAATTAACTGTACAGCTGGGCTGTATTTGTTGTCCATAACAATTTGCACTATGTGGCTTCCTTGTTTAGTTAAAACAACTGGCAGTAACAAAATAAGGGCAGGTGAATGCGTTACTATGGTTCCTGTTTATAGTGCAGAATAACAGGCACAGAAAGAGCACAGAGACAGGAAGGTCACACTCCTTGCCAAGGAAATTTGTATCTTTCAATTCAGATTTTGGTGTTAGCTGAATTGCTCTTTCTGATCATCCTTTGCTGGACATGCAAGCTAAATTATGCATTCTTTGCTTTCCGTTTCCTAAATGTTATGTGTCTAAACCCAGAAAGAAGAGCATTCCAAAGTCATGGGATGCGGCACATACAACCTCATTCAAACTTCCTTAGAAATGAAAAATCTGTCTGGCTCGTGGTTTTGACTGCTGCCTGTGATGCAGAGAGAAGAAAAGCACCAAGTGTTCTTACAGTTGCTAATTTATCATTAGCGTAGTCTGCATCTGCTTTTGGTCAGATATTAAGTAATTTAACATTTTTACAGTAACAGATTTATTTCCTCATGAAGTGAAAGTTCACTGCACAACTACAGTTTGCTAGATGAATTCTTCCACTCCCTGGCTGTTTTGTCCCACCCCTTGTCCCAGGAAGGGCCAGGGGCACACACCTGTCTCCAGAGACACTGGGCACAATCCCTCCACCCTGACAGGTTGTTATTACACAAGGAGTACCGCAGGTGCTAGAAAAGATCAGCAATGAGAAGATGCTTTACTGGTAAATACAAAAATGAAGGGCCTTGTTTCCTCCATCTGTCCAAAACAGCCTTCATGGTAGCAGGTGTGCATTTCTTCAATGTATTTAATCTTTTGCAGTACACGTTTAGACTACAGTGTTGCAGCAGGCAGAAAACAAGCCATTGATTTACCTTTTTTTCCCCTTCTATTCACACAGAATATTACTGATTTCGTCCAAGTCATTCACACTGGAAGGCATCACTCAAGCCAAATGAAGGAAGCAAGAGAAATCTTTTTTGAGATATCATGCACAAATGCAAAGTATTTGACTTTTGGTGTAAGTTACTTATATTATACAATATAAATATGCTAGTAAAATATAATATAAACAAAGTCTCTCTTCAATTTTAGCATACAATTTCTACCAATAAACTTTGGTCAGAGGAAACCAATACAGTAAAGAAAACTCATTCTTTCTCAGTTCTGCTTGAACATTCTTATAGCCAAGGATACACATCAATTCCCTTTGTTATAAATTGTATTTAATTTTTGTTTTCCCCAGACTGGAGGTATTGCACATCCTTTCTGCCCTTTCATCCAGTTATTGATCGCTCTTATCAGCACTACCTCAGTCCTACTGGATGGAGTCAAAGAGACTTCCAGTAAGAAAAACTGTTACCTAAATGAGGACAAGGAAGAGAAGTTTCTCATTTTCCTTCTTACTTTACTTCATTCTCTTTCTTTAGAAGAAAAAGTTCAAAAAAGCCTTTCTCTGTGAAAAATTTCACAGACACTTCAGCAAGGAGACAAAATGGTCTGCTGCAGCACTTGTAGAGAACAAGTAACTACCTGGCATTATCATCTGCCAGAACAGACAACACAGATCCAGGGGGACGTCCCGATCTCTAACTGGCTCTGCAATACAGACCATGTCAAAATGTTGTTAAAAAAAGGCCCAGATATATTTTGTTGTTAATAATCTTGAAGGCTACAGGCAAAACTGAAATGATTAGCAAAAGAAATTTGACTGCTCTGCAATGCAGCTTTCAAGCATATATTGGCTAAACTTACATAGGGTCCCTGTCATCTCTAAGTCATTCCATGACGAATAGAATATTTCATGTCTCTCTGTCCCTTTATTTAAGTGAATTTATGGAGTATCCATGCATGCATATGAATGTTGTTTTTTTTTTTAAAATATATATAGAATCACACTGAAATCAGCTGCTAAAGAATATGGCCAGTTTGATTTTCCTCCCAAGCTTCCTAAGAGTCATACCATGAGTCAAGTCTGTTTCCCAGAACAGCTTAGACAGTTTGTCTTGATTTAATAAGATGGAGACCAGTCCAGAAATAAGCTAAAATTCCCATTGTCCCTGTAGACACGCAGAAGCTAGCTGGTGCTAGGGAATGTGCCTTCAACTAGCTCAAAGGCTGTTGGTGAGCTGTGCCTGGCAAAGCATAAACAACACACTGCAAATGCTTGGTATATATGCATTTTAGCAGGTGAACGTGTAACAGAGATTGTAAGTCTTCCATTCTTTGTCAGTTTCAGACGGTAAAGTACTGGTGTAAAAGACGGAAGGATGCAATAAAAACTTTTCCTATTTCCACAAATGTCTATATCACGGCCATGAGCAAGTCGCCAACAACAACGGAGAGCGCTAATTAAAATCAAAATTGAAAGATGAAGGAAGTTAAATTTAAAGTTCAGGCCAGGAATATAAATAAAGCACTGAATTTTAATTAAAGAGACATTAAAATAACTCTTTTCACCCTCGTTCTTTTAGTTTAGGGAAAACAAGAGTTAGTTCTTTAAAACACCATCATTACTGTTGCTGTTATTATTTCAGATTGGTAACAGAGATGTACAACGCAGATGATGGGTGAACGGGAAGTCTTGGAGGAGACTGTAGCAAAGAATATTCCACCTGTATACAAGGGAAAAAAATCCTTACCATGAGGGTGAACAGCTTAATGGGAAATGGCCCTAAGCAAATGTGTATAACTTTATCTTGGCCATGTTAGGGTTGGGATGACTGGTTCAAATGTCCTTCAGAGGTCCTTTCCAACCTGAGTTAGTCTGTGGTTATACAAAAGGATATCGGTGTGGCCTGACAGCAGACAGTCTTAAGTACTTATTTTTTTGAAAGTCGCTATCTGACATAGCCACCTGACACAGAAGGAAAATCTGAGGAAAGACAACATGTTTAGCCAGATGAGTTTTGGTACAAAACTAAAAACTTGTCAAACATTTTGGAGGAATGACTTCATCTGAACTGTAAAAGCTCTCCATTTCCTCCTCTGTTACCGATCTATAAAGAAAAATCTTTTGCCAAAACTTGGTCTTTATTAATAAAGGAAGAAAGGTATATAAAAAGTAAAATAAAATTGATTCTGTAACAAGAAAAAAATAGAGGTTATGCAACAGTGCACTTTGGCAAAGTTAACTCCGTATTTGATGCTGAAGGTATAGAAAGATAAAAGGGACCTTAAGAGCTGAGACTTTGTTGTATAACTGAGCAAAATTACTTTCAAAGTATTAACAGCAAGCAGAAATCTTAGATGACTTGCAATGTCTTCTAATAAAACTAGTTCTTGAAAGAGAGCAAAGGCCAAGCTGAGTTGAATTAGAGCCTACCACCATTTCTCTAGTGGTTCAGAAAATGCCTTCCCTGCAGATTAATTTCTGCAATTGGGAGAATTCTTTTGGACATGACCATTGAAAGGGTTGTCTGCCTGAATACAGAAACAGAAACAGCTGGTCAGACTCCGGAAATTAAGGTCTTCAGGTTAGAAAGGAATCTTACAGTTGCCTTAAGATGCCTCTAGCACAAATTCTACAGCTGATAAAAGACTGGCATAATCATATCTGAGCCAATTTTCCTAGCCCTTGGCAGTATGGTGGGCAAATCAGATTGGAGATGATGTTGTAGATCCAAATGAGATTTAACTAAAAAGCTGCATCATCATCCCTCTAAAGTCATCATTAATTCTGAGACTAATAATGAATACCATTTCTGCTGTCTCTTTCCACACTGATAATTTTGGTCAAAACATACCTCTGGAACTGCAGTCAGACCTATTTCAGCAAACTCTGCCTCTAACTGCAACACACATAAGTAACTCTGCATCCCAGGCTGACTCAGACCTTACTCATCCTCACTAGGGAGCCAAGTAACTGATTTTGTTGATTTCTGCTTTAGTTCAGAATATTAAATAAGATTGGACGTGTTTTGAAGGGGCAGAAAAACATGGGCTGCATAATTAAACTCTGCAAAAGTTTAACAAAATCCATTTGTATTCTGTTGCTTTATCCACTCTTTTGCCCTTACTCCAGTTAAGTTTGTCCTGAGAGTAGAGATTTGCTTCCAAAGAAGAAACAAATAATGTAGAGGAAACCATAAAAAAACTTACTGTTTGAGACCCATCCATCATTTTTAAGAAGATGTAAAGGTAGTTTCCTGGAACTCTGATTAATTTATAACTGCAGCTGGTTAGGCTGTACACTGTTTGGGGGCAGGGGTCATATCTTTTCACTCTCTGGGAAGCATCTGACACACGCTTACTGTTATACAAATAAAAATAACAAACCATCGCAGTGGTAACCAATGTGATACTCCCAGACGCTTCTTAAACAGGTGATTAGGGTATACCAGAGAGGGAATGGATTTAAACCAAAACCAAAACCCTCAGCGCTCTGCCTTTTGTAATTGATTTTCTTGGGACCGTGGTATCTTTTCCTTGCACACACCAACTAGCACTATGACTGGTAGGACCACTGGAGGTTGAGTGTGGCAGGGTACTACTCAATAAGAGAAAATGCTGTAACCTCCTACCCCAAACCCATTTACCCTAACTGAAAAGATACTGCAGTGTGTGTTTTGTGGGTTACTCACGGCTCAGCTTCGATGCTCTGGTCAGCAGCTATGTAGTTGGCGGGGATGTAGCCCTGGAGCTTGCGGCCAGGACAAGCTGTCCCCGTTGGCAGGAGGAGCCTAGAGTACCACCAGCCCTCATGGGACGCATCCAGCACTTCAAGCTTATCCCCGGCTCGGAAGCTCAAGTCCTCATCAGTGCGAGCCTCATAGTCAAAGAGTGCCACAAATTTGCAAATATTCGCCAGATGCTGGTCAGGCAGTGGAGGTAAAGGTTTCTCTTTTATCTTGTTCTCTCTGTCTTTCTGTCCTGGCTGTAAGTCATGCCTTACCACAGCAGGGTTGGCAAAGACTTGGCCGACTTTCTCATCCTGCTCACCGTCTCTCCCCAAGAATAAGCACGGGATGTAGGGCTCCAAAAAGGCACAGTGCTTCTGACAAAAGTTTCCCATCCTGTTTCCTTGTGCCTTCCTCTGCTTCTGCTTTTCTTTAGGTTTTCCCAGTTACGATACCCTTAGACAAATTTTTGCATCATCAACATTTTAGCTTTTTGCAGGATTTCTTCTCCCCCTCCTTCTTTGGCACAAAATGAAACAACTCTTGGCACAGCTGGAAGCTCCTCTCCAAGCCCCACCGAGAGCTCATTACAGGCAACTCCTGGATCGTGAGTGAAACCTGAGTATCCAAGTGCCGGAGCACATGTGGAGGGAATTTCTCACTTCCTCTTCGGAACAGGAAAGCAACACAACAGCTGGGCTGGGCTGCGCTCCGGCAGCAATGGGGGAGCGTGGAGCCTCTTCTCCCACAGCAAAACGATGAAGTCAGAACATCTAAGCAAGGGAGGCTTCTCAGCTCTTACAGCTTGGGATGGCTGTTTTCTTACCTCAGATGGGGTCCTGTCATATGATCAGCAGTGAACGTCTGTAAAGTATATCTTGGTAATGATTAACCAAGCTGACCTGCCTGTTTCCTTAGCAGTCTCCGACGTGGACAGCTTGAATATTTCTTTTTGTTTCCTGGTTTGCGCAGGTTTCAGTTCACGGTGGGAAGCCTTTGCTCGCCTGAGGCCAGCAGACGCCCTCACCTGGAGCACACCTGCGGCTTCTGCTCTCCCTCACACCCCGGTGCTTTCCCCTGCTGAGTGACCGCCCTTCAAACCAGTCCTTCTCATAAGGAGAAATAAAAAAAAAATATATATGTGGCTTACAGTAATATAGTAATTGATTTTAATTCATTCCTTATTCTGCATTTTAAGGAAACAAAGGCACTAGCCAAAAAATTGCTATAGGTGGTCGGATAATTATACTAATCACATATAAAAATAATAGCTGTCTTCCAGTCACCAAGTAAGCTAATGAAATTAAGTTGACCAGCATATTCCCATTTCTAAAGCACCTATAACTGGCATACAGACCAAGCACGGGTGTCTGGACGCTGCTGTGGCAAAGCAGCCTGGAGGGGTGTATGCCACACCCCAGCAGTGCAGCCCGAGCTTTATAACATCTGGAAACCACCACAGCCTGGGGGACACGTAATGCCTGGAGCAGGAGCAGGAAACACAGGGGACAGATAGCCTGTCTGCACCATGAGGTGGCATTTCAGTAAGAGGCAAACTCTTACAGATAAGAGATCAAACAAAACCCACACACAGATCTATAGCTTCCTGGTGATAAAGAAAACTGGCTCCCGTATTTTATTTTTTTTTTTGGTCAGGAATAACTGCTGTTTTCCTAAGCCATTCACACATGTCTCTCAGCTCCATTTAGAGTTGCTGGCTTCTGTTTCTTTACTTTACTAGAAAGAAAACTCAACTACTTAGAAACTAAAGCCACTTGTTTTCACCATGTCTTTCAGTCGATCCTTTGAATAAGGAGACCAGGCACAGGCAGAAGCCTACTGATGGACTAGGGACTGTGGGATGACGGAAAGAAGTCTCCAATGAAAGGTGATCACTATCAGGTGCATCTCCATTGAAGAGGGATGAGGAACTGCCTACTCACTCCTCTTCTGCAGTGCTGCAAAAGAAACTGAATAACAGAGAAAGTACCATATACATTAAGCAATCACTAAATCTCACAATCTGTAGTGAACCTTTTGGGTCTGATAAAAAAAATAGCATGCTGATTTTGCAGATTATGAAAACCGTATTTAGTTTCTGAAGCACCACTGGAGATGATTTTTCCCCACAGCAATTATTAATCCCTACCTAGATCAATAAGAACACAGATCACGGAAACACGGAATCACGGAATTTCAGAGTTGGAAGGGACCTCTAGAGATCATCTAGTCCAACTCCCCTGCTAAAGCAGGATTGCCTAGATATCCAAGAGATACTTACTTTTCTTAGGTCTGATGGACAATATCCAACGTTGAGAAAGGCCTGTGTTGAAAAAGAAACTATCTTCACTAGCCTTGTTTAAAAAATTATCTACATTTACTGACACCAGAGAATATTAGAAAAGATGTATTAAATAATATGGGGTTTTTTTCAGTTTGTATATTTGATTGTCTTTTCCTGTAATGTTTCACGGATCTGGCAATTTGGACATTAATCCGGCAAAGATTTTCATACGCATTTACTGCACAATATAGTTTCATCATGACGAAGCCACTTACGTCATACAGAGCCAATCTCATGCCCAGCTCTTTTCAGGATCAAGACCCATCTTTACTCTCAGGTACCAATATATATACACACATTAGAAATCACATTGCTTTCACTGATGCCACTCAGATAAATATTTATAATTGTAGCTAGAATGGGGCTTAAGCCTAAAAACATATGTGTGTATGAATATCCTATATTAAATAAACCCAGGCATTAAATTCATTGTCTCTCCCAATATTTGTCCATGCTTGGCTTTACAAGACGAGAAAGACTTTTGCTGGAAGGGATCAATAACTGTAAATCAGATTACTTTCCTCCCAACCAACTCTTCAGGATCAATTCTATTTATGAAACAAGTAGAGTTTAACAAACAGCCATGAGATTCCTTAGTCCGATTCAAAAGTCTCCTCAAAAAGAGAGAGGAGTGGGGCTGCTACGAACTCCCAAGGCTGTGTGGGGCAGGACCGTGTCTGAGCTGTGGTGGCCACAGCAAGTGTTTTATTCCCACCCTGGTGACTTATCGAGGATTCTCTGCATTCCTGAAAATAAAGAAGTACTTTTTATGTTTTAGAGACTATATAATTTTATCACAGGCAAGAAAAAAAATGAACATGTAATAAAATGTTCTTGCCGGTTTTACAGAAGAAAAGAAAATCTGATAAATCCCATAATCTTAATTTTCATGCTCACAGTTTGGAACAAATGAGGATAATCATGTATATTCAGGGACTTTTCAATATAAACTATTGTCTGAGTCCTCTGCACTGCTATTACATATAATTCAACAGGATAATATTTGCAGCACCTATTCCTGGGCTTAATTTACTTCTTTTGCCTTGCATCCCACTATGGTTTCTTTTTGCAAAAGGAGGCCAAACAGATCTGTATTGCTTACTGGCCTTCTGTAACTTTACTTAATTTGTTTTGGAGGCTGAGTCTCAAACCAGAAATTGTCCAAATAAATAAGCTACTGGATGTAAAGTGACTGTGAAAGACTTAATCAGATATATTGATTAATTTTATTAGTAAAAATGCTTTGAAAAGGACACAAGAGCCTCACCTCATTCTTACAGCCAGCAACATACCTAGCAAGCAAGATGAATTTATTATGACCAGAATGGGACATTTACAGTATAGAAACTGAAATTTAGTATTCCGGTCCCTATATTATTTTTAAAAATCATTAATACTGCAAGTAGTTTCTTGAAACATGCAACACCTTAAAACAAAGATAGATCATTTACAGTCTGTGCCTGACAGGATCATATAAAATTAGTTTTCAAAAAAGAAACAAATCTATTCAATCAAGTAGTACTTTCCCCCTTCAAACTATGTAATTCCCCATTGTTTTGAAAGTAGATTTCCTTATTCCGTAAAGAAAAACGTCCCTACTGATGCTCTAAGTTTGAGGATGACAGATATCTGAAGTTACTTTTTTTGTATTCAAATGTTGCTTACAAAGTCCTATATAAGTAAGACTCTTGCAAGGAGCCTTACCCCTGCTTAAAGGATTAATTTGCAGTCCTCTAAATCCATTAAATCAAATTCTAATTAACTTAAAGTCAATATTCTTTAGGCCTTGCTTACTCTACAAAACAATCATGTTTAAACATGGTGGTGAAACATATTTCTTTTAGTCGCCTGAACGGACAGAAAAATAATGTGTTAATATGATATGTTTTAGTAAGCCTAGTGCAAACCTAATCTGCAACACTGATATTAATTGAAGTGCTCTTGGAATGAGGTACTGCACTGCATGAATTAAGGTATCAGACTGAGTCGTATTAAATAAGTACAGATAAGATTTGAATCCATAATATTTCAAAAGTCTTGTTTTGATAGAATTTTTATTCCATGCTTTCAAAAACAATTTTGTTTGAGTTTTCATTACAGATATTTCCTATTTGTATTGATTTGTATGTGCTCTGTATGGAACTATTGGTATAATTACATAAAAACTTAGAGTTTTAGAAAAAATGAACCCTCTTGCACCTCATAAATATGCAGCACCATATTTCAGAGACAGGGAGTGAACATCACTGAGCATCAGGCTTTGGTACTGATAATACATGATGTTTGAAACAATTCCCCTATGCCATGCAGAGAAGAATTACAGTCAGAACAGTACTCTGCTGGGGAAAAAAGAATATTCCAAGGCAATATCCACTAAGAGTTTTGTTAAGAAATACGAGTCAGTTCAAACTGGAAATTGAAAAAGAGAATGTTTTTTTTCTTAATAATAAGATGAGATGACAGCAGAAACAAATATTTTCCTCTGCAATTGTTTCAAATTTTGTAAGCAGGAAAAAACTCTATGTGGGAAAATGAGAAATTAAGATACAAAATACAAGAATCGTAATTAAATAATGTATGAAACTGCTGCCTGTAGCATCACTTTCTACATTATATAATCTTTTTCAAGTCAGTAGTTATACTGCTGCATTAATATATGCTAATTTAAGTATTTGACATAATATACCTTGCTTAGAAAGACATCTTAATGCATTATAATAAAGCAAGTCGAATGTTCCAGCAAAGTAAAGCATTCAAATAATATGATCTTTAAAGAAAGTAGAAGAAAAGCAAATGCATACTGCTCTAAATCTGTGCTTGGGAAATAATTTAAATTATTAAATATTTTAAAGTTGCATTGTTTTTTTACAGTACTAAATTGAAATGAAGCACAGTGATTTTTTTTATTACAGCTGTCTTTTCAGCTATATTTCTTTCCATTTGCACATTAGAATGGAACACATTACCACCACTTTGTAGCTTTTTTATAATCCTTTTAATCAGCACTTCCATTTTGTTTCTGTAATTTGCAAATTGCCATTCTTTTCAATGAAAATAAATTATGTGTGTAATTTTACTCTTGACAAAATTGTTTACTCTTATTGATTAATCACATTCCTGGTTTTGTATATTACCTTAAACCATAAATCCATAAAGACATAGAGTTATATTTGATTCGGCGTTCTCCAACCTTAAATCTTTTGCATTTGTAATGAGAAAACTCTAGCTATTTGTTTTCATAAGGCTGATCCAGTAATCCATCTCTACTCTAGAAAGCATTAAAAGTACAATTTCAAGTGCTTCAGTGATGACGGCTGCTTATTTGTTAACTGAATTGGGGCCTAAAACTGGCTACGTCTGACAACAAATGAACACAGAGGAATAAGGCTCTGTCAAGGGGTGACAGAATAGAGACTTTCTCGATTTGTTCAAACAATCAGATCTCACCCTGCTTAAATTTAATGCAAGTTTTGCCATTATCTGCAATGGTACCAGGCCTCAGCTATTATTATTCATTTTATCGCACATTATTCTAAATAATATACAGCACACAATGTTAAAATTGTAAGTTAATTTGCTTTCTATGAAACAGCCTTTCTCAATAAAACCAAGCTGTGGCTCTCTAAGGCATAAAAAATACTTCTAATCGCATCTGTCTCTGGGTGGGAAAAAATATGGTAAGTGGATGACAAAGAATTATCAGCTAACATGACTTTGCCATTCTTTTAAGAAAATGTATTCCAAAAACTGACACTGTTATGGATAGTTTTTAAATTTAGAAAGTGTATATATTTATGAAGATTTTATGATGGGTCAAGATAATTTCTCACATAACTCTATCAAAGTGTGCATGCTCTGACATGGATGACTTATGAGCATGATTCACCGTCTTTATCTTCAGAAGTCGGAATTGCATCAAGAGAAGCAGAGAAGTCCAAACAGAGGTGGGTGGAAAAGAACAGTGTATCAAAGTACTGTACTCATTGTGTCACCGGTGAATGAAAGTGGGGTTTTTTTACCCAAAATAAAATCAGCACTCTCTCCTGACCTATGCATGTGGGAAAGGCAGCATCTTACATGGAGCTAAAACTTGACAATTAGAATATATCGATATACCATATAAAGGAACATACCTTTTTAATTACTTCAAATTACTAAACTATTACATGTAAAAACAGTAGAAAAACACTAGCCATTAAGTTTAGTGTAGAATAGAATAGAATAGAATAGAATAGAATAGAACAGAACAGAACAGAACAGAACAGAACAGAACAGAACAGTTTGCTTGGAAGGGACCTACAGTGATCATCTAGTTCAACTGCCTGACAACTTCAGGGCTGCAAAAAAGTTAAAGCATGTTATTAAGGGCATTGTCTAAATGCCTCTTGAACACTGACAGACTTGGGGCAACAACCACCTCTCTAGGAAGCCCATTCCAGTGTTTCGCCACCCTCTCAGTAGAGAAATGCTTCCTAACGTCCAGTCTAAACCTCTCCTCGAGCAACTTTGACCATTCCCACATGTCCTATCACTGGACACCAGGGAGAAGAGATCAGCACCTCCCTCTCCACTCCTTTTTATTTTTATTCTTCCTGCTAGATACATTACTGTAAATTGAGTACACACTACAATTTTATACAGCTAAAACGTGTCTGTAGGAAAGGGTCTATAATCAATTCTTGTGATTATATGAACCCTGTGCACTGTCCGTCCTCCTTCTAGACTAGGTCTCCCTCTCTCCTTATATATTTTCTACATAGTTTTCTACATCCTGTTTTCTTTCTGCTGTATCTGTCTTTCACAGGTATGCAGTGAGAACACAAAGGACATTACCCAGCATGCAAGACACATGGTCTCTATATAGTCTCTACAAACGTAAGGAACGGGGATAGGAAGTAAGTATCTTTAGTGGTACTCCCTTTCAGTGAGCACTTGTGATACAGACTTCTGTTATTATAGACAAAATAATTTACTCTTCTTCTCTGAAAAAAAATTCCCAAATTCATATTCCTTTTTTCTTAATTTCCACAGCTTTAAACCTTACTTGAATTCCTTCTCTCCATGAAAACAGCACAAGGCTCAACACAGTAACATAGGTAAACGCAAACATATTGTTTTCCTAAAAACAGAAGAGATGGCGCTGACCTTCTTTACAGTCTTATATAGAAACACAGTACAGATCTTTCAAAAGTTACACAATGGAATCTTCTTGAGGCTTAGTATATAGTTTTAGAATATATACTTCTAGATCACTTCCTTCTTATCAAAACCCAGCACATTTTTTTTATCCTTTCATCAGATCATTACGAGACACCCTCTAGAGGCAGAAGCAGAGCAGTAAATACCAAATGTAATTTATATTCAAAATAAATTCTTACATTTGAGATTTTTAAGCATTACTGTTAACATTTTATTATTGCAGCTCCAAGGAACACCACTCTCAGTATCCAGTATAACGAGCAATGAACACATACAGAAGAAAATATTTCTTAAATAGAAGATCAATCACTCCTTAAGAAAGATAACTTACTATAAAAAGAAGGAAAAAAAATTGATCTCTCTACTCATCATAGTGATAGGATAGAATTTGATCTTGAAAACCCTAAATGGTTATGATGGTAGTGAATAAAGAAAGTAGCTTGTATGTTACTTTGAAATAGTAGATTTCAAAGTAAACACATAGATTGCTGTGTTACATTACTGTGGCTTCATTATTTCTGTACTCAGCCCTAATAAGGCCAAAACTTTAAAGCTCCCTTCCAACCCAACATATTCTATGATTCTATGATTCATTCTATGAAAACTGGAGCAACGTGTCCAGATTTTGATCCTGTATTCTGAGAAAAAAAGATATGGACCAATCTGAATGAATGATGAATGAATATCATCCAGTTTGAGAATGAAAGCTAAGCGGGCTCAAAATCCCTCAGCCTTTAAGGAAGGACCTTAACAAACTGGACAAAAAGAGAGTGTGGGAAAACATATAGTAACAGCCTTCAAATAGATAGAAGGCTGGTGTGCATTGATGTGGTTCTCACATCTGTTAGGAACAGGACAAGATGTAAGAAAAAAGGATGCATTAGAGCAACAGAGACTTTGTTTTGACATGGCGGGGGTGGAGGGGACAGAGAGGTATTCTGTGTGTAAAAACTGTTAAATACTGCAAGGAATTGCCTCAATGGCTCTTTGGGCGGTTTTAAGAAGTTAGACAATTGACTATTAGGGATGTTTGTAGTTGGATTGATCCTGCCCCAGGGCAAGGGCAAGAGGATGATTGTCTTTAGGTTTTTCCCAGTTCTGTTATCTTCAAGTCTGTAGTTTTATGGTTGTGACATTTCCCACTGGCTGTTCGATAGCTCTGTTCTCTGGTGCAGACTGTATATTGAAATACATCAGATTTGTCTTTTACGCAAACATTAGCAAGTGTCAGGCTTAAAATGCAGGCCTGTTTCCTACTTGAACAACTCAGAAATCCTCAGAATGTCTGGATTAGACATATTCCAATTTTAGTCATGAAGACATTGAAGCCATAAGTGATTAAGTTATCTGCACATGAATACACCACGAATGAATGGGAAATAAGGACTGAGAACTTAGGAGTCCTGCTCTGGATTTTATGCTTAAAATTGTAAAAATAAAATAATGGCATGTCCAAAAAAACCCCAGAAGAAATAAGACACTGTCCCATAGATCACAGAAAGTGCACAGGTCTACTTTCAAAGTATAGCTTCCCAAAAAGTCCATATTTCCAGTACAATTTCTTTTTGACTAAACATAGCATCCATCCAGCTCAAAAAGAAAAATCTTTCCAACTACCTTTAGACAACTATTCAGAGTTTTAAAATATATACTCACTAAGGCTCCGGCAATCAGTCTTGGCTATTAATCACTCTGACAAAATCATTGATTTTCATTTCCTTCTTTCATGTTGCGTGGGAACAGCCTGAGTTAGATTACAAGATCTGAGAGAGGTGATAAGGACAATAAGCAAGCTTTTGGGAGATTCTGAGCAGTTGGAGGATTACTTTCTGTTTAACCTTTTAATGAACTCCTGAGTTTAGTTTTGGAAATCTTGTCTCTTTAGCAGCATGAGTCTCATGTCCATGCTGGTGAGACACAGAGCGCAGCCGATACAGTACCGAGGTGCTGGATGTAATCAGATGTCCCACTCCCAGCAGGATGCTATAAATTCTATGTGCGTGATTCTACTGAAAAAGTTAATGTGTCCATATTTTGTGCCGTATAAAAAGGCTACTAAACAACCCAATAAACAGTCAAACTTCTGTAATTGCTAGAAGTTAATCAAATCTTGAATCCTGATCAATAGTCAAGTACGTTCACCAGGCTTCTTTACCTAGTAACAAGGCAACCTGTAGGTCACAGAGGGATGCCTTCAAAATTAGGTAGTATTTTGCTAAACTTTTAAAGGCCTACTAAAGACATAGTAAGTGCTAGAGACTGCTTTCCAAAGCAAACGTATTTTTGACAGCTTTCATTCTATCACAGAGAACCAGAATATCCTTGAAGTGAATTAGTGTTGTTAGATCTATGTCTGCTAAAGCATCAGTCTGTAATCAGAGGCCTGTTTCTGTATATTAGCTTATTCCTCTAATGGCTCCTAAACAAAAGAGTTTCCTTCTAAGTGTCCTAAACTTAAAAATATAGAACCGAATCCTGCAATCCTGTTTAACTGTAAACATGTGAAGAATCCCCTTGAAAGTACTATTCCATGCAAAATCCCAGAAACAGGTGTTACACCTGTGTGACTACCACTGACTGCTACTAAGGTTTTCTTTCAAGCCGTGATTGCAGGGTCAGAGATGAAGCTAGCTTTATGCTCCCTAGGCCCTTTGACTTAAATAGATACAAGCATCCCTATGCCGAAACAACCACGTTGTATTTGAATCTGATTATTGATCCACATGCAAGAGAGGAAGCAGAAGGGTAGTGGTACATTATCAGGAGATGCCTGCAGGGTGGGAGCTGTGTGGTGGCTTTTCAGGAGTTGGTAAGGGTGTTTGTGTCCTGTCGTAACACCAAAAGGGCTAATACGTGGGTCTACCTGAGATGGGAGTGACGTTAGGGCAGTGTTTGTCTGGGGGCTACCCTGGACTGTGGGGAGGATAAGGGGAGCTCTCAAAAGACTCTCAGAGCTCCCTGAGCTGGGCCAGTGGGGTGAGCCTGAAATGTGGGCTCTGTCCTTCTGTCAGTCGGGGATGGAGGTAACAGTTCTCAGATGAGGAATCTGTGCTGTGAAAAGCAGGGATTTATCCCAGCGGGGAGAGTGGGCATCATGCTTCAGTGGGGATGGAGGTACTCTGTCAGTGCCGGAGGGGGACGCTGGGCTGTGAGGCACTTCTCTACCTGTTCATTGAATAACTTCATGGGTTAAAAGCTAAGTCAAGTGCAAACCTGAGGTTCTAGCTCTTACCAGTGTGCTGAAATAAAATATAAAAAGAAACCCAACACTTTTTGGTTTGACTTATTCTACTCCAAAAGTATTTTCATTTGTTTTTTAAAGCAAACAGGGAAAAATCTAGAATGTTCTGAGCTTGCTTTTGTGTAAGAAAGTGTTACTTTTCCAAAATGAAAATGCTTCATGTTTGTTCAACTTCTTCTTTTATGCTCACATATCACTATTGCATATTCTTCCATAGTAATATGAGGGGCCCTTTCCCTTTTTTAATTAAATTCTTACAGCCTTTGCCTAAATAGGCAAATGGCTGCAACGGCGCAGTTGGCAAAAAACACAACTGACAAAGTCAACTTACACAGCCTTAGGAAAATAAAACCAGTTTGGGGAAAGTAGAATAGATTAAGGTGAAAATGATTCAAAGTTAACTTGCAGGGATGCTCCATTGTATCGTAATGCTGCCCTCTTAAGGACAAAGAAAGCGAGGAGCTGGAGTACTTGTCTTGCTCAGAGGCCTACAACTTCTGTGTGACAGCTAAGACTTATTTGATGTATTTTGACATGGTTCTTATGCCTTTATATATGTTACCAGACTCCGTTACATTCTTGTCGCACTTCAGGGCATGTTGGTACACACTTGCGGTCTACAACTACATGGTGGTAGGAGCCTCTTCTGCATGGAAAGCAGGCGTGAGGCTCGATCAAAAACAAAATGTCCCTTTCCATGTTTATAACAGGCTTTGACACATCAAATCTTGCACTTCACACATGCTTCTTGCAGGTCGCTAAACATGAGGGCACTGAGTGCGGCCAGCCCCCAATGCCCTGTCTTGTCTGCTCCATGAGGTCTGTGTTCCTATGGGCAGCACCCACTGCCCTGTCCTGACCACTCCGTGGGGTCTCTGTACTCATGGGCAGCACCCACTGCCCTGTCCTCTCTCCTCCACAGGGTCTATGCGCCCATGGGCAGCACCCACTGGATATTTTCCCTGCTAGGACAGGTTTTTCCCAATGGATTATTACCATGTATTTACAATATAAAAATAATTACTGTGATGCATAAATTAACCATGGGGAAACCTAAAATATTATCAGTTATTACCTGATAGCCCAAAAGGTCAGTCTCAGTTATGTGGACATCTCTGAGCAGCTCACAGTACCATCAAACTTCAAAGACAGAGCTGAAAATGTAACCTGAGCTATTTCAGTTGTTAAGGGGGATTTTGATTGAAAGCAGCTCTTTTCTGAGAAAGGCCCTAGAGAGGGGATGTCAGTATGTTTAAAGGATTCATCTGAAAGGAAGATGAATCTGAAAGGAAGAGGCAAAGCAACACTTTTAAAACAAAAGGAAAAGAAATAAATTTTGGGGGTTGTGTGCTGAAAGTAAGCTGCCGAGACTTTCCTGTTATCAGGTTTGTGCTGTGAATACTGAATATGAAGGTGATATTCTCTCATTTATCTTCTTTTTTCCCAGAACTGAAAACCAATTCCCTTCATCAATATCTTCTGTATTTCTTCTTGTCATAGTTCTCATTTAATCTTCAGCCTCATGCACCTGAAATTTAACTTGCTGAATCTCTCCGTTGGTGACTCTTGTTCCTCACACAAAGTGGTTTAAGATTAAATATGATTAGTACTTTTGTGTTGTAAATTCTAAGATAGCTTGTCATTACTGCCAATATAATTGTGCAGCACTCACAAAATCTGGATGTTCAGGATTACATTCAATTGACAGTGAATACAGCAACCAGGGGGTTGGGTTAGATGATCTTTAAAGGTCCCTTCCAACACAAACATACTAGGATTCTATCAATGAATATATGATTTTCAGTGTCTGTCTAGATGTTGCAATACTGCAGTGTGTTAAGTTGTTTTTGTGGTGAGTTTTCGTATAAAATGTTTTACAGGCATAGCAAGCAAAGTTATAGATTTAAAAAGCCACAATCTAAACAAAATTTTGGAAGCTGCATGAGTCCTTACAGGGAAAAAGAGGCATTCTGGAATAAGACAGCCGTACCAATATAATCTGCAAGGCAGACATACTTTAAGTTAATGTGACGCTAGTGTGAAACAGCGGCTGTGTGTGAACTCTTGGACCTACTGGAGTCAATCAAAATTGTGGTCATAGATTTCAGTGAGGCAGGAAATTGTTCTGTGTTTCCTAAATGGAGCAGCTTTGGGAAGAGAAATGTCTTGTGCTCAGTTCCCAGGCTGCTGCCTCATCTTTATAGTTGTGACCCCTGTTGTACACGAGACCCTGGATGAGTCTCTTTCTGTATGCTCGGGTTTGGCACTTGTTAATTTGGAAAACATATACACAGATGCATATGTACGCATGTATTCAAGCATATATGCAGGTATATATTTATTTAATATATTTCTAAGACATATGTATGTATCAGTATGTATATTCAATTTATGGTGTGTATATAATGTATGGTGAATGGAGCACCCCTCTTATGAGGGAAGGCTGAGGGACCTGGGTCTGTTTAGCCTGGAGAAGACTGAGAAGGGACCTCATCAATGTTTTTGAATATCTATAGGGTGAGTGTCAAGACGATGGGGCCAGACTCATCTCAGTGGTGCCCGGTGACAGGACAAGGGGCAACGGGCAGAACCTGGACCACGGGAAATTCCATGACAACATGAGGAGGAACTTCTTTACTCTGAGGGTGGCAGAGCACTGGAAGGGGCTGCCCAGAGAGGTGGTGGAACCTCCATCCCTGAAGACATCCAAAACCCGCCTGAGCGCGTTCCTGTGCAACCTGCTCCGGGTGACCCTGCTCTGGCAGGGGGTTGGACTAGATGATCTCCTGAGGTGCCTTCAAACCTCTACTATTCTTGGGATTCTGTGATGAAGAAGAGGCGGGGCGGGGGGTGG
>VYZM01011191.1:0-37236 GCA_013398915.1 Dromas ardeola | reverse complement strand
CGGTAACGTTTTAAACTCCCTGATAACCTTTCATTGACTTGTCTGTCTTTGTTGACGTCAGGACTTTGCCACTTTGCGTCGTGGATGCTCATGGTGCCCCCCTCCCCTTGTATTTGCCTCCGTGCACCTACATTTTGCACTGCGTGGGGCTCCTATGCTAATTGCAAGATGCTTAAGAATTTGGTAGAGAAACAAATGTTTATGAGGTGTCCCATTCGTAAATAGGTGTGATTCGGAGCATCCTGAGTGGGAAAACTCCTTCCTTTCGCTGTGAGTGACTTCATGTAAAGAGGCATCTTTCTCACAAAAGAGGGTTCAACAGTAGCAAGTTATAAAGCGTACGTGCTCTTAAGTTCCTGCTGGAAACTATACAACTCTAGGCTTACCTTCCGTGTTCTTCTTTCTGTTCCACCACACACATTACATCTTGCGTGGGCGTGTTCTTCCTGATAAGAATTTTCTCCGATGAAGGCCGACATTAGGCAATAAAAAGAGTTTAAAAAACAAAACACCAATGAATAAAATAGAGAAAAAACCAAAGCCACTTACTAAACTTAGTTCACTCATCATCTTCTCACAGCACACAGAGACAGACTGGCACATGCCCATTGCATGCCTCCTTGTCTATTGGAAATCAAAAGTACTAAAAAATGCTGACAGGCACAGCTGAAGATGCACTTAGTTCTTACTCATCAGTGTTGGCCTTCATAATAGTCTTTCTCAGACATTATTCATATTCATGTCAAGAGGAGCTTCTGTAATTAAGGAAAAAAGGCCAGGGAACAGCTTTAATGAAAGAATCATGAGTAAAAAGGAGCAATAACTATTTTTGTATGGCCTTTAAGGACCCGGTAGCATCTACAAAGATCTTGTACAACTTGACCAGCACATTAAATTAATAAATCACTGACTGACGTATCAGGCTTTAACAGTGTTCTTCCTGAACTTATAAATAATAGCCATTTAGTTAGTAGTTGCCTGTTTCCTTCAAAATATGCTCCATTGGATACTTTTAAAATGTCCCCTAAGGGTCGTTGTTTATTTTTTCAGAAGCCGCTTGTTGAGTCTTGGTAACCGTGACACCTTAAAATCAAAAAGAGATTGGGGAGGGGAGAGTAGTTACTAGTCTTAGGTAGTCACCATCTTGGTTTCCCAACAGCCTTGAAGCATGAGGGCACTAAGGTAGAATGCTGTAAACTTGGTTATGCTGGACACATTGCATCAGAACTGTTGTGTGAGCATCTTGAGCTGTTTTCTAGCCATGACAAAAATACCCTCAGACAGTATTTCCCAGTAGTGGGGGCAGTGGGGCAGGGCCCCTAGGTCACTGGTTTGGTGTTTCCTAGGACATACTAACACTTCCATCTTGCCACTTTCCAGGGAAGTGACATCTTTGGTCTCATTTAGTCAATATGATTAATGCATTTATTTTTTCATTTGTAGTTAATATATGATAGTTTTGCCCACTATCTGGTAACAGAGAAGGGTTATGATGAAGACTTACTGACTCTAGCTCCAGACAGCTTAGACTTCTGGTGAGTACATGGAAAATAACATAAACTTTCTTCATAACTTCCTTTATGTTGTAACTTTTACAAAGTTTGGAAAACAGCTTCTCTTATTAGGCAGTTGTTGTTATGATTGTCGGGCCCAATAGATAAATCCAAAATTACAGTTTTAAATACCTGTTCGAACAAGTATTTGTCATGAGATGCTTCTAATGCAGTATTTTGAAGAGAGAACTGAGCATCCAAGCTTGCTTTGTCTGTGCTTCTAGATGTCTAGACACAAGCCTTTGTCTGGCTTACTCACTTAGTTTATATGTTTCCTTTGTCTTCTACCTTCAGTTCAACTGCTAAATCCAGTAACCGTCAGAATTTGGTAATTTTTATCTTGACAGATGTGGTTTTGTTTGTGTATGGCAGAATAATCCCAACAGCCTTCTGAGGAACTGAGGAAAGTTGATGTGCCAGGAGGTAGCCCATGGGTGGCACATCAGGCACAAAGCTGTGATGCGAAAGGCTGAAATGCAAGTTGCTGCTCCGACTTCAGTTCTCTCAGAGCAGGAGCTTGAACATGAATCTCTGATCTTCTAACTTTAATAGGTTATTATCTAGGCCAGGGAGTGGGGGCTTGAGAGCTGGGTAATTACTAAATTTTTTAGGAGAAACACAGGGTTGGGGTTTTTTGTTTTTTGTTGTTTGGTTGTTGGTTGTTTTTTTTTTTTTTTTAAGTAACGCATGCATCAACCAGGTGATCAGGACCAGTCAGCATGAGTTCATGAAAGGCGGGTCCTGTTTGACAAGCCTGATCTCCTTCTGTGANATGGCTTGGATGGGAGTACTCTTTGCTGGGTAAAAAACTGGCTGGAGGTCCAGGCCCAGAGAGTGGTGGTGAATGGAGTTAAAGCCAGTTGGCATCCAGTCACAAGTGGTGTTCCCCAGGGCTTGGTATTGGGGCTAGTTCGGCTTAATATCCTTATCAATGATCTGGACGAGGGGACTGAGCACACCCTCAGTAACTTTACAGACAACACCAAGTTGTGTGGGAGTGTTGATCTGCTTGAGGCTAGAAAGGCGTTGCAGAGGGATCTGGACAGGCTTCATCGATGGGCCGAGGCCAGTGGTATGAGGTTCAACAAGGCCAAGTGCCGGGTCCTGCACTTGGGTCACAACCACCCCATACAGCGCTACAAGCTTGGGGAAGCGTGGCTGGAAAGCTGCCTGGCAGAAAAGGACCTGGGGGTGCTGGTTGACTGCCAGCTGAATATGAGCCAGCAGTGTGCCCAGGTGGCCAAGAAGGCCAACAGCATCCTGGCCTGTATCAGGAACAGTGTGGTGAGTATGACTAGGGAAGTGATTGTCCCCCTGTACTCGGCACTGGTGAGGCCCCACCTCGAGTACTGTGTCCAGTTTTGGGCCCCTCGCTACAGGAAAGACATTGAGATTCTGGAGCGGGTCCAGAGAAGGGCAACGAAGGGGGTGAGGGGTCTGGAGAACAAGCCTTATGAGGAGTGGCTGAGGGAACAGGGTCGGTCTCTTCTCCCAAGTAACAGGCGACAGGACAAGAGGAAATGGCCTCAAGTTGCGCCAGGGGAGATTTAGATTCAGTATTAGGAAAAATTTTTACACTGAAAGGGTTATCAAGCATTGGAACGGGCTGCCCAGGAAGTGGTGGGATCATCATCCTTGGAGGTATTTAAAGGACGGGTAGACGTAGAGCTTAGAGATACGGTTTAGTGATGTTTTTTGTCAGTGTTAGGTTTATGGTTGGGCTAGATGATCTGAAAGGTCCCTTCCAACCTAGACAATTCAATGATTATTGTGGGAACAGTTTTGATCAGTTGTTTTTACAATTCGGTATTTGACTGGACAGTTTCCAGGCAGATTGATTTTTGACTTTCATGTGACAAGTGGTGTATCTGTATTTCTCATCTTTTGAGGCCTAGGACAGACAAAATCCTTTGTTAAGATCTAGATATCTCAGCCTCAGTCCCTTGTTGGAGCTGGGGATTCGTTAATGTGGACCTGCAAGCCTGCAGTGCTGGTAGCCACTGCGTCAGTGCTGCTCATCCAGGTGTCATTCATGAAAAGCTGGGGTCTGCTTGCTGCCTCCATGGCATATCTTCTTTCCTTTGGGTACCTTATAACAGAGGATGATGGTGTCATTACTTTTTTGGTCTTGTTTATTCATTATTATCCTAGCCGTTGAACTTTGAATTATTTTTTCAAACAACCTAAGTGAACATAGATCCAATAATCTGTAAGGCACAGATTTACTAGGAGGGTTAGGAACTCTTGTTGGATGTCTGTCCTACACTGTCAACTCTTCACCTTGTTTGTGCTGCCTAGCGTGGCAATGCTGCTGCTTCATGTGTTACTTGGATATTCAGTTGCCTCATTTAGAGTGATGTTTTACCCCTCTCTCCCTTAATAACTGGTATTATCAGTCTAGTGTTAATAAGTGGGGGAGTTGCCACCAAGAAAAAAATATATTTCTTTAATTAGAAGCATCTTAAATATGGCATTTCTTAGTTGTATATGTTTGGACCTTAATCCTCCCACCTTACATATATGAATAGTCACTGAATTCACTGAACAACGGAACTGGATTTATTTAGTACGAGTTTGCTATGTAAGGAAATCCAGTCCTCATTGTAGTAATATGTATTTGCATATATAAAGCATTGTTCAAACATAAAAGTATTTGAAGGGTTGTGATTTTGCTGCTTTTGTGTAGCATCATTGTATACCTTCTTTAACTGCATTTCACTATTCTGATCTATAACAAGACATTCCTCTGAAAGCATTAATTGTTTTCTTCTTCCTTAAAATAAAACTGTTCTTAGTTGTAAAGGCTTGGTGTTGGACATTGAAGAGGGAAACTTCCTGAAACTTGCAGAAGATGGAACAGTTTTAAGGTAATATTGACAATAAGTTTATATTGTTAAACAAACACAAAGATTTTATCCTCTTTCTGAAAGCCATCTCTCAGTTTTATTAAATATTTAAAATACTACTTTCAGCATACATTCATTTATTACACGTAAAAGTTTAAATACTCTTTGGTAATGTGGTGCTCAGTTTCTTTTATGGTCCATATGCATTTTTTCATAATATTTCCATGATAGCTGCTAGTAAAGAATATCTCACTTTTAATAAACATTTAAGACTCTAAGGGCAATACTGATCTTGAAAGTAAATTCACTTTTTACCAATGTACTCTTTTTTCACTTTTTACCAATGTACTCTTTTTTCACTTTTACCAATGTACTCTTTTTTCCAGTTCTGCTAAAATCCACGTTAAGGTTTTTCTATGCGATTAACCTGTCTCAGAGTGAGTGCTAATGACTAATGCTAATGACGAGAGCAGTATTATCTTTGTACCATTCACGTTCAAAATTCTGCAGGCCTACAACATATAATTTAAATAGCCTAAGGTAAATTAAACACAGAAACTGACACATTCACTTTCAAAATTCTGTTTTTTTCCTCTTAAAAGCTGTGTTTTTCCTTCAGTCATCATTTCAGTACATCCTTAGTTCCTCTTTCCCTCTTTTTTTTTTGTTTTAAAACATAGAAGATTTCTATTTTGAATCACAAATCTGAAAAGTAAATATATCTAAAGTATAGCAATCCCAGTCCCATTTCCCCCTTAATTTTTTTCCAAAGTGAAAATCTGTGTAATTTAGTACTTAAGATAGACTACTTTTTTTTTCTGATAGCTTAGGGGAGAAGGAGCTTTTGAAGATGCTAGAAAAAAATCAGATCTTGTTGAAAGAAAGGAAGAAATACCTGGGTGTCTCTGCTGTGTATCCTGAAATTCATTTAGTACCATGAATTTCGGAGTATAAATGCAGAATTCAAGACTGGAGGATATACTACAGTAAAGGGAAGAGTGATACAGGATTTCTTCTCCTAGCATTGCCTGCGTTTGCTTCAAAACTGGAGTCTGTGCATTCTTTTGGGGCCCAATTTGGTGGTCAAGCTAGTTGATTTTTAATTCCTAAAAAGGCTTGTGCGTACTTCTGCATTACACACGCTGCACGCAGGGCTCAAACTAGCACTTTTCCATAGTTCTGCCCTCTGTGAATGTTCCCAGGCTTTGGAATGATGTATAGGCTTTCTGCACTGTGTTTTATTGTGTAGTGTATATGGATAGTTCAAGTATAGCGAGTGTCCTCACACAATTGAGAACATTCGAGCAACACAGAGTGATTGTGTTAGCAGGTGAGGCACAGTAGCCGTGCCCCCAGCCATCCAAACCTCTGTGTAGTAGGGCTTTTGTTGAGGACTGTAATGTATATGATAAAAGCTTAGGTCCTGGGAAGCTTCTAAGTTATAAAAAGAGTTACTTCTGGTCAACCTGCATGCACCTCAGTATTCAGTTGCAAGGCATTACTTTGCACTAGGAGTAGTTTGGCTGTTTTCAACCTTTTTCTTTTTCTGTTTTCTTTTTTATAAATAACTTAATGCATCAAATAGAGCAAGCCATGGTACAAAGAGCATGACATCCGAAGAGATCCTGGAGACATATGGAAGGAGGGAGTGGAAGCATTTTAATACAGTCAGTGGAATGGTTTCCCGCACAGGTTAGCATGTCCTTGCCTTAGCACGTCCTCTTCTTTGAAATTGCTCTAGCCCCTTCAGTGCCTCATAGTATTGGTTCTTACCACAAACATTTAAAAATACTTGAGCTGGGAATTACTGGAACAGGTGAATGTTTTGGGGGACAGTTGTGGGGTTTTTTGTATTTTCAACTTCTAATACTAGAGTTCAACTTAGAAGTAGCTCGCCAGTGATGAGACAAACGAGCCTGACGTTATAGGCGTGTTTTAGTTATAGAGATGGGCATGTTGTTCCTTGATGAAGTAGACTGAGATTACCAGCCTATCTCATTTAGGATAGATTTGGTAAATCTTAATTTTTTCTTAATTGTTGACTCATTACCATCAGTGCTGTTACTGGAGGCCTAGGTGGAGATGCAAAGAACAGAGCAGGTTTGGAAACAAAACCTGTCCTCCTGCAACTGTAGTTTCTTGGTTTTAAGATGGGAGTCACTTTGAAGGCACTGTTTGCGTTCTTGCTAGCCGTTCTGTGCTTCCTCTCCATTTTACTTTCATCTTGGCAATTGTAAGTAATACACATAACGTGCTCAGTTAAATTGTGTTGTCCTGTGTAATGGAGATATTTTCCTTGAGATTTTCCTGACATAAACTTGTTTGTGATGCTTATTCTAAACTGCATGTAATCATTTGCAACAACGTAGAAGAGAAAAAGCTATGTTTCCTTTGGTCACATAGCAAATGTGGCTTTCTTATTCATTGAGAAGTGCACTCGCTCTCGTGTGAATGTTAATCCCTGTTTTGATGACTTGTTCTTTAATATACCCAAGAGAGAGCACAGACAAGATCATGAATGCAAACAAAAAAAATCATCTGGTTAAGTCCATTTCACTCCTAGGAAAGAGTTGCTGAACATGGTCTCAGTCTGGGGGAACATTTGCACCCTCCTGATTTTTGTTCTGTTTTGGGGGCTCACGTAATAATGTGGGCATGCTTCCCCTTGGACTAAGGCTCTGTCTGCAGCATGTGCATCCACAGGATGACACTATGGGTAAAACCTGTCCAAATGTTTCTGAAACAACTTCTCAAACTCTTTCTTCATGTTTCTGCTGCTAGGGAAAAGGGTACTTTGGAAGAGTTAAGTGATACTGCCCTGACTCTTAAAACTCATGGTTTTCCCCCATCTATTCCACCTTAACTTTTAGAACCTTAAAATGTATTTTTAAAATCTCTCTGCCTTGATAGAGGTGAAGAACTTTCCATTTCCAATTATGAGACTCAGAAATGGGAATAAAGGCTAACAAAGATCATGAAACAGATAATGCTTATTACCAGTAAAATCCAAATAGGAGCTTGTACTATTATTTAAATGTATTTTTTGATTTGTGATTAATGCATACAATATGGCTTCAATAATAGTAGATTTTTTTTTAATTTTTTTATTTTCCAGCTAAATACTATTTGTATGATAATTATTTTGACCTGCCAGGAGCTCTCCTGTGTGCAAGGGTTGTGGACAGCTTAGATCGGGTAAGAACTGGATTGTTTGAAACTAATCATTGCATTATCTTTCTCTTCCCCCACCACACTTCTTGCATGCATTATTAAAAGCATACAAATAATGTATCAAATGGCATCGGGGTCTTTAGTTTTTTTCTTCTTTGGAATTTTTCATGTCGGATTTAGTGTATTAAAGTTGTTTCCAAAGCTAGTTGTGAGCTATGTGGAATGTTCAAAATAAATGTACTTCCACCAGAGGGCACAAATAACTAGGATACGAATAGAACTGTTTTCTCAAGTTTACTCTGTGATATGCAGAATACATTTCTTAAAATCTCCTTTAATTATACTTGATGATACTTGAATTAAGTTTAATGTAAATCTTCTGAGTAAGACAGTTTGTTAATTTGCAAGCTGTTACTGAGTTGAAAGCTTAACTCCATCCTTTTTTAAAGTTGTTTTAGTCTTAAATATATTGATCTGTATACACACATGTAAATACACCTCTGCAACAGTATCCCTTTGGTTTTTTCCTCTGCTAAACAAGTTAAATTCTCAAAGCAGAAAATAACCTTTTTCAGTGCTTTTTAGATAGATAAAATGTCCTAAATCCTACCTTTGAAGTTTGAGGCTAATTGATTTGGTTGTGTTAAAGAAGGCTTGAATCTTGAACTTGTGTGTAGCTGGGGTCAGAGAGGGTTCTTCTCATACAGTAAGTATATTGGTGTCAAAAGAGTATGGATGTCATCTTCTGGCTGAAGATACTAAAGCGCAGCAGCCCTGCAGATTGCAAATACTGAACTTTGTCTGCGGAGTGAACTTAGGAGCTGTGAGATGGGTATCTGGCATCCCTCTGGGTATCAGCTGACTTGAGGCTTTAGCCTCCACTCCAAAATAGCATGCTGAGTAGATTGCTGCCTAAGTCCAAGTGCTGCACAAAGAGTTAGCTAAAGCTAGCTTATCAGGAAACACTAGGACAGGTGCACCGTAAGACTCTTAATTTTGTGCCTCACTAATCTCCTTCCTCTACTGTTAGAGTTTAGAACCCTCTCTCAGATGTGACATCTGTATTTTATTACTTTATTTTGTTTTTAATTTGGATTCGCACGAATCACCTACTTATTGGGAGAGAAAGGATGTCATAGTGTGTATGTAAATAAGCTTGCACGTTCAGTTACTAGTTCGCAAGCTGGAACGCTCGCCCCGGGTCAGTGCCATCTTCAGCCAGAGAGAATGAAACCCATGCCGTTTCTCCAGAGAGCTACCAGAAGCGGGTCGACCATCCTCTTTATCAGCAAGCAGTTCTTGAATATTTTACTGGGTGTTGGCCCAGTTTCAACAGGAGGGCTGCAGGAATTCCCCAGAAGGTTAGCATCAGCCAGGTGAGAAAGGTGCAAGGCAGGTGGTAGGCCTCACCAGCACTCATGCCTGCAAAATGCCGCATACGAAGGGTTAGAAGTCATCACGTTTTCTCCTCCCACATTTCTGAAAGGAAGCAGAAGCTTCTGTTTCCTGTTCTGGGAGCCTGTTTAGTTAGGGCTATTTACTTACCATTTCTAGAAAACGTTCTAGGATCAGGAAAGCTTCCGACTGGAAATAGATGGGAGAACTGCTACGTTTGGATTCAAAATGGGTTTACACAGAAATTGGGTGCTGGGCTGCTCTACACTGCTAAAAATGAATCTGCTGTATCAGAGCCAGAAAAGCAGAGGAGCTTCTTGGTGGTTTGGATCTTTGCATTGAAGAGCTACACAAAATACTGCTTTGTCTGATAGTTCAGCTAATGAAATCACATTTGATAATCGCACCAAAGTCATAGTGGACTGCATGTGCATGGACGCAGTTTTCTCTGCTTTCTGGGAATCGGTCTGTTTTCTTGTACGTCTCATATGCAACGCCTGTAGATTTGCAAGGAATTAGTTTGACAGTTGTTTTAGTCTTCTCTGAGGCCAGATGTTGTGAAGGAAGTGTACCCACTTTTAAACTAGTATCCATATGTCCTCAAAAGAACACTGTGAGGAGCTGTTAGCTCATTGCACTGATTTATTTATTTTTTAAAGAAACAAAAAAAAACAACCAAACCCCCCAACTTAGGAGCAAGTCAGCCCTGTGGAGTACGAAGCGGGTGGACAGTTGAATCCGTCTGTCTCAAGGTTAGTGCTACTGTAGGCTGGTGCCATTGCCACTAGACAGCTAGGTGCTCCCCAGCATCTCTTGAACACGACTTTGAATAATGACCTTGGCTAGCAGCTAACTGAAGTTTGACCTACATGAAACCTTTTTTCTTTATTAGTTCTTTTATGTATTCTGCAGCAGTTTGCTATAGGAATGGATTGGGAAAAAAAAAAAAAAAAAAAAAAAAAAAAACAAGTTGAAAGCCACAGCATTGTATCTTTCCTGCTCTTAACCTATAGAGCTGGTGGATGATAAGCAGACTGCCATAGTGCTCATCAGTCGTGCACAATGGGACTTGTTTGTGTGACTTGCCGGTTGTGAAATTAAGGGGAGACTGTTTCTCTGGAAGCCTCCATGGCAGATTAGGCCTGAAATAGCAGTTTACTTCAGTGCGTGTAAACTACATGGTTTTGGTTGGTGATGCTAAGGGGTGTTTTTTTCAGTTTCTGAATGTTTCCCTGTCTAGAAAATGCTGTATGCTTCCAAAATGGGTCATTATTCAGGTATCCGTGCAATGGTCAGGACACAGAGGGCAATGCTGTGAAATCTGTTAACAGTTGCCTTGAAATTTATCCTAATGTAGGTGTGGAAAGCCTGTAACAGCACTACAGAGATACTTTCTGTGGTGTACAAACTCAAACAGACTATCCCACCTGCTTTACTGCTGAGCACCTTTTAACAAGCTCAGTAGCTAATCCTCTGCTCTGCAGTATTGGCTGGATGCACAATTGCATTTATTTAATTCAGCTCTCCTAAAACTTGTGGAGTTTGAGAGTGCTGTGGGGCTCGGCTGGTTGAGAAGCTTTTCCTCTCCCTCGGTGAGATGCTGAGAGGGCGGTTGAGGTCAGCTGCAGCACTCCTGTGCCTGGGCAGCTTTCTAGGAATGGCGAGAGGCTGTTCGCAAGCGCAGATCACCCTCCCATGTCCTCCCGCCAGAGCTGGGGTTTGGCAGTCTTCAGGGGACAATGTGACACCGTGCTGCTCAGCCTGGCTTCTGGGTGAATGTTTTATACAGTGTTTGGGGTGGAGATGTTGGCAGGAGGACATTGCCTCTAAATTATAGCGAAGGATTTTGCCAGTTCTGAGGGTGGAAGGTTGTATGAGTGCCAGGCTGTAGATAATGTCAACCTGCTAATTAAGTACAGCATCTGCAGTTCTAGGCACTTCTTGTCCCCAGATGTCAGTGGAATGGCTCATTCAGTAAGTTGCTGTTCTGTCTAATGCCCCCCTTTGCTGTAACATCTTAGAGTTCCTCACAAATATGAATCCTTTCTTCTTTCCCCTTCCTCCCCCACCATAACCTTCTGAAGTAGGGAGATAACTTGTCTGCAGTTATCCAAAGTTAAGCTGGGTGCTGCTGAGTCCTAATGTCCTGAATCGTACTAAGACTGTTTTACTCCAAATACTTTTTTTTATTAGTGGCATTCGTGTCACTGTTTCAATATGAAAGCTCAAAATAGCTGATACTTGATGTAATGACTAGGTTCCTTTTGACACTTACAGCATGATGGTCAGAAGAAATACGACTTCTGGAAGGACATGGTGGCTGCTATCCAGCATAATTATAAAATAACAGCTTTTAAAGGTAAGTGGGTTCACTGAAAACTTACTATAATAGCTGAAAATATTACACGTGCTTGCCAAACCAAATAAATTTGCAAATACACCATAGGCTACTCAACACAGCTTTTACTTTTCAAGCCTACAAATAGTTGTATAGTAGACACATGTTTATCCTGGAATAGATCTTTATCGTTACTATTTCTATTTCATTTATCTGGAACTGTTTTGCTGTCTTTAATAACACTTGTAATGTGCTCCTTCACTGAATTTAGTGGAAAAATGCTTTCTTAATATGATTGGTGTGGTAATGTGGACATCTTTGAACTGTATTTTGATTTTATTCCTTGTGTTCTTGTAATCATAAATAAAATCAGAAGTGCATTAGAAAAAAAATAAAGTACTAACCAATATTTGATAATTTTCTTTAGTGCTCTAGTTTTTTTATTAGAATCTCTCATGTAGTATCGACACAATAGCGAGATTTTTATCATAAACATACTAAAAATTTCAGAGGATTTTTTTTTATAATAGCCTTTGTCCACCCAAAGCCAACCCCATAATACTGTAATATAAATTAGAGTTGGAAAATATCTTGGATACCCTTCAGCTAGAAATTATTTTCCTTCTTTCACAGACTTAACTTCCGAGTTTCTCTTAGGCATATAAAATAAGAAGTTGAAAATAAAGGTTAACCATCTTGTGTGTGCATACAATTAATTGAAATTATTTTTAACTTTTTTTTTTTTGTAAAAAATATATGCAGCTCAGTTCAGCATTCTGTATCACTTTTCTGACAGTATTTTTCCAATAGAATTACCTCTGTTAATGCAACATTCATAAGGCACGGGTGTAGTTTGGACTCTCTTAATTAAGACTTACCTTTTGTTCGCCAGAGCTGTACTACTTGCTGCATTCCTTTCAAATGGAATTGACAAAATTGCCTCAGAAAGATTCTAAACAAAAACAGAAGTTGATGTCAGGGTGCATATTGTAAAAGACAGCAATATATTTGTAAAATGTTTTGTTTGTTGTTGTTACTGTGTTTTCATTCGAGCTTTGAGTGTGATTGGTAGTTAAGAATTCCTCCAGGAACTCATTCGTACATGGAGTAAATGTATCCTTTGTTTTCTGCTGATATTAAACCAATCCTAATCAACTGTAACTATTTTTTTAGCATTTTTGTTGATTCTTTTTTCAAATCATGAAAGCTCTTTGTTTTAAAAGGTGTGGATCGTGCAGCATTTGGAAAAAAGAATAATTTTTAAAAGTGTTTTTTGGAAACGAATTAGATCAAAGAGCAGTCAAAGTCTGATCTTTGATCTCGTGTAAATAATTGTTTGGTTTTATTTATGTATGAGTGTCTGCTTGTGCGTACATGTGTGCATTTATGCATATACCCACCTATTTGTGTATGTAAGCGTGGAATCTGCATACAAACAGACGTGTGATATGACTTAATCCTTTCTGACTCATCAGAACTGGTACTTAATTTAACATACCTCATTCTCTATTATAAAAGTCATGAGGTACGTGCCCAACAGTGTTGAAAAACATAAGAAAACATAGTAACTGATAGGCATGAGTTATTTTGGATAAAGCTCTGTCAAATCAGAAGTAAAACAACTTAGATTGTATACGCTACCTTAAAGATACATGAAAGTACTATGCTCTGTCATGCATTGCTTTGAGAGGCCTCATAACGGTCTTATTTTCCTTTTAATAATGTGGTCCAGTGGATAAAGTACTGAACAGGGAGTCAGAAGAACCAGAGAATGTCTTCCTGTGTCACTTACCTGTGATATTCCCATGGAGTGTCTCTCTTTGCTTCAGGTCCCTCTGTGCAATGAGAATAACAGTACTAATCTTCTATCACAAGCTTGTGCCAAGGAGATTTATTTTTTTTCTCAGCTGCAAGCTTAACATAACTTCCTGAGGAAACTCCTAAACCTGGCTCCAGCCCAACGTCTACATACCAGGAAGCCCCACCGTCTTTCTTAGACCGCAGCCTGGCCTGAAAACCACAGCCTCTTGACTTAACTCCATGCCTTGTAGAGGGTTTAACCCTTCAGAGAAAAGCAGTGCTCATTAACAGTTAGTCAACGTAAAATTTCTCAAGCAAACTTAGTAAGAGGTCAGTTGAGGAGACGGAAAGTTCCCAAGTCGAAATGTTGTCTTAGTAGCGCCATTGTCAGTGATGGAGCAGAACGACTGACCGTTTTATTTTTTGAAATCCATAAGTGTTTGAGAGTCACTTTGGTTTGTTGTCAGTATGCCCTTGTTTCTCTGTGTCCTTTCTCTTTTTCACATGATTGCTTTGATCATAATCAGGTGTCTGGTGGATTTTGCTTTTCATTGTCTTAGCTATGGTAATTGCCTTAGATAATTGCCCTATGATATTTTTTTTGGATGGCTCTTTCAGATAGCCATGATTGTCCTGGCAGCTTAATGAAGGGTATTAACCCACTCTTTTACTTGTAAAGAAGTGAAGAACTGAGGCTTGCAGAGGGAGAGTTAGAGAGTTTCAAAATAGTCTTGTGTTATACAGATCTTCCTTTCTAAATAACAACTCAAAAAAAAAAAAAAAAAAAACCTAGCAGGATCTATTAAGCAATACTATCACAAAAGTGTGCTGTCAGATAGCAGTGAACACAGATACTTATATTTTCAAAACGGTGATTTCTTACCTAATAATAGCTGCAAAAATTCCCTCTGCAATTGATATCCAAGTTGAGCTTTAAAACTTGGGTAATCCTTTTTGTAAATCTTTAAGTTATTACTTGAATATTTTGCAGCTTTAAAGTGATTAACATTAGTTTGTATGTGTTTCTTTTGGTTTATAGTCTATATAAATTAGTAAAGAGCAATTTTAAAAGAAATGGCATGTGGCAATGTATTTTACACTGTATAAATATGTGGACAAAGTTCCACAACACATTATGGAAACAGAGTTTGATCTTTAGAGGAGTAATGAGGGTTTGAAGTACTGTATAACGATTTCCACATGAAAAATTTCAGGTTTGCTGATATTTGGACAGAAAAATCAATAGTTTTGGTAGGGGGAAGTTGCCTGGTGTAACTTCTTAAAGCAGAATTTTGTAAAATGTCTTCTCTTAAAGGCTGCTTTCACTCTGTCTTCCATGGTTGTATTTCTCTATCATTTCCCTGACACTTCTGAAAACTGTAGCATCTGTGTTAATATAGTGAAAATCACATATTTGTAATATTTCTGATCAGTCCATAAGATTATATTTCAGTTTGGAAATAAAAAGATCACGGCTAATATGGCAGCAGAGACTTCAAAAATTGCCCATAAAAAGGCTTGATAGGTCTGCCTTGTGGTTTCAAGGATGCAACTGAGAAGTTTGTCACTGACCATCTTTTACAAAATGGAAAATGATCAGAGAAAGAAAGTGCTAGACTTAAAACCTGTTTTTTAGTAACTTGCATTTTTTTCTTTTACATGATTGATCAGGATTCTGATCAATACATCAGCATGCTGATGTATGTGAAGTGTTACTTTGGGGAGGAAAACTTTGGATCTTTCTGAACTACTCCATTCTCTTCCCAAAAAGGTGCATGCACACACACAGACACACATGTACACCCACACAGAGGTTTTTTGATTGCAAGTTTATGTTATTACCCTGTTGTCTTGGCAGAAGGTAGGGGATCTAGATGTCTGTGATATGTGCATTATATCCTTTATATGCAGCTTCAAATACAACAAACAAAAAGCAAAGATCCTTGTCTGACTGAAAGGAAACAATCCTCCAAAAATCCTGCAAAACATGAGAAATTCCTTATGTTGATGTAGACCAGTGATGAAAGATGGTTATTTGTCTTAATCACGAAAATGGCAACAAAGATAGAAGAAAACAAATTTGTTACACTTCTTTGCTGGCCTTTCCAGCCAAATACAGAAAGGATTATTTGGGTGCTTTGTGTGTTTGAACACTTAAGAACTACTGAAAATTGTCTCAGAATTTTTTTTTAAGCCTTTGGAAGTGAGTTTTGTACTATTACAGGCCAAAAATGTTTTCATTTTTATCTCATACTGGATTTTCTTTCCTCTAATGATCCAGAAAAGATGTGCTGTCTGGAAGAGCTTCATCTTTAGGTAGATTGCTGATCTTCTTGTGGAGAAAAATATTTTAAAAACAAATTTAAAAAAAAAAAAATCTTACAGACCTTCTCAAGGTCCCCTCTAAATTGAGAATCCAAAGCTAAAATCAAGGTAGAAGTTGTGCTTGTGCCACAATTTGGTGTGTAATCTCTATTGCTTTCTTAATGACTTAGTGTTTGAACAATTATGAAAAGCCTTCAATAAGATGGGCATGAGGTACTAAGTAGTAGACTTATTTGAAGTCCTGTGTGCTGATTTGAGGAACAAAGATGTTAAAGGACAAAACCTGGTTTAAAGTGGGTGGACGATAAGGTTTAGTGAACTATGCTTTTAAGAATACTGTCTGGGCCCAGTTTCTTGTGCAGAGAGTAGTTAATTGGAATCACAGGATGGTAATGTACTGCCAAGCATCTCCAACAATTTTAAACATGTGCTTTGGCATACATTTCAGATGTAAAGCAATTAACCAGGAACTGTACAACTACTAAGCAGTATTTTCCAGCTGCAGAGTCCAGTCCCTCTATTTGTTTCTGAAGCAAAAAAGTGCCAGATTGGTTGAATGTATTGGCAGCAGCACATGCTATGTTTAAATATTGGAAAGTGCTGTTGAACAAATGCAAATGACTGCACAGGAAAACATTTTTAGTGCAATAAAGAGATAATTATTAGGAGATCTGTAATTAATATTTGGCCTAAAACAGGAGGTAGGAAAGTGAGAACAGACAATTCAGACTCAAATGTTTTGAGTTTTATTTTGGCTTGAAAGAAAAGTATCGCAGGATTTCTACTTATGAATTGTGGTACTGTCCACTGTATTATTTCCATACAAACATTTGTTGCAGTGTTTGTAACAGTAATACCAATTTGTTTGCCTAGGTCTTCTTGGCTGCTAAAATAAGCAGATCTCAAGTTACGCTCTCTACTTAAGCATTTATTATTTTACCGAAGTATAGCCTAAGCCACAGGCTTCCTTATCCAGCAACACTTAATAAGGGGAGAAAAAAAAATTCTGCGAAGTTACTTTCTTAGTAGTTCTTTACAGTTTCCAAAACATTATATAGTTTTGCTAATGATGGATCAACCTAAAGGTGTCCTCGCTTTTTTTATTAATCCCAATGCATTATCAAGTACTTATGAACTTGCTGATTTCAAATGTACACAACATAACAAGCCTCAGGTTCTGCTTTCATGAAGACATGGTAATATCACAAAACTTCTAAACATAGGCCTAGTACTTTTAGTGCAAGTGATTAAAAACTTCTGTTTAAAAAAAATGGAGTTAAAAACAATAGTTCATAAGGTTTTGGATGTATATGATACACATGAATGGTAAATGTCATTGGAAGAAATGTATGATCAAACTATTATGGTTTCATAATTTATAAGCGCTTATTTTACTAAGCTATCTTACTTTATGCAATTAACTTTTCACAGTGCCGTAACAGATTAATGTAATGTCTAATGTTTGTGAGACGTGAATATATGTAGGTATGGTCAATATGATTGTCTGCTGACTAATTACTGTCACTATCTGATAAATTTACCGTGTAAGTAAAATATATTCTCCAGACTATTGTGTTTTAAAGGAATTAACTGTTCATGAAAAATCGGTGCAAAGATCATCTCCAAATTTGGGGTGGTAATGCTGTTCTGATTTTTGTGAGTGTCTGCATGCTTGTGAAGGTATGTTCTTAATGTCTGGATTTGGTGATAGGTGTTTGACAGTACTCTGAATATTGTAGTTTTAGAGAATGTTAGGAGCTTAAAAAAATCGTGAACGCCTTTGTTGCTGCAGACTACCAAGTGTGCATCAAAGCTAAGTGGGTTTCTAGGCTTCAAATCTGGTTGCTTTTTCATATTTTGAAAGTCTTAGATCTTCAGTAACAGGTAATAATTTGTAAATCTGCCTTTCCCCAAGGTAGTTATTCATTAATAAGAAAAATGGAACTAAATTAAAACTGTGATGTGGTACGCACTGTATTAAAGTTGTTTTCTTGACTCCTGTTTGATAGCTTAAAGATGAAGCTGACAGTTAGCAGAATCTTCCTAAAGTGTATTTTCCAGCTGTTGTAATGACTGTGGTGTATCTGAGACTGTTTAGTTTGAATAATACCTTCAGTTAATTCAAGTATAGTAAAGTATGATCTAGAGTCCTGGAATGGCTATTTTATGTGTTATGAGAAGTGATAGTTAGGAATTCTGGTTTTCCTTTTTTTTTTTTTTTTAATAAAAAAAGATAAAAGAGGCTGGTGCATTATATTAATTCATAAAATTTTAATGTTGCATTCAGTTGGACAATTGATCATCATTTGAAACAAATTTCTTACGACAACTCTCTAAAACCATACAATATTATTCTACTAAGTTTGAACCAATCTCTTCCACTTTCTCACTCCCTCCTCCACTTCAGTTGCAAAATTGGAGTTGCATGACATGCTAATGACGAATCAGATCAGCGCCCAGTTAAAATGGTCTGAAGGAGAGAGTGTCAGGACAGTGTAAGTGGGATGTTTTTAGTTATGAGCAAATAGGAAACCTGAGAAAGAAGAATGAACGTAGTCAGAGGAATAGAGACCATTAGATTCTGAATTGGGCAGTTGGAGCCATACTTGATCGTTCTCCATGAGATCGATGACAGCACTGCCGGAAGCCTGGTCAAGGTACCCTTTCTTGTACTCATCATAGGTGTACATGAGTGGGGAACCATTTTTGTAGAGTGCGACCCAAACATTTGTTCCTTTTGCATGTACATGGTAGGAGAAATAGTACAGTCCAGGGATCCTGCAGGTGAAGATTCCTGTTCTGGGGTCATAGTGTTGCTGCCTATTGTACAAGATTTTGTCAAATTTGATGGGGACTGTTGCCCCAGGGTAGGCTTTTGAGAGGATGACACTGAAAGCAGACACTGGCATCCCTGTAAGAGCTTGGTTTACTCCTTTCATGTAAGACATTCCTGATAGCTCCCGAGACTCTCCTGCTTTAACGTAGCTTTCGGGCATCTGTGGGATTACAGCTTGGCCGGGGGGACCAGGAGGACCTGGGGGGCCTGGCAAGCCGGGCTCTCCATTGTTGCCTTTGGGCCCAGGGGGTCCAGGTGGTCCCATGGGTCCACTTAATCCTTTTGTAGCAATACCTGCTGGGCCTGGCAGTCCTGGTGCTCCTGGCTCACCTTTTGCACCGGGGGCTCCTGGCAGGCCAGGGGGGCCGATGGGGCCTCTGATCCCAGGTATTCCTGAAGGCCCTCTGGGGCCGGGCTCACCATTGATACCAGGCACTCCCTTCACTCCTTGTGGACCCATTGGACCAGGCAAGCCTGGTGGCCCAGCGTGGCCAGTGTCGCCTTTCGGACCTGGGAAACCTGGGTGTCCCTTAGGACCAGCAAGACCCTGCTCACCTGGGTATCCTGGTTTTCCCTCTAATCCTGGTAGACCTCGTTCACCCTTGGCCCCTGGGAATCCTGGGGGGCCTGCAGGGCCCATGTCACCCTTGGGTCCAGGTAGGCCATTCTCACCAGGCAAGCCTTTGAGTCCTTGAGGGCCCATGTTCCCTGGTGGCCCGACAGGCCCTGGTTCTCCTGACACACCAGCTGGGCCTTGGTCTCCTTTAGGTCCTGGAAGGCCAGGAGGACCTTCAGGCCCCCTGTGTCCCTTCATTCCTGGCAATCCTGGCTTTCCAAATCCTGGAAGACCTGGGGATCCAGGCAAGCCTGCAGGTCCGGGATGTCCCTTGGCTCCGGGGATGCCCGTGGGTCCTGGTGGTCCCATTGGACCAGGCTTGCCGATGCCAGCTTCTCCAGGTTCTCCTGGGGGACCCTGGGGACCTGGGATACCAGCCGCTCCGGGTGCACCTGGTAAGCCTCTGTCACCTTTTATACCTGGCTGACCTGGAAGACCATTTTCACCAGGCTTCCCTATCCCAGCAGGACCAGGAAGGCCCCGGGGTCCCTGCGGGCCTGGAAGACCCCTGTTACCCGGGCGGCCTGGAATGCCGAATCCATTTTCTCCCTTTTGTCCATTTATACCGGGGATACCTGGCTCTCCCTTCTCACCGGGGAGGCCCCTCGGCCCTTGAGCTCCTGGAGGGCCTTGCGGTCCTGGCTTGCCAGGAACAGACAGTCCTGCGGGACCGGGAGTGCCGGGGGGTCCTTGTGGCCCTCTTGCTCCTGGGAGCCCAACAGGTCCAGCTTCTCCTTTCTCACCATTTAGTCCTCTGTCTCCTGGCTTTCCTGGTAGACCTGGCATGCCTGGCTTTCCAACAGCAGAGAATCCAGGCGGTCCTGGGGGACCAGGGGGTCCTTGTGGACCAGGACTTCCAAAGCCTGGCTTTCCTGCAGGTCCCGGTTGTCCTCTTGGTCCAACAGGGCCTGGGGGACCAGGGGGTCCTTGTTCACCCCTTATCTGCACACCTGTGAGAGAGAGAGAGAGAGGAAACCAGGTCAAGCAGGGCAGCTATGATGGATTTTCAGACTTGTAGCATGGTGGTGAATTGTGTGAAGGTTTAATTTAACTTGAACCTCATAGAAGTCAAGTTTCTAATACTGTTTGGTCACTGAGAACCTGATATTCAGAGCAAAAGTGTCTCAGAGCTCTTACATGAATAAGTATCGAGTGCAAATGAGTTGTGAGCTGCAAAGCCTCTGCAATTTTTTTGGCTTCAATACATTTAGGGTCATCAGAGAGTTTAAAAGATGCTGTGCAAGTAGATGCAAACTGTTAAGGAAGAAAAAAAAACAGGTAACTGATTTGGCAAGCCATCAGACTTGCATCTTGATGATGAATAAAATCAGAGAAAGCTTCCTGTGGAGGTGTAGCTGCTTTTCTGAAACTACTTGGTGCTATGTTTAAGTAGTGAGATTTTTTGGGTTCCTCCTACACACACTTCCAAAAGTAGGACATGGCTCTGTTTTTTGGTAAACATATGGGTGTTATATTTTCAAATACTGTCTTAAAGATTTTTTTATTTTTTGTCATAAAAATTTCACATAGTGGCAAGGTCACAACTGATAATTCATCTTACTGCAGTCAGAATTTGGCATTGTTTTCTTTTGTTAATACTTAATTTTCTTAGCTATCAAAACAGCAGGTGGAGCCATTTAACCAAATGTCACAAATAGAGGAATAAACAAACAAGCTCACTGCTTAGTTTTCTGTGGCCTTTGTGGGGGTTTGCAGTTGGAATTAGGATGCTGATTTGTAGGACATTGCAGACAAGATTTAACATGGATATTGTGAGACTACTTCAGTAGTTTGCAGCAAATTTATGCTTATTTAGAAAAGATCAATAATTGATCAACAATTGGTTCAGCTGAAGTTTGCATTTCAGTCTCTTACAAAGTGAGCAGTGTGTGTGTATGTATATATATGAAAGTTTATGGAGTGATTGTTCTGCTGTCTCTTAGGTAATAAATTGTTTTTTCCAATCTGGCTAGTCTTGATGAACCAAAAATGAGATGAAAGAGGAAGAAAACTATTCTTGTACATAATGTATTTTTAAAAATAAGAAATGTTTATAAGAAATACGTTTGATTTTGGTTTTATATTGGATCTGCACGGTTGCCTTCTTCCTTTATTGCCAGGGAAATTGTTCTTCTCTACCAAGTGTAGAGAGTGCATTTTCTTTTTTGCTGATGCATAAAATCAGCACAAATGCATATCACCTTAATATGCACACCTTCCTACCTCATCCTCCTTAAGGAAATGGAAAAGAAGTCAGTTGTTAAAATCCTACATGTAGAAAGAAAGCAATGTCTGTCATTTATTGACAAACTGAAAATGCAAACACACACCCTGCTCAGCTGCAAAGGAGATCGTGGAATCTGTGAATACCAGTGACAAGTCTCGTGCAGTCTTTGGTATCTTCTGATACTGTTGAATTTCTTACTACTGAACTCACAGATTCAGTAGGGTGCAAATGCAAGTTGGGGTTTTTTTTTGTTATATAGGTCACATAAGATATGGCAAATTTTAAGAACTACATCGTATGAAAAAATAATTTGGAAAAGGCTTAAGCCTGTTAGAATTAACACGTACCCTGCAGTGGAAATGGCATGTAAATGTTCTTTACATATTGCACATTTTCTCTTTGCCACAGATAAGAGAGCTGCCATCAGAGAAAACAACATACGTACTAGAGGACTGCAGATTTATTCTGTAGGTTCTATCTATGGATAGAACTTCAAAACCTATTGGTTCACATCAGAGAACTCAGGCAGGTCAGATCAAAGCCTCAATACAAATACCTAAACAGGTTCCTAAGCTAATGCTCTTTCAGTTGTAAAGCTGTAAAGTTGTAAAGAGGAAAAATACGAATAGGTTTTTACATCAACCACATTGAATCCAAAACCAAACATTTTTGTGGGTACTTTGGCAGAAAACAACAGTGACCCCAGCCAGCTCTGCTCTTTCATAATAATAACTCAAGGACCTGTGTCTAGGCCTACCAAATGTATTTTATTATTTAGCAGTCAGTGTGGGTTTATTTCATGCAGCGGAGCAACATGCGTTTTATCCAGCTGTATTTAAGTAACATGCAATTATTGCACTTGATCTAATTTTTTTTGGTGGAAAATTTAGCTTCAGAGTGCGTCTCTTTCTTGCCTTTTACCATGTTTTAGATGTAACTTCATATCAGTCCTAGGTTCACAAAGTGGTGGGTGTTGCCTTTTCACTAAGATGCTAAAGGCTTTGTCAGTGTTCATGTTGTTATAGAGATTTTCTGTGAGGAGCTATATTGTTTCAAAGTTGTGCTGCTTTTAGATTAAAGTGTCTGGTAATTGTGCTGTCTAGAGACATTGGTAAGTCCTCTGAGGAAAGGACACCTGAACACATTAATGAAGTAGTATTTTTAACAGGAAAATTGAAGTAGTGGTTGGCTACTTTTTTTATATATCTTGGCACATATATTGATGCAAAATTGGTTTATGTTCTCTGAATGCAGTCGAGCCCTATTTGTGTACTGAATTAAGTATGAAGACTTTAGCATAACCTGCAATAATGGCTTAATTTAGCATTGCTGAATAGTCAGGCTTCATTCAATGATTACTCTCAACTAGGCCTTTTCAAAAATTTCAAGCCAAAGAGCTACTGGTTTAAATATCATGTCCTGGTGTATTTAAAAAATTCTAACACTAAATACATATAGAAAATGAAATCATATTCTGACTGGAGAGCTGTCAGGAACAAGCTTTTTAAAACTGTTAAAACAATTTCACCGAATTAGATGAAGCTTTAATGGGATTTAATTGCCAACAGAAATTGTATGATCTATTACATGTTGTCCTGAGTTACCAGTTCGGGCCTAGACTGAAATTTTAGTTACAGGCTGCTTTTTGACAGAGCTGTACAAAACAAAAAGAATTTATTGCTAACTAAGTCTCTAGAAGCTAATGTTTGGTGACCAAATAAGAACAGTAAGTTTTCTGTGATCATGTTGGACTAGAAGTGATGATCTCTAATAGTCTGCCCTCTTTAAACTCTTCTAAAAACCCTTTATAGGATGCTTGTTTTCCAGACTGAAGAATAGCAGTGGTTTTCCAGTCCTCCATTTTGATACTTGTTCCCCGAACGAAGATTTGTCAAGCAATTTTGAATGACTGGACTTCCATGTCTGTAAAACTGTAGGCTGTTCCTGCTTTTGAGGTCTAGTATATAGCCTTTATTACCTTTCCTAAATAGCATTTTACACTTCTCACATGTTCATATGATCACTCTCATTCTAAATATGAAGTTTCATGCACATCAGATTCTGTGTTAGTATATAAAGTGGAAACTTAGTTCAGGACAATTAATTTCCTCCTTTCACCCCATTTTCTGTCTACCCTGCTCCTTCCTTAATTTGCTACTGGTTTCCTGCTTTGTAAATGTTTTGGCAGGGGAGGGAACCCAGTATGAAGAGAAGTGAAATATGGTCAAGGATAACCAAGTAACTATTGTACTTCACTTAAAAATAATAGAAATATGTAAATGATTCTGAATAAAGTAATGGAAAAACACTATGAAAAGTTAATAAGGGGAGGGGGAGGAAATGCAACTCTAACCCAGTGGGAATACCAGTTAGTAAGTCCTCAGAGTAGCTGTTTATGTAAACGCACCTAAATTCAACCTGAGAGTGCTGGTAGGATTCCAGAAAGTCCTTGCGCTGAAGGCAGGGGATGAAACTGTGACAGTACTTTGGTGCAGCCCAGAACAGTTTTGGGGGGTAAGTTTCCCGGGCATGCTGCTTTCACTTGGCTCTTACTGCAGAGTGTTCTTGGAGTACATGGGCTGGAGCTGCTTGGAGTGAGACCAGATCTGCCTCTTTGGATTCAATGTATGCTGCCTGTGAGCATCCAGTCCATAGGATCAGACTAGAGCTATTCTGAAACAAAACCTCCTAAACGAAGGCACTGTGGATGCTGTGTCCTCAGCAGCAACTGTCCTGCTCTCCAGATCTGCTTCTGTTGTGCTGCCCTATCTTCTAATGCAGTTATAGCCTAAAAAGTCCTTTCTTTCCGGTGAAGAGCTTATTTGCAAATCCTTTGTTCCAAGTCCCTCATTCAGTTTCCTCATTTCTGCCCGAGTATGATTATTATAATTAAAAGTAGATGGGATACAGCAAAAGTGAAAGCTAGTCTGAATAGCCTGTTGATATCTGAAAGAAAATAATGGGGGGTGGGTACTTAGAAGGAAGATTCAGTTCTCTCAATTTTAGTGATGATAATTTTGAATAGAGACTAGTGATCATCCTTTGGGGGACAACTGATCAAATAAAACCAGCACTAGGAAGTCATAAAGTTTTGATTTCAAGTTTTTAAAATAGGCTTTGGCCTAAGCATGAAGAAATAAACAGAACACAAATAATTTCAAACACAAAGTATAGCTATCCATTTGACTTACAAGGACAGAGAGGATATCCAGAAATAAAACATCACAATGTATAGCATTGCAATTATGTATTGCTTATACAATCTGCCATAAGACTGATTTATGAAATGAACAGAATTTTTATAATAAATCTAAAATTATTATATTCTTATGAGATTAGGCTGATAATTAAAGTGTAAGCTGAAATCACTCAAAAAATTATATAGAGGTTTATGTCACATTTTTATGACTATATATCAATTTACTTTGCCTTTCTAGACTTCATTTGGCCATATGTATCAGATATGTATTTAAATTCACACCTAAAGTCTGTTTTGAGTAGAGGTAACATGACAGAATATATAAAAGTACTTTCTGAATATGGTAGATGACAGGTCTATTGTTAGAAACCCCAGTGCTGAAACAAGAAATCTGAGGATAATTAACATGTTGAAGGCCAGGTTGAATGGGGCTTTGAGTAACCTGGTCTAGTGGAACGTGTCCTGGGGGGTTGGAGCTAGATGATCTTTAAGGTCCCCTCCCACTCAAACCATTCTATGATTCTATCTTGTACATGGTTATGCACACAATCATATAGTATTATCCCACTACTGAAGGTCAGATCTGTAGCTGTGATTTTGTTTCTGCTCTATAGTGACTATGTAAAAAAATTTGTCTGTGACAAGTGTGCATCTTTGTCAATTGGAGGCAACTGCCAGAGCTACTGCCAGTTCTTTATGTAGTCATAACCTTATTTTAATAACCCTAAACTGTTAGTGAAAGTTGAGTAGCAGTGGTATAAACGAAGAGCTTTTGTTCATGTACTGACCCACTAGGAATAATTGTGTTATTTTATTATCAAAAAGTAGTAAGCTTACCTTGACTCTTTACATTGAATGGTAGAAAATGTGGCCCCTTGATGCTGGATTGTTTCTGGTATCTCTCAGAAAAGTATCCATCGCTGCCATGGACAATGTTCAGGCAAAACAGCAGCAGTAAGGATATTTGTAAATGCATGTTTCCAAAGCTGTTCTGTTAGAAAGGAAATAAGAAGTTTGTTATAAGGAAAAGCGGTTCTGTTTCTTGTGCATGAATAAATGAGCTTTCTTAAAGTATTGGCATCAAAAGTAACATTATTTTGTGCTTACTTCCTCCTGCTTTTATTAGTTGTGAAAAATCCTCGAAGAAAAAGGAAATCAGTATTGCTATCGCTTTGAATGATACAGCTCTTGTTTAGATAGCTTAGAGGCAATAGTCTCACTTTTAGGAAGAGAATAATTTTAAATGGGTGCTAGCCTTTCTAAAAATCGCTGCCTTTAGAAACAGGAGTTACTTTCCTAGTTACACTAGGGCTCCGAAAGTAAGTTCAGGAGTTGCATACATCAAAACTGCTGAAATGAAGAAGAGTTTACAGTGGAAATACATAGACACTCTGCCACGACCATATTACCTCTGTCTAATGCTATAGCAAATGAAGCATGAAGTCCTAGCTCCTTCAGCATCAGTGGCAAAAATCTCACATTGCCTTGCTCAAAACCAGGCTTTTATCTGCAGCCTTTCAAATAGTCCCAGCGGCCCCCAAATATCAACCCCCTTCCCTCCCCAAACAGAAAAAATGTATTCTGTAGAAGTTACCTTCAAAACCCAATAGAATAAAATCAAATCATAACATACCAAAATGTTGTGGAGCTCCAATGCAGAGTGGTAGAGCAGTGAATCCTCCTCTATTGAGGAGTTCTTCTGCCACTGGTGAGTGAGCAGAAGCTGATGATTTTAAGTGTCACCCTTGAGTATTTATACGATTTTCCCCCTAATAGGATGACTGTTGGGCATAAGCTCCTCCCCAAAAATCAGTAAGCAGTAATTATCTGTGTGTATATGTGTGTTTTTTAGGGGTGGGGGAAGCTATTTTGGGCAGTCATCCTAGATCCTGTTAAGTTCTTTTGTTTTTTTTTTTTCTTCCCTTGGATTTCTTATTGTTGATGAAATTGTATTGCTCATAGTTAGTATTTTCTAAAATTTTACATCCCCTTTGTTTTTAGAACTGAGAAAGGTAACATTGGAAAAAATCATGAACTTGTAAGTAAGGTTGGTAATTCTAAGTGCTTCATTTGGATTTCTCTGTAAATGTTTTAAGGGAAGAACTATACATTTTGAACTTTGGTGTGCTGTTACTTTGAGGAGTAACCCCACTAAAGTCTATAGAGGCTACTTAAGTGAGTAAGTCTGGGATATGAGTGTAGAACTTAAAATCAAGTAAGATGTTAATAGGGGAGTTGTGTGAGAACCTGAAGATTACTTTTCAGCAGTTATTATTTAAGGAGATGGTTATCTTCACATTATATTTCTAGAGTTCTGTTTTGATGCTGGAGGTGCAGTATATGATGTATTCTGCAAGTAATGTTTCTGTATTATGCATTCTTGAAATGCAAGCTTACCTTACCCAATAAGAACTTTGTGTCTGGTAGTAACAAATGTATTGAACTCCGTAGTGCTTAACTTTGTTATACAAGTGTTATACAAGCTGATGTTTGGGGCTGGTGGAGCTTTTTTGAGCTTTTCTGCAGTCAGCAATTAACTTCTTTCAAGGTTTGTTCAATCAAATGCAGTTATTGCTGTACTTTTACTAGATGCATGTTTTTCCTATTAAATGGTTTCAGTTTAGTAAATTTAAGCTACTGCTGGTTTACTGTTGGTGGGTCAAACTTGATTACAGCTTATCTCGTATTTCCTTTTTTTTTTTTTCTCTTCAGATTATAAACTGGTTTTAGCCGTTCAGAAAGTTTGTTAAACCATTCTTGCTTAATAGACTGTATCCACACATTTTGACTTCTTTTTTTTGAATAAATAATGGAATCTTACAGTGTTTCACCATCACTTTGATTAGTGTTCAGTGCCAAATAGGCAGTAGCTTTCAGTCCTTGAATTGTTTGGGACTCTGAAACATCATTTAAGATTGAAAGGAAAAATAAGAGAGAAGAAACAAAACTTTCTCATTTAGGATGAAACTGTGGAACTGAATATATAGCACACTTTGCTTTTATCGAACATTCTCAGCAAAAATACCTACATATAAATTATCTGTGCCTATTCTGTGCCTTTGCCAATTGCAGACTTATTTGACGTTGTTGTGTGGTATTCAGTCTTCTAGGAGTTAGGTTTTTGCACGTTTGAAATTCTTTGTTTCCCTTGCACCAAAGATTATCAGGAAAACAACGATAAATGGTATGTGTTGTTACTAAAGGAGGCTGAGCATGTGCTACAGGTTACTATCCTGATGAAGTAAGCATGCATTTATTTTTCAAGTTAATTTACGTCATTTGTGGAAGATGTCTGACAAGCCTTTTGGTGAGGTACAAGCAATATCTGTGCAGAAGAACACATATGCACCCATATTCTGATACCAATTGTAGAAATACTGTAATCAGGCAGGGGTACTAGCATGTTATGTTATAGGAATACTAATAAATAATGTGTGTTACTGTGAGTTCTCATGCATGGTAGGTACAGAAGGGACACCTGTTAACGTTCCAACCAAAAGGCTGAGCTGGTGGCCCTGAACTGTGTGGCTATCCTGTGGAATGACAGGTTAACGAGGGCTGAATTTTACCTGCTTTGTGCCTTTGTTTAATTCCACACTCTTCAAGTGACAACTTTTTTGGCTTTTATGTATTATGGTAAATATCCTAGAACACAAGTTACTGTACTGAAAGAGACCAATGGACCATCAAGTCTATTCTGCTTACAATTGTGCTAATACCTTTGCTTACTAGAGGTCTGTATTAGTGTTGTGACTTAAGGACTGCTGCAATAATTTATTTAATGTATTGTTGAACAGTTCTTTTCTTCCATTCTTCTTCCTAGCTATCCTCTAAACAACACTATGTTCCATTTTTGTAAACAAACCCTATCCACTGCAGGGGTCTTCAGCATGAAGCCTGCTTTCTCCATTGATCTTGCATGCCTAATCTGGTCAGTGGTTTTCAGAGAATATTTGCACGTCCGAGATGACATTTCTACTCCCCATGTGTGCACTCAGTTCCTTTTAATCTTTTGGAGAAGGAAGCTTTGTCCTCAAGTTGTTTGTGTAACTTCTCGAGGTGCTTCATTTAAAAATTGGTCTCTATAAATTCAAATGAGAATCCAGTCATCCACCTTTGACAGAGGCAGCAAATGTAAGGGCATAGAGTTTATATCCTCCTTGAAGAAATGCAACTCCATACCCTTTTTTTGGTTCACATAAATCCAAAAATAGCTTTTGATTTGAAAACATTTAAATATACAGCCTTTAGTGGGAAGTGTGGTTGTTCCTAATTTGACAATATTTGGTTAAGAAACTTAAGAACAGCAGGCGACAGTTTTGTGGACACACAGTTCCATGCTAATTTCTAGCCTAATTCATAAATACCCCCAAAGCAGGCACACTTATGTTACAAAAGCACCAATAATGTACACTGATATTTGCCCAGCAGCCTCACTTCCTGCCTTGGCTCCTTCTGGCCAGGAAGGTGAATAATCTCTGTATGTCTCTACGTAAATAGGGATGATTGTGGGGTCAAAAGGTATATACAGGCAAACCCGTTGTCCTTGTGTTTAATCTGAGCTCCACCCTATTGTGCTATCTTACGCTACTTCTTGGGTTTGAGGTTTTGTTTTTTTGTGGGTATGGGAAATTGAGGTAGAATTGGAGCTCAGTGCTTTTGTGTGTTTTCCCTGTTGCTGTGTATATTTCCTATTGGCAGAGCACTGACACGCATTTAGCTCTAAGCACGCATATGAAAGGTGGGCTTCGGTATGTATTTGCACATGCAAAAATATATGCAGTAGACATACTTGCGTCTACCTATTTACAGTAACAGCACATTTTAAACAAGAAAGGTTATTTGCATACCTGTTTTCAAAGTATAAACATTCAGATGCTTCTATTTAATAGTTACGCATTTAGAAAGTTGTCTTTGCTTACAAATGAAGGTGTCTTCGCTCCCTCCTGCTCCCTTTGTCCCGCTACCGTAATAGTCAGGAATAACGTTTGATCCATTGCACTGCTTCAGGACTTGCTTTTTAGTTATGTACTAGCTGCTCCTTCCCATTTAAAGGTAGCCATGGTGGATGTTACGGTAATGTGATAGCTTAAGTCCTAAGCTTAACTGCAGTAAGAAGACACAAAATAAGAGTTTCTGTGGACCATATGAAGTAGGTACTGGAATCACAAAGTCTTTAATGCCATTTGCAGCAGTCTGCAGTGTTTCATATTTGCTGACTGAATGTTCAGTTTGTTGTTGAATGTTGTTGGAAAGCATGCACTCGCGCATGCGTTCCAAAAGCCCCTGTTGCTTCAGTGTCTTACTCCCACACAGTCAGTGAAAACACAGGCATAAGTAACATGGAAGTGACACCATGATTTGGGAATTGGGAACTGGCTTTCACCACAGTCCTGCAAGTTACTCGCAAAGTGACTTGAATGAGTCCTGCAATAAGCAACTGCTTATGAGGAAAGAGTGTGGAACATCTTAATTAAGCATAAATTGTAATAAAACAAGCAACCACTCCCTGTCAGACACCCCATACCCACCCTGACCCCCAAAAAAAGGAAAAAGGAGAAGCAAAACTTCTGGGCTGGGCTAGGTTCTTGTGGTAGTTGGGAACTAGCTAAATATTTTCCTGATGCTAAGGATTTTCACTGTGAATATGCTTAGATTTATTGGTTTGACTTAAAATACGTGATCTTGATTTTTGCATCAATCTAAGCACAAACCACATGCTTAGTTTCAAAGAACTATGAGTTCTTTGAAAGTAATAATTCACAACTTAAACACAGAATTTGTCTTATTTTTAATAGTTGTCTTTTAGTCTTAATACTGAATTTTTTGTCATTTATAATTAGTATTTATGTTAAAATATGGTACCCAAGGAACCTGGCCGGGGGGGAGGTTTATGGCTTTTGTTTGTCTAGGTAATCTCAGCTGTGAGAGGGGGGCGAGAATGTGTTGGTGGGAAATTTTTCCTGTAGTTTAAAAAGTAGTCTGAAAAATTTGGAGTAACTTTTTATTGATGGCATAAAATCTCAACACTGTTAGGAGGACGCAATTACTTTGCTGCTTCTGGCTCAGTATCTGTGACTAGTGCTTTCTGATGTTGTTGGTTGCAATTTTGTTGTCTGCCTGAAGTAAACTTTGAAGATTCTACCATAGTCTGTGACAAGTTTTCCTCTATTAAAGTGCTTATACACAAAACTTGTGGTAGCTACCATTTTGCAAAGGACTCTAATAGCCTGTAGCATCATCTCTGGTGAAGAAATTCTCCACTCTCCAATTTTAAGTTCTCAAAGAAAGGCACTTAGGAATGTCTAAAAGGAGTTTGAAAGCCTGCCATGAAATTAAAGGAGTAATTGGGTTTCCTAGTTTGTGGTGCAGTTTATGACACTCTGGAAACTCCTGAATCATCTCAACTGCATGGTTTAAAACCATCCTCTCTCCCTCCCCATCACACTATGGTGAAGAGTGTTTGCATGCTTCTGTGATAGTGGCCAGGTGAGCCTTCAATGAGAGTGCAGAGGAACAAAGTGTTCCACTGTACCTTAACGGGGAAAACTAATACAGAGGTTTTTCAGCTTCTAACTGATTACAGTCAAATGAACCCAGAGAAACAGGAAGTGGGAAAATTTGTGAATCCAATAGCTGTGGGAAATCGTGTGTGTGTGTGTTGTTTTTATTGCTGTTATTTCTTTGTTTTATTTTGTAATTATTGTTACTTTATATTTACATGGAGGGTATTTTCTGTTCCAACACTAGTCACTTGGACTGCATGGGATTAGAAAACATCTTGGTGAAGAAAATATTTACCTTGCTAATTGCAAAATAAATAAGATTTCAGAATGCATGTTGTATTTTGTAATTAGTACAGGCTTGTTGAGGGAATCTGCAGGGCTCTGCAGTCCTATCTGTGTTCGTATTTTGAGATACAATAAAGAATTCTCTCTTTAAACAAACAAAACAAAAGAAACTGTGTTACACCTACAGGCCTGTACTAGTCTTTTTATAGATTTAAAGTCCTTACACTTTTAACACTTGTAATTGTGGTTGAATAAATGTCCTACTTTCAAGTAGTAATGGAAAGATGGTCTGTATTTATTCTGGCACTGCAAAACTGACTGCTGACCAGTTTGTTCTGTTCAGCTCAGGTAACTGTTGATCACAAGAGCTCTATTTAGTATAGCAGTATATTTAAATAGATGACATCCAGTAAAATATTTATAGTTGTATTTTGACTGAGTTAACTTGCAGAGACACTGAATAACTATGCCAAAACCTCAGGAAAGGATGTGTTCCACATCGCCTATAGAGAAAGCTTTGAGACTGACATGAGTTTCTGATTGTACATTCCTCAGAGTCAGGTAGTATTATTGATGAATGCTTTCTAACAACACTACATTGTTTGTGGCCCCATTTCATTATGCTTAAGATAATCTTCACCCGTCTTAGAAAAGTTATGGTACTAGGGTAAAAGATACCAAACAGAAGTACTGGTGTTAGGAAAGATGTTTTCCAGTACCTTGAGTATGCTGCCAGTCTGACCTTATTCCTCCCACATTTTTATTCCTCCCTCCCTTGCCTCTGAAGGTAAAAACAACAAATATTGTTCAAATGAATGCATTAATTTGAAACTCATAGCAGATGGGTGGCTTTAAATGAAAACTGATCAGTTTTCAAGATACTGAAAACAAAAAGCTGGTTTTATATATTGGTATTCATCTTCCTTCCCCCACAAATGCTTTTCTGATAAAGCAGTGTAAATATTTATAAATTTAAATGTTTGGATTTTCACTAGATCTGTTTAAAAGAGTAAACCTGCCGGTGATGGCAGGACTTGTGTCTTCATGATAGAGAAGAAGAGCAGAAGTATCCAGTTAACTTTGTGCACAATTTAGGAAAAAAAAATTCAAGGGGCCTGACCACTGAATAGCCTAAGCAAATAAGAAAATTTTACTTTGGATTTTGAGGAGGGGGTTCTACAAAACCATTTCTGGAGCTGCTTAAACGTAAGCAGGTAAAGAGGCTTCCACTTCCTTTTACCTGGAGATGCTCATTTTCAGCCTTCTGCATGATGTTGACTGCACTCTCAGTTGCGCCAATACAATGGTTTATGAAGCTTTTCTGTCAGCCAAATTAGTAAGAATTTGTTTTGGACTAAAATGCAGTCAAACTTTCCTGGGAGTGATGGAAGAAGGGAGGCTTGTTTTCCGTAGGTACAGATGACTTCACAGGATATGTTAAATGATTTTTAAACACCTGAAATATATAATTGATCTTTAAAGATTACTGCAAGTGTTCTTTCTTTTTTAGTAAGTTCCTGATATTCTTGTTTAAAACCCCCGAAATTTAACAGTAAAAAGAGCATTCACATAAAAACATAAAACTGCAAAGGTAGTCATATTTCGTGGGGAGGAGTATTTTTGTTTTCTTTAATTCATGCTCTATTTTTCTCTGATTTTTATTAAATTATTTAATATCTTGTTGTACCTCTGTACCTGCTGGAATCAAGGTTTCTGTCAGGCTTCCCTGGACCACAGTGAATAAAGTAGAAGCCGTGGTAAAAGGAGGGTGGGAACCACTCCTGCTTTCCCTAAGGTGAAAAAGTTCAAGCAGCTTACTCAGGTATCCCATAATTAGGGGAATCTTCCAAATAGTTGGTGAAAAATAGGTGAAACTGAGCTGCTTTTTCAAGTGTACCCACTGGAGCAGGTAGTCAGTCTGCTGAATAGTCTCATTCATTGACCTTACTACCTGCTGTGGTTTGAACAATTGGCACAGAGTTGTTTTTAAACTTTCGTGTTTAAAAACAGGTGCCAAAGGTGAGGGGGGCGGAAATCCAGACTTTTACAGCCAGAATAAATAAAAGTTGTCTGAGTTCACTTTAAAAATAAGAGATTTGTTTGGTTTTTTAAGTCTGGCATTTTAAATATTGCTGTTTTCATTTATTTTAATTGAAACTTAGGAAAGTTCTGTTGGTGGGTGCATATAAACTTTCTATACTCTCTCCCTTATGCAAAATTAGCTTGTGTCCATGCAGCCTTATTGTTCCTGATGATTATTAATAGGACTGGGTTTAGTTTCACTTAGCTGAGATTGGATTTTAACAAGCATTATGTTGTCATAAAGTAGCGGCATAATTACCTGCTTGTAATAAAGTGCTAATGAAGTGGCTGCTTTTACTATTAGAGAAAATGCATCAGGGCTGCAAAGTTTTATAGGTGACACCATAATACCCGACTCAAATCCACAAGCTTCAATGTCTCCTGCATTTCAAAGGATAAAAATCACATGAATGTGAAGGATGACTTTTTTAAAGCACAGTAACTACTAGGCTCTCGCATTCAAAGATTTGAGGATTGAAAGCTAGTTATATAAAAGTGGTCCATATGTGGGGCAGGTAAATACCTCCCAAACTACTGATACAAAAAAATATCCAGGTGCCAGGGAAGGACAGGGATGCCTAAACTCATGACAGACAACCTGACCGAACTGCCAGCTTGTGTCCAATGCTGATACTTTCTGGCCCTGCTGTTACTGTGGTAGATGGTGGAAAAATAAAACCGAAAATTGAACTGCTGAAGGTGATACTAGATGACTTCTGTGCCCATTGATGGTGCGATGTAAACAAGAATCTGCATGGGGTTAATGGATTTCTGCTGCATACAGAGGTAAAAGTGGGTAACTTTGCAAGCAGAAGTTAAGCTTTGAGATTTTGAATGTGTTACTCTTGGATTTAGGTGTGCAGGTTCCACTGAAGCCATTAAACCTTTCTGGACATTCACAGTAAATTGGCTGTACCTTTGACTTTGTAATTGTTACAGCTTAAGGATATAGCTATGAAAAGGTAATGACTGCTTGGATTATATGCAGTTAAAGTGCTGTAATGTGAATGTGTTTAAACCCTAATGGATTTACTAAAGATCAGAGAAGGTGAGAGGCAGGCAACTGAATCCTTAAATGCCAGGCTGTCATCTGATTCATGAACAAATGAGCTGGTTTATTCTGTGTGATCTGTAACCAATGGCCAGCTTTTGTTCTTGAAACCTTTTCTCTGGCAGTAGCTTAGCTAGGGATGTGGATAAAAGTAGTTTCTGGGGCTCCTTTTGTTAGACAACTCATGGTCCACAAGCAAGGAGGAGGGTGCTCTGCTGTAAGCAGCTACTGCCAATGACATATGCTACAGAAGGAGACTGATACCAGATTTCAAGGAAGATTTTCTGATATGCTGGTATTGCTACCGGTCTGGAATGGAAGAAGTCTTCCACCCATCTCCAATAACCAGGATAAAGAGTTAGGACCTTGGAATGGGGGGGAGAAAGAAAGCTATATAAGGTAGGAAATGGGATATGTAGGGAAGGAGTCATTTATCAGTGTCACATAGTCCAGACTGGGATGTGGAGTCTCAATTTTATGGCTATCTCGTGCAACATCTTTCTTGAGGAATTCTTGTAGAACCCGTGGGTTTCTTTAGTAAAGTGAAAGAAGAGGAGGGAGGACATGGCAGCTCGGGGTGCTCAGCTCATCTGTTTTCTGATCAAACTTTCATGAAAGGAGGAAGACATCTGAGCAGTTCACCGTACTAGGTGAATGTAAGCCTATGGAATACACAAATCTGAGAGAAATAAATGGTGTTTGGATGTAGCTGAGTTGGAAATTCAGCTGCCTTAAGTGTAGGTGCCTTAACCTGGGCCTGAACCCAGCCCTTCTGGCTGTATGCAGGCCCTTGGACCTTAGTGCTGAAGCAGTTTTACCCAGCAGTCTGGCTGCAACCTGTGTTGAGCTGCTACAAAACCAGAGGGAAAGGCAGGGTAAATGCCTTGTGGTTAGCTTGCACTGGGCTCCAAGCTGTTGTGGGAATGAGCAATCTCCATCTATGACTAGTCTGAGATTGTTGTCTGTGCATTTGCATCTTAGGCATACTCATGGGTATCCTCATTTTGCTATATATTACACTGTTGCGACTGAGGCTTAGAACTAACTGTAGTTTGAGTATGAAACTGCTATAGTTTCATTTCATTTTATTCTCACTACTGAATAGATTTAGTAGGTCTTTACAGCACTTGATAGTCAACTTTAGAAAACCTTTGGCAACAGGAGCTTGTTGTCCAAATTGCATCAGTTCTATGATTCTGATGAGAGCTTTAAAATGGTATTTTTTTTAAAATGTATTTTGCCTGGCTGGGGAATATATCTAATCATTGTAGCTATAGCATTAAAATATATGGGAGTGAGAGTTGATCAAGATTTGTAGTGAACATCTACTCCAAGTATCTTGGAGTTCTTTACAGATTCGCCTCGGACAGAAATGAAGAAGGGTATAACTTATGCAAGTGGCTGTCTTCCTGAGCACATATTCCAGACTATTCAAATGGTGCAAAGATTTGGCCACCAACAAGCTGTAGATTCCAGTTTGAGAGATAGTATAACTACTTGTCTGCAGAGGAAAAAAGTATCCTATGATGATTAGGAGGGCTGTTTAACATGTAGAAAATAAGAGAGGATGTATGTAAACCTTAAGGGTTCTGAGACAGCTTGCCGTGTTACTCTAAATTATTTTTCAACCAAAAAAAGTGTGGAATCTGGGAGGCTAGGGCTAAAATGAATGCTGTTAACTTGATATGGTATCTACATTTTGCTTGAAGCATTTTATTCATGCTAGTTTCATCACATCATTTAGCATTACATTTGGTGGAGTAAATTCAACATTGCCTTACTGCTATTGCATGACTCACACAATTAGTATCTGGTCATCCAGTTCGGCACTAGAAACAAGGCAAAATTCTGTCTTTATATTTGCAATCAAATTCTGCATGCAAGCTTTTTTGTTTTGTTTTGTTTTGTTTTTCTAAAGGTAATTCACATTTTTTGGATAAGTGAGAGATAGACTTCAGTATTAGATTTAGATGCAGTAGAATCAAAAAAGGATCCTTATATACAGAAGATCCATCTGCAAATTCAGTAGAGTTATGGGAATGAGATTTTGAATTTGGTTTTTGGATTGAAACCCTTTCATTTACCAGCTTGAAATATTTTTATATAAAGCTGAGCATCTTTAACATTCTCCCTTTTTCAGGACCTAAACATAACACTGTTTGTCCATTGAAATATTCAGTTACCAAGAATGCATGTTAGGTCATTCAGAGAGAGCTTATTGTTTCAGAAAATAGACCTCCTCTGTCTATAGACCTATGGTGGGATGTATTTGCTTACCTACGTATTAATAAATAAAAGTAAAATTAACATTACTAGCATATTTTCCTCCTGGTTCCTTTTTATACCCATCTAAATCCAGATATTTTCTGGTATGTCCTGTGTACATAAATTGTATTGGCTTTCAGAGTTGGATTCCACCTTGGGTTGTGCTGATGACCGCAGGATGTTTATGTGAACTATGCTAAGTTTCTGGCAGACTTCTCCCTCGGAAGCCTTCATGCAGTACTTTGGCCCTGAGACACTCATGCCATTTAGAACAGGTTTTCATGTTTGTTTGTGCACCAATAGTTTGCAGGTACTTTAAGAGAAAATATATTTAAGCTAGTTGTGTAGGGAGTGTCAAGACTGCTGGGAAACTGAGAGCTGGCAAGAGCATGAGTAGAATTTCTTTGACATGTGAAATAGAATCATAAAATCATTTTGGTTGGAAGAGATCTTTAAGATCATCAAGTCCAACCGTTAACCTAACACTGTCAAGTTACCAGTAAACCATGTTCCTCAGCACTACATCTACACGTCTTTTAAATATGTCCAGGGATGACCATTCAACCACTTCCCTGGGCAGCCTGTTCCAATGCTTGATAACCCTTTCAGTGAAGAAATTTTTCCTAACGTCCAATCCAAACCTCCCCTGGCGCAACTTGAGGCCTTTTCCTCTTGTCCTATCGCCTGTTACTTGTGAGAAGAGACCAACCCCCCTCCCTTGCTCCTTTCAGGTAGTTGTAG
>VYZM01011190.1:0-70471 GCA_013398915.1 Dromas ardeola | reverse complement strand
GCCGTTGGGGGCGGCCGTTGGGCGGTGGCTCGCCTCAGGGAGGAGGCGGCCGGTTTCCAGTCACACCCCCTTCCCATTCCCCCCCCCCCGCTTAGGAGAAGGGGGTCTGAAGAGGCTTTAGTCTGCCGAGCAGGTGCGGGCTCTGCTTGTGCTTTGTTCTTCCCCTGCTCTTAAGCTTTAATAATGGGAGGCAGCCCTGTGGAAAGGGGCCCGGTGGACAATAAGCTTAATATGAGTGAACAGTGTGTGCTGCCGCGGCAAAGAAAGCCAACGGGATGCTGGGTTGCGTCAACAAAGGCATCACCATCAACAAGGGCATCAACAAGAAGTCATTATGCCACTCTACTCAGCACTTGTCAGGCCACACCTGGTATACTGTGTTCAGTTTTTGTCCCCAGTATACAAAATAGATGTGGACAGGCTGGAGAAGGTCCAGGGAAGGGCCACCAAGATGACCAAAGGACTGGGAAGCCATATGAGGAAAGGCTCAGAGAACTGGGTTTGTTCAGCCTTGAGAAAAGAAGGCTTAGGGGATACCTTATCACCACATTCCGCTATTTAAAGGGTGTCTACAAAGAAGATGGAGACTCCCTTTTTACAAGGAGCCACATGGAAAAAAGGAGGGGTAATGGGTACAAGTTACTCCTGGGGAGATTCCAATTGGAAGCAAAAGGAAAATTTTTCACAATGAGAACAATCATCCATTGGAATAATCTCCCCAGGGAAGTGGTGGATTCCCCGACTTTGGACACTGTTAAGATTCAGCTGTACAGGCTGCTGGGCCATCTTGTCTAGACTGTGCTTTTGCCAAGTAAGGTTGGACCAGATGATCCTTGAGGTCCCTTCCAACTTGATATTCTATGATTCTATGAACAAAATGACAGCATTCGTGGCACGGTGCTGTCCACAAGACTTTTGAGTTTCCCAGTGTTGTGTGATGAAGGGGCTTTTTGGGAAGGCCCCAACCATAGCCCCTGAAGTGGGTTACACGTGGGGTGTGAGGCATGACGGGCTAATGCTGGCCACAGCCACAGGAAATGCTCTCTTTGAGTTGTGTGTGCAGAGGAAAAACTGGCACCAACATACGGTGCCAAACAGTCATTTTTTAAATTAAATCTTTTTTAAAAAAACTTTGACAACTGAATTTTAACATTAGGCCTCTCTTAAAGATCTGTCAGTGTAAGCGAGAGATGTGTTCTTTGCAGGTGCCTGTAGCAGGGAGGTGGGTTCCCAGTATTTTTCTTGGGTTGTTTAGAAGACATTTCTAAGAAAACCCATTCCTTCTCAGACTTTGTAGGGAATAGCCAAAACCAGTTTAACCTGAGGCTTCTTAAGCATTACTGGTAGCTTTGGCCTCAACTCAGGTATGATTATAAAGCTACAAGAGTGAAGCGAGGTGTCTGACACTGGCGGCTGCTTGGTGCACAGGCCTGCTGTTGTGGCTGGCCGAGAGTTTCTGCTGCTGCTGGGGGTGCCTGCACTGCTTCCTCAGAAGATTGTCAGCTCCAGGGACTGTGGAAACTGCTTCTCCTGACAGTCTATCCTCAAATCAAGCCAGGATCTGACTTCGGTGCTGCTCCTGCTGGCAGCATGGCACCACGCTGGGAGGGGTGTCCGACAGCCCTAGAAATAAAAGTCAAGTTCTAGAACCAGGAATTTAGGGTCAGTAGCTGGTCAAAAAGCCTCAAATTCATGGAGTGCGATCAATGGAGAATATACCTGAATGTAATGTTGAAGAAATACCTCTTTGCTCACTGCCTTGTCTTATGTTGCTGGACTGATGTCCTATATAACTACCCAGAGCAGCAGTCCCTCTCCCAACATTATCACAGGGTTATGTGGTGGAGAGTCCGTAAATTAAAGTGCTGCAATAGCTTGGCCAGGCACAGAAAGAGTAGAAAGAGGTTGAAAACGATGCCTACGTGCTGTAACTATATGTCACTGTTCTGCAGTTGAGGATCTAGTGCAGTTCTCAGGTTGGATATCTGAATAGTAAATCCAGGCAAATCGTCCTCTTTGCCTGAGACTGTGTCTGCCTCACCACGTGCTGTGTTCCCACACTTCCCCAGCATAAAGGCTTTACTAGGATGCTTTAAGGAGACCTACCTGATTAAACAGCAAAAGATCAAAAAATAGTTGTATTTCCAGTGTTCCTTGACTGGGTTCCTGCCATGCTACTCCGAGTTTGAGGACGTTCTTGCTTATATTGTGGTTTGGAAAAAGAAGATTGCTGTGGTGGTGATCTTGCCCTGGTATTATAAAATGTGGAGACTAGATCACTTACCAGTCCATGGGGATCCTGCTTACCAACGAGGTTCCCAGTGCCACCCTTCCCTCATTTCTGTCTTTGCCATAGACTCAGTACCTGATGGCGTATCATATATGCACACAACATGATACAGTTCTACACAGCCTATGTTGAGTATATCCAGTTACACAACTTGTTTTTTTGGCATAGATTTTTCTCACTACACCAAATGCTGTCTCAAGTTGGGAGTGTTTACTACTGCTAATTTGAACTGGTTGTTTGCTTACTTCTTTTTTTTGCCAGATGACTTTATAAAAATAAGAAAGTTCCCAGAAAATATATAATAGTAATTTTACAGTTAAGTCAAAATTTTTAATTACCTAAAAAAGAAAAAAAAAAGTCAAACTTTTTTCCCTAGATGAACCAAGTAAGAAAAGTGGGATGTATTTTCATTTCTTTGTTCAGTAGAGCCACACTGATCATGCCTTGTCTGGAGGCAAGGGGAATGTGATCCTGCTCCAACATGAGATTTACATAATTCTTGTTCTCCCCAGGTGCAGGCAGGTGCTTTCTCAGTGCTTGTTTGCTCTTCCACCTCTCTTCAGGTAGGATTTCTGGCTGATGGCCAGCTGTCTGTGGTTCCAGGCTGTTTGGGTGCATTTGCAGGTGTGGGGGCAGGCTACAGCGCTGCTGATAAACTCCGAGTAATGATAAAACACAGTCAGAATCACTGGGGTTAAGGGTAGATAAGACCCTGAGACACAGAAAGTGGGCTGTTCCCTGACTTTGTCCAACAGTTACCTAATGCGGTCTTACTCATCTGCTGTCCTTGGCAGCCTACCCACTTTTTTGCTGTTTTTCCACAACAGGAGTAATTCCTGGAGTAGGGAGTGGAGTCCAGCACTCACCACTCTCCCATCACCGCTTCGGCCGCCAGCTGCACAGTGAGGCTTTCGGGAGCAGTTGGTCCTACTCTGCGGCGTAGATCAGCTGTGATGCCAGAGCCATAGCCCAGAGATACCACTGTCAGCCTCTCATTATGAAAGCAGGTATTTGTGGATAATCTTTGTAAAGAAAAAGTTACCACAGTATATTACTCTGATTGTTTTCTTAGGAAGAGCGACTAATTTACAGTGCCTGAATAATGCAGTCCTTACTCAGGCAAAGTGCTTGTTAAATTTAATGGGTTATTTTACATAGGTATTTGCAGAGAATGCAAAAAGCTCTCAGCAAGGCTGAGCTTACTAGCACTACCACAGTCTAAAATAAGAGGATTTAGCCTTCTGGCATGATCTGTAGGGGGCCAACCCATGCAGCCGTTGTGCCTCTCTGTCACAGCACTGCCAATGACTTATCCACCACTACCTTATTTACTTCCTGCCCTCTAGCAGCCTGTAGCAGGAATTTATCATGAGTTAGCAGCATGCGAAGCAACATTTGCCTCCAACAAATACAACTAGAGTTTTACAAAGTTGTGTGAGTCTGGCAGTTTCTGGCTTTATTCCAAATGATTATGGATGTCTAATCCCGATAGATCAGATGTGCATTCCCCACTTCATTTTCCTATTATTTCACGGTAGAACCTATATACTATATACATGAACAGCATGTCATGGAAGCCTTCTCCCAAAGAGAGGTAGGGACGTAAGGGGCAGAAGCGACCCTTAATATAGTAATAAAAAGGAGATGAGGGGACACATTTCAGGTGCATTTTACAATAAATGCTGTAATATGTTATCAAAGAAAACATTTGCTTTCAAATAAACAACTTTCTCAACAGTAAAACTAGAACTTCTAAGCATGGAAAGCTGAGATAGGGGCTTAGGTAAGAGGAACATCATTTGCTGTCAATAGTTTATCATAGCTGTATCTACGAGCCTAAAACCTCATAGATGGTGTTATAAGAATGCAAAATGTATTCTTCTGCTTCAAAATAGCAGTGACTGTGTGTAGCTTTTGCTTACCTGCTTTTGTGGACAGGTACATTTTTGGGAAGGTACTGCATCTCTCCAACTGCAAGAATCCCCAAAACAGCATTGACTGTGTTTTGCACTCACCTGGCAAGGAACCTGTGCAGAGGCAGTGACAGCAACCAGCTGTGAGGCTGTGAGCGTGACTCTGTGATGAGCCACCTCATCACAGCTGTCATCATCTGAGTTGATGACAGCCGTGGGGTCATCAACTCAGAGTTTCGAACTGCAGTAGTGTCGCAGCATGTAGCTGCACACAAATGCTGCATGTACAGCTGTAGAAAAGATTTCTGCATATAACATGGCTAGAAGATGAGCCACTGACAGAAGGAGGACAGAAAAATAAAGCACTGAATTTAATTAAATTTGCAATACTCACCTGTCAGCTGGAGTTCATCAAGGGCCTTATACGAAGTCTCTCCCATATCCTGCCCAATGTGTGACAGTGGGGCTGCACTGTTGTGTGGCTGGGTGGGCAGCCAAGTGAGGAGGGAACCCCATGTTTTGATCTTGGGATGGGTGCCCATGTGAGTGTGGAGTTTGGAAAAAGCCCTGGAGAAAAAGCCATGGACGGCAGCTTGCAGGTGGATGAATGATCTTAGCAGGTTGGACTCAGTCTCTGGGCTAAAGGTCTGACAAGAGATCAGTATCTTAAGGATAATAAGCCAAACTAATTGTCTGGCACAAAAAATACTTTTACTTATTGCATCCTCCAAGAAACGTATTTACTGCATTTACATTATATGCTGACGTAACACATGCTGACAAGTGCAGGTGTTTTAATTTCAAAGATGCACTCTCACTGCCCACGCAGAACTGGGCTGGAGGGAGGCTGCCCTCATGCCAGGGGTACAATATGAAAAACCAGCTTGGCAGGCAGCTTCAAGGGTCTTCACCTCGTGTCGTGTCCATGTAGGCAACCCAATGTGCTGCCCTCTGTCCCAAGACATCCTGCTGCACCTCCACAGCCAGTGCTGCAGATTGTCACAAGTGCTGCAGTTTGAAGTGTGTCTTCAAAAAGGCAGATCCCTGTTCTTCCCTTTCCTGCATCTTTAGGCATACATAGTGTGTCGTCTAATATATTACTTTTATAAAAGTATGACCGTTATGTAGGAATACTGTGGTACACACAGTACAAGTGAGCTGGAGGTGATGTTATTCTACACATTAAGAAGCGGTATTGGAATGTAGTGTAGCTCACCGCATGTCAGCAGGCACACAGTGGAGATGACAACTGGTACGTGTGTCACCTTCGTGCTGGAGTGGCTCGGGATGCTGAAGGGCCGGGTGCTCATCATCCATCTCCTCAGGCAGTGTTGGGGCTCTCCAGCCAGTCAGTGAGGGATCTCCTCAAATGGTCATAAAAAAGCTGTGACTGGTAGCAGTGCTGACTCCTAAATAAATACCGTACTGGATAAAATGTAGAGATGGGCACTTAGAGTACATCTCTTGATTTGTGTTTTAAACAGAAACATTTTGTAGCAAAACTAGTCTGTGGCTACCTAGAGCAAGAGCATCTATGTTTATGTTGCCTGCCTAGCAGCATGATAGAGGGAAATTTGTTGGGTCACAAAGCAGCAACAGCAGCAGCAACATGCACTCGTGGGCAGCAGAAAGCAGACTGCAGCCCATTGTTAGCTTCATGTGCTATAGGAGTTCAAGCACAGCTACATAAAACAGAGGGAGAAACAAAATGCACCCGGGCAGGGAGCGCCTCCTAAAAATGCTCCGGGAATGATGTCTAGTTTGCAACTTAGATAAAGATTTGGAGACCTCTTGCCAGCAATTCACAGCTGACTGCTCATTTAGATGTTATTTTTAAGAGGCAAAAATAGCCCTTTACTAAGATTGTACGGGACAGAGCCCTTCTGTGACACCAGGAGCCAGTCAACGTTGACGGCTGAACAAAGAGAAAATAAATCTATGCCCAGTCTGCCTTCAGTTACCTGCTGGGTCATGCCGGAGTGTCTTTCATCAAGCCATTGTTTTGTGAGCTTGTTGGGAAGTCATGGAAAGATCTGAAATTAGAATGGATCCCTCTGCGATTCTCACCAGACAGTGCCTATTTCAGTAAACTAGAATCTTATACTCAAATGCATGTTGTCACAACTGCTGAACTTTCAGTGGCTTTTGCCCTTTTACGCAGATGCTTCATCACCAGTAATTAATTCGACCATTAGGAATTTTTGAGTTCAGCTTTTCTCTGTCTTTGATAGGAGCTGACGTTTCCTATTATTCCTTTAAAACTCTGAAGCTATAAAGACAGCTGAGCACCATCTCAGATCGCACTGTCTGTAGTCTGATAAAAGTGATACTGTATCTTCCACTGTAATGAGGGTAACTGCTCCTATTACCTAAGTGGATTGCTACTAGCTGAAAAAGGCAGTAATTGATTTTTTTGCAGCCAGTCATAATGTAGCTGTCTCTCTCTTTATGCCTTTCAAACCTGTTGGTGACACCAATAGTCATCAGTCATACTGATAGTATTTATATCATTTACAACATATGTAAGATCAGTGGAGGATACTGTCATACGATAAATGCTTTCTCTTAACAAGATAAACTGCTTACATGAGAGTATCAGGAGAATACCACACACTGTACTGGTATATGAAGTCTCCCATCTGTTCTACAGTAGGTTGCTGCTGAACTGTTTATAATGCTCCGCAGGCTGTGTTCATCTAACAAGCACTGCTGAGAGGCAAACCTGTTATCAGGTGTTATCAATCGAATTAATACCAGCCGTGCTTTTTGTCTCGTCTAGCGTGCTGTGTACCCTTAATGACAACTTGCACTTCTTCTTAAGCTGCAAAAGATGATTTAAATCAGATCTAACCGAGCTTTTGTGTCAATACAGATAGTCCATTTTTTGTCAGCCTGCCATCATCCATTTTCATCATTACCAGAATCAGGAGTTTCATTGTGGCCACTGATGGTACAAATTCTACTTACTTTGTAATCTTTGACTGCAAAAGTGTAACTATCATCATAAAATTCAGCAGCAAGGAGGGCCTGGGCAAATACACTTTTTCTACAGCAGGGCTAGAGGGGGAAAGGACACTTTTGATTTCTCTTGAAATCATCATTTTGAGTGCAAGCGTAGTTTCCTCTCAACCTAGTCCTCAGTGGGAGAAGCAGCAGGTGAGTTTGGAAGTCACCAGTCTTCTCGGCAGCTTGTGGTAGGACAGCCCATCAGGCCCACCAGTGGAAGAGAGCTTCCTTCCTCTTTCTTTCTTTGAGTCAGTTTCTCAATAGAGGGGCATGGGAAAGGCCACCTGCATGATATACACAGAGTAACGTCAGAGTTATTTGAAAAAAATGGTTAGAGGTCCTGGAGGGATGTTGGTGATGTGCTTTGCTGTAGCCAGGATTTCTTCTTCCTCTGAAAAACTCTCCTTGCAGTGTATTTGGAAGGAACTTAACTCAGTGTCCCAGCACTCAAACTCCAGCTGTTCCGTAAGAAAGAAAAAGCTCTCTGTTGCCTAAAGATGAAAATTAGACCGAAATATGTAAATGCTATCAAAAAAGAAAAGTTCTCTTCTGATTCCTGTCTACATTACACTGGTGCATGGAGCCTCTTTCATGTACGCAAATAAATGCCAGGCAGGGGTATCCATTCCATTTTACGTTTATTATGAAAGTGATTTTAACAAAAGTTTTATTACATGCTTCGTTTTGAGCTTCGACATAGAAATCAAAGCTATTAATATACAGAGGCAAAAGGAAATGTATTTTCTTATAAGGTACATTTACAACAACATTTTCTACTACAAATCTGACAATATTGTTAAAATATTGGTAAAGCTTAGACCACTGTATTTTATTTTCTAAGTATCAAATTTTGTACAGTTATTCACTATCTTTGCTCTAAACTATCATGGTACATTTCATATGGAAATAGCTGTTTGTACATAATTTACATTCATAATAAAGCTTAGAATTCCCAGCAGCATCTACAAGGGTTTAGTTCAAAAAGTCACTTGTGCCCAGTGATTTACACGGAGCAAATTGGTACAGAAACCAGTATTACACATACAGATATTTCCCCCTGAAATCTAGTCAACTAGAAATTCCTGCTTAACAGATGACGAACACAACATACTGAACTTTATGCAGGTGAAACTACCCCTGACCTCAGTGGTAGTTTTGCCTAAAAAAGGCTCTATGTTCCCATCCAATACGAGATTTTATCACTTTCACTGCTACCTAGGTGCACAGAGATACCATTCCTTTCCATGTCTTTGTAATGTATGTGGGCATATCTTTTGAATTCCCTTTAACTTGTGAATTTTGGGTTGTTTCTTACCCTAACAACAGAAGAAGAACTAGAAGAACTAACTGTAAAATAGGTATCCTTTATATGCTATCAAGATGGTAAGCACTTCTGAATGACACTTGATAGTCAATTCTATGAAAATTAGCAGGTTAAATTGCCCCAGAGAACTCTTCCTATGACATCAGTGAGACTGCAGAAAGAACAGGAGTGGTAATCTGGACGGATGAATCTGACTACTGACCACATCCACCCCAGTCTCCTAAAGTACCTTTTTAATCATCGTGTTGGGTATCTGCTGCTGTCAATGCAAATTAACGGCCTTTCTAAGATATAAAACATAGAAAACAATATTTACAAAATAATTTTAATTAAAAAAGTAAAAAAAAAAACTCTAACAAAGATATTTTCACAATCATTAAAATAAAGTTTAATTAAGCAAAGCCACTTCTTTTTCTAGATATTGAGAAATTCAGCTAAAATTGAATTGCAATTGTTTGTATATCTTTAAACTTGTTATCTCCGCTTTCTGAATACAGATGGTTTAAATTATTACATCTAAAGGTACTTCTGTACATTTTACTCTTGTATATTACAAATTAATTTTATAGATTAAAAGCTTAGTGATGAAACAGAATAAATAAATGAAATAAAAAAACCTAGAATTGTATATATTCAGATACTTAGATAACAGTTTTTTGACATTAAGAGTTTATTTCCCAGTCTGTTTCTATTCAGATGAAAAACGTTATGATAAAAATGTGAGACTTCTGTCCAAATCCAAGTCTCATAGTGAGGAACAAGTTTATATTACCTTACAGAAATTTCCCTTCTTTCATAAATTCTTATGGGAGACAGAAGTCTTTCCCCCCCTCCAAGTGCTTACAATGGTCTCTCACCCTAGAAAACTATTTCATTAAAGTCTCAAAGTATTGAGAGCCTATAGAACTTCTCCTGTTACTACTATTCCTATCAATCAGTGGTTTTAAACTATGAAAAAAATGCAGCTACTTGAACTCATGACACAGATACAAGTAACTGCATGTGTTGCTCATTCCCACAATTAGCAAAGGGAAAATCCAGACCCCTGGGGTGGCTGAGAAATTTGCCACTGGATTCTGTTGTTGAAGATTTTACTCCAGCTTCTTTTTTAGTCACGGAATCACGGAATCTTCAGAGTTGGAAGGGACCTCTAGAGATCATCTAGTCCAACTCCCCTGCTAAAGCAGCATTGCCTAGAGCACATTACTCAGGACTGCATCCAGACAGGTCTTGAAAGTCTCCAGAGAAGGGGACTCCACAACCTCCCTGGGCAGCCTGTTCCAGGGCTCTGTCACCCTCACCATAAAGAATTTTTTCCTCATATTTGATCGGAACTTCCTATGTTCCAGCTTGTGCCCGTTACCCCTCGTCCTGTTACTGGGAACCATTGAAAAGAGCCTGGCTCCATCCTCCTTCAACCCACCCTTTAGATACTTGTAAACATTAATGAGGTCTCCCCTCAGCCTTCTCTTCTCCAGGCTAAAGAGTCCCAGCTCTTTCAGCCTTTCCTCATAAGGGAGATGCTCCAATCTCTTAATCATCTTTGTTGTCCTTCGCTGGACTCTCTCCAGTAGTTCCCTGTCCCTCTTGAACTGGGGAGCCCAAAACTGGACACAGTTAATTAAGTTATTTAAGAGCACTCAAAGGTAATTGGAGTCCAGACATGGGAACTGTCACAGAGTGGTTAAGTTTTTCTGGCAAAGACCCATCAGCAGTTCCTGTATAAAAATCATACCACTACTTTTGCTCCTGAAGTTCGTAACGTTATCCGCCAGATTAAAACTGGGTTGTTCATAGATAAGACTGACCTGATAAATATGTTGGGCACGCTTATGAAGGGGCATGGGGTGGGGTTTGACTTCCCTCTTTGAATGTTTAATGCAAGTAAGCATGTTTCTTGCTCATGTGGCATCATCCTTGCATTTTGCTTACAGAGGACTGTAAGTGAGCTGTGCTCTTTCAAAACCAGCTGACAACTCAGAATGCATACTCCCTGAAAACTCTGCAACCAAGCCTGTATTTATTTAAGCTAGTCTAAAATTAAACTTACACTAAACTAAATCTAGCTTACTAGGTAACCTAGTTTGAAGTAAGCTTACCCTAGGATGAAGTTTATGTGTAGGAAAGATCAGTCTAAATTGTCAGTAGTTATAACACACTGTGATTTAACTTTATTGTATGGGGGAGGCACAATGAGGAAATAAATTTCTTTTGAAAAGAAATGGTCTTTAGCTAAAAATCTAATGTATGATGGAGGAAGGAAGGCATGGCAAGAAGGCAAGAAAATGGACTGAAAGAAGAATTCAGTGGCTTTAAATCCAGTTTCAGTGAGATAATTCTTCACTCAGAATAAACTTCACTATTGCAGGCAAGATGCAGGCGGCAATCTATTGAATACTGAATCCTGATGCTTCCTGTACTCAAATGACACACACACAGGTAATCACTGACGATTTCGCAGAACGACTTAGGGTTTGATTAGCAACTTCTGATTGTTGCAGTCTCCTGGACTGCAGCAGGTATGCAGGTGGTGATTTGGTGGCACATGAGAATGTTTAGAGATGATTCACCACCGCCTCACTAAAAATAAGTGCAGTACTTAAAGCAGAACGAGAAGCTTAAAATGGTAAGTGCTACAGGTGCAGCTTTTCAGCATATAGGCACCTGCAAATTGAAAATACAAAGTTCAGTTTGTGATGTGGAATTGGGCAATCACTAACGGACACTTCTTCAGCCTTCCTGTAATAACACATGCACCTATCCTGTATGCAACGTGTAATTCTATAAGAACAAATACAGCGTTGTATTTATTGAATACGCTTAAACGTAATATTTCATGTTTAGAGTAAAAGTCAAAGTTTTATACTCTGCGATGCATTGATTCATTTCACGAAGCTGGTTTTCGTAAAGGTGGCCATATTTCTCCTTGTATAGTTTTTGATTCCCACATGTGTCTAGGTCTCCATAGAAAAAGACATTCCTTGTTGTACCATTATTGTATAGTAGCAATATGTTCTCTGACTTCTGACAATGAAGACATCCTACACCTGCATTAACAAATGAAGAGCTGAGCTCACCTTCTATTTGATGATGGCCGGTTTCTGTAACCATGAATCTAGTATCAAAGTCAAAGCATTTTTAACTTTTAGAGCTGATGTAAAAATTCTGCCCTGTTGTACAAATCAGCTGAAATTGGTTCAGACAGTCCTTATATACCACTTGTAATTACTTATGTCATTAGAAATTTGTACATCCAAGGGCATGTCTATGGAGAGCTGCAAACACTCAAACCTGACTAATTTTCTAAATATATCACACATGAAACCCCTATATACTCAGAAGCACTTTACTGTATACTTTTGAAGGCCAAATTATTCTCTTTCTTTCGCTGCTTTCAGCAACACAAAGTCTGCATTTGCTACAGAAGTTGCTGAGCACCCTGTCTCAGGTTGTCTGCCAGGATGAACTAGACAAACGCCTGATTTTGCCTAATGTGGTTTTAAATCATGGCAAGTTGTACCAGAGCTAAATGCAGCCAGTCCCTCTTGTATTCACCTCTCACAGCTGTACCAAGGTCCCATTGACAGTGGTCACAACTGGGACACAACCCTCTTGTAGTCACAATCTGGCACTGGATTCCTCATGTAGCTAAGAACCTGCAAAATGTTACAGTGCTGCCAGTAGTTTCTGGACTCGTAAGGCAATTACTTTGTCCTGCTTAGCACCAGCGTCATACAGTGGTATTACGTCCAAACATGTGGGTTGTTAAGCAAAAATTTTAGCAAGGATTTTCCTAAACTCACTGCACAGCATCAGGTTCCAAAGTTTGCTTGCTGAAATTTGAAATACTAAATATCACTGTAAATCGTTCAGCAAACAAGGAAGTTATTTTTCTCCACATCTTTCATTATCTTATTCTTCATATCTTTCAGTAGGATGGCTGCAATCCCGACCCATTCTAATAATTCTGGATAACCTATCAGACTTCGAAACGCTGTTTGGCTGAAGTAGTTTTTTAGCTATACGCTTATTCATGACTGAATACCTAAAAAGATTTTTGATTTTTTAAGGTTTAATTTCTTGCTACAAATAACTCCTGTTAAAGAAAAAATACATGTAACTTTTTTGTTCCAGGCATGCACTGAATCTAGGACTGATGCTATGTTCTCCTTCGAATATCCACCTTTAGTAAGCCATAATGAATATTTAATAAAAGTAGTTTCAACATCCTCAAAAAAGTTAGGTTTAACAGCCTTTAAAAAGGACTTTTATGGAGATGTTACATTTTGAAATGAGAGTTAATATATAAATATATATATATATTAAAGAGAAAGCTTGTCAAAGACCTAAGATCCATGAGTGAAAAATATGAACTGTTAGACCCTAAGTTGAAACTGTTCAGGCGTAGAAAGAAAAAAAATTATACTCTTCAACAGAACAGGAAAGAAGGCAAGCAAAATTATAAGATGTCTAAGCAGAAAAACTCAACAAAACACTTAAGTTGTCTCGTAGAAATGGGATATTCAACCACTTGTAGCCAACAAAAACAACTTTGCAAATTTAAACAGTACTTGGTCAAAGACAAAAAAAGTGTAAGAAATTAACCATAACCACCCTTAATGTATGTCTTTGAGAGCATCCAAGGGTATCGTAAACTACAGTGTAGATATGCAAGAAAGATGCAGTGAAGCAAAACTGTATGTTAGTCTTTTTCTGAAAGGATGTTGGCATGATAGTTAATTTCTCCATATAATAGACTTGTAGGATCAAAAAGGAGAATGATATACGAGTGGAAGGGACTTAAAAGTAAAGAGACTGAATTACTAATAAAAATATCTGCTTTCTCCTTGAAATTAGCTCCTGTGCCAGGAAACATCAGGAAACACAGGATTTATCATCATCTTAACCCACCAGTACCTGTCGCTCTGTGACGAAGGCCTGACCATGAGGCTAAGGCACTCTTGCAGACCATACAGTCTGCAAGAGTCCCTGTGGTTGATGGGTACTGCGGTTGCAAACTTGTGATAAAAGGGAGCACTGGGTCTCTGAAGGCTGCAGAGCCTGCCCTCCAACTCCTCTAGCTGGGCTGCCAAACTGTCCTGTTCACCCCCTCACCCTCCTTAGAGTCTGGGCCTGTGACACAGGTATGTTCCCCAGCAGTTTAGAGATGGCAGATCCAACAAAGATTCTTCCTTGGTGAGCTCCTCTCATGTGTGTCATCCTCAGGGGTAACTCTGTGGTCTGCGTGTGAGGGGTGCCCAAAGAGGAGGCAATAGCTGACCCACAGCAGCTGCATCTTAACTGATGTTATTTTTCCTGGAATAATGTATGTTGAAGGAGATTGTCCCAGAGTAAACCATTATCCTGTATTGTAAAACTTCAAAAGGCTTCAGTTTGGTGTTAATGGAAGTGACAAGCACTTGGAGAAGTCATTTAATCATCTAAGCAAAGTTACAAATAGATATGAGTAAATAGGGTGTGTGGGAGTAGAGATTTAAGCATGAATAATATTTACAGTAACTAAAGATAACATTACTAATGTACCCACAAATAGAAGTATATATTTATATATTTATATATTGTACTTAATTAGATGCTCTATAACGGAAAGAAAAACAGACTATTACTGTTGTTGTTCATTTCTCACCTATCCTACAGTAAACGCCTTCAAAGGGACCAATGGAAATCCAGAGCTAAATCTGTTTCAATGAAGTAATTGACAGTGGCAAACCTCTGAAGAAGTTTAGAAGAGGACAGATAAAAACATTAGGACATTAGGGCACGGGACTCAATCTTATGTAATTCATAAACCAAAATTATACATCTGTTTCTTTTTTTTTTCTTTCTTCTTTTTTCCCCTTTTGGTTTCTACTGGGACAGAGGTTCCACCAAGCCACAAATGAGAAATAGCTAAATTTCGATTGTTTTGTTTTCTTCTAAAGATTCAAATATAAACTTCAAGTGCAATTCAAAATCCAAATATTATTTATACTACATACTTCTTTCTACAACAGAACTTATCTGCAGGTAGTTTAATCAGACTGGAATAGATTCCTTCTTTGCTTTGACGAAAGTTATTGTTGATGAAAAATAAAAAGCTAGAAAGAATATTTTCTACATGATGTAATTTCAAATGGAAAGTGAAGATACACTAGTGCAGACACAAATTTGGATCTTCAACTAGATGCACTCAAGGATGCACAATTTTTTTTTTGTAGTAAAAATCCCATTCAGAACATTGGCTTTTAAGGATTACAAAACATTATAGGTATTCTTCAATATACAATTGAAAACAAAGACTGCAAAAAAGAGCCTTCAATTAGCAAATGTTTCTACTATGGAGAAAAGACAGTATTTGACAGGAATGCGAAATAACAAAAAAATTGAATACCAGTAGACTATTTGTATGGTCGTAGAAATCTGGAAACTTTTGATCGCAGTAGCTTTATAAATGATCTGGGAAACATCTCCTTTGATTCTTGTGCTGTGTACTTGAAATAGTTTTGTGGGTGCGCCAGTACATCAAAGAGAGCTTTAATCAGTTTCTTGTCCTATGGGAGACAACATATATATCAGATAAAAATAGGGTTTGGATTTAGTGTCTGCACAGCTTTCAAATTTAATGAACAACCACCAGGGTTCTTTTGCAAAACTTGATTCTGGGTAAAGTACTGTAAGGAAACTACTCCACGTTGCTGGGGAGTTTTATACTGATGAATCTTTCTACTGTGCTGGACATTTTTTTGCAGTTAGCGTTCCTGGAAGGTCCTGAGCTGAGAGGGTGGCAGCTGGGTTAACCACAAACCAGCTGCAGAAGTTAGACATTAGAATCGCAAACCGCCTCTGACTGCCCTTCCAGCCTGTTTCACGCTGTTGTCCAGGGCCTTCCCTCCACCAACAAGAGAGAAGGCCGGTCTTTAGTGCTGCTGAGCTCTTTAAGGACCTTCTCCTATATCTTGGTAAAGTCTTGATTCAGAGCTTCATCTGCGCATGACCATATACGCTGCAGCTGGGACGGGAGCAACCTCAAAGCTCTAGTGAGAGAACACTGGCAGGGCTGGGGCAGGGATGGCCCGGGGAGCTGGCTGTTAATCAGTTCCTGTCCTTCCAAACCGTACATTTACAAGGCTGAATTTTGCCTTCTGAACAGCCTTTTTTCAGTTTTAATTAGTTAGTCGTTACAGATGGCAGCCCACCAGCCTTCCTCCACAATTCTCTCCAATGTTTTGCTTGTGCCTTTGGAAAACCATTTCATGGACAGCTTACAATGCTACATTATGGTTGTGTCTTGTTGAGGCAGGACGGTGATTTAGATAAATATATTTTTTAATGCACAGGAAATTCTAACTTAATGACTCATTTAAACACATGCCAGACTGAGGCTGAAGAAGGCTCTTCAAGCAATAGGTTCTTCATTCTTGGTTAACTGATTTTTCTAACATACAATCATGTTAGCATACATTTCATTTAGTTCCTGATTCAGCTAAGGATGTGAGCACGTGCTCAGCCCGAGCTACTGATTTTGTGCTACTCCAAATACCAGCATAAACCTCAGAAGACAGAGAATTTAATTTGGGGTCACACTTGAGGTTTAAATATTATGACCCTATCAGGGTAATGAGAACTATCTCGAGAAAATATTTAGTAAAAGAAATTCTTGGTTAGCCCCAGATAAAGCACAACTTTCTTACCTTTAGAATTTCTTGATGATTTTCTGATGCATATAATCGTCCATCTCGAACAATGTCTTCTATCAGCTGTTGGTAATCCTCTGAAAAATAAAGATAAATTGAGTGACTGTTTGTGACATCCTTTGGGAGGTTAATAGCCAGACATTAGCTAGACCTTCTCTTCAAGACAGAGCTGAGTAATTTAGTATCCAGTTAATTGTTCAGCGTCTCTTGAGCTGTTGTAATCTCATCTAATCACATTAAAATTTTGTACTGCTTTAGAACAGTAATTTTGAGTTATCCATATAAATACTAACTTAGCCCCAGAAAACTACTGCCTCCAGATAATAATGATTTATTATCTGCATTCTAGAGATGAAGAAAGAGGACCAGGGATATCAAATAACTGTCAAAGGTTATACGTGAAGTCATCAGCACAGTCAGGAACAGATCCTTGTTTTCTGCCCTGAGAACAGCTCTCATTTTGATTCCTGAATAACCAGCTTAATACAGATTTTCTCATCATTCACAAAACTGCATTGGTGTTTGGAGAAGAGATGGACTAACAGCTGCTAAAGGTATCACAGAAAAGTCTTTGTTTCATCAAAACAGAAATCATCCCGAAGTCCAAAATATACAGTTTCATGCATAATTTATATGACAAGCCAGACTGGTTTAAAATGTGGATTTATGAAAGTGGTTACTGAAAGGGTATTTTTTTTTTGCATCATTGTTTTTCTCTGTTGGACTTGTGATTTTATTAATTTATACTTTTCAAAATTGTGTGGTTACCAGTAGGACTTGATGAAGGGGCTTCCTAAAATGCACAGCAATTAATGGTATTCTCATTATGCATACGATAAATGCCAATTAAAAGGAGTCTTGTTGAATTCAGTGGGATAAGAATTAAGTGTAAAGAATTCTGTGTAACTTGCTCTCCATCCTTAAAGTATTAGAAAAAGTATTATTTCAAAGTCTTTGCAACTGTTTTTAAAGTAATTCACTGGACTAAAAATGAGTTACATCAAGTTTTCCTTCATTCTTCTCTTCCTGTAATCGGTGTAAGAGAGACTCTAAAGGACAATATTCTCTAATTCAGATATAACACAAAGATGGAAAACAATCCCATTCTCACCATCGTAAGTCACATAGGGAACCTGAAATCCTTTGCCACTGTTTCCTTCATTTGACTTGAACTGAATCCAGAGCTTCCTCGATCTTGAGGTAAATGCAATAGGTCTCTCGTAAGTCTGACATGTTTCATATGTAGTAATTGAAGTAGGAGAAGCTAGAAAGAAGGTTAAATAAAGAAACGTTCTAAGAAATGCTCTTTATAAAATAACTTCTTGCACCATTCCTGATCTAGAGATCAGAAATGACAAATTGACAAGACACTTCTCAGCTGACGTATTCCTGCGAGCAGAAGTTTTTTGTGATAGAAGGGACATAGTCTTTATCTGTTTATTAGGAAAAGTAAGTTTTTCCACAAAGGTAGTGAGAACCCCTCTGTCCCACAGCAAGAGGCTTAAGTATACAGCGAGGTGCCAGAGACAATTTTTTAGATTTATAAAATTACTATCAATATTACTTACTTTGTGTACTACTCTAGCGTTGAATTCCAAGGTTCCCATATGCTGGGCCCCGATAGGTAAGGACAAGTCATTGGCACCCCAGGCAGGTGTGGTAACCAGCTCCTTACATGCCCAGTTTTGGGAGTTCATCTGAGAGCAATAAACCACTTTTCAGAATGTAATAGCCCGGTGTAGTGATTCTGACCAAAACAGCATCGCACACCAAGGAGTTAAGGATCCACCAAACAGTTAACCCAGGTATGGCCAGGCCTGTGCTGTGCTGCGTGGCCAGCATGGCCTTCAGGCCGGTGTTGTGCTGCACAAATCCCATGGCTGCAGGACAACCTCAGCCAGCTCGTTGTAACGAGAGGAACTTGCAGGCAGCTCCCACTTGGTATCAGTGATTATGTTACTGCGTGGCCTTGCCTTTATCTAAAAGTGCAGCAAGACGTGCTCATGAGAATGTTGTTTCTCTTTGACAGTAGAAATGATAAATAGAGTTGTTTCCTTGTAAGAAAATCCTGTAATAGCTCGAATGAGTGAAAGGGCAAAATCTCTTCCATGGACAGGCTCTGCCCAGCATGCTGCATGTGGATCAGAGGCCCATTCAATGCTCCACTGCCTATAGTTCCCACCATCTAAAGGGATGTAGGATTATCTATACTATTCTCTCCTTATAATCACAGCTTTAATAAATAGCATTTAAAATGATACCTTACAGAGTCTTAAGTGCCTTTCTTACTGGGACCATAATGGACCAGTACCTCCCAGTGCAAAACACCTGGCTGTAGGTTTGAAAAGAAAATGTCATTAATCTACACTGAAACAGAGCTAATAGCTGGGAAACAGAAAGACCCCATTTGCCCCTAACATAAGTAACAGATGGAGGGTGCAGGATGTCTTCAAATCATTATGGACGTATCATGAGGCTCCTGTAAGTTGAAATGAATTTCAAACAAAAGGAAAAAATAGTTTCTTGCCTAGTTCAAAAACCCCACTCCATAGCCACAGCATAATTAGGGAAAATAAGAAGTGTAACCTAAAATCTGAAGTTGCTAGGGTTGATTCAACTTTCACCAATGTTAGCAAAAAGGGACCTTTTGAATTGAATGGGATTTGGATTCCTGAAGGGCGAAAAAGTGGATCTAACTGTAACTCTGGAAGTGCCATCATTTTTTACACAGTAATGTCAGCAGCTGACCTTACATGAACTATGATAAATATTTGTAGGATCTACTCTTATGATGCCAAACATACAGCGATCACAAAGCATGACTCTGAAAAACTCCATTTTCCAGTGTTGTTTTGGTACTGTTATTGGTACTGAAATGGAAGTCAAACTTTTCCCTGATGCGCCTGGCTTTACTCACTGTTGGAACCGCAGTTTGGGATTAGAAGGACAACTGATTTGTTTTGCTACAGTAAGGGCTTTGCTTTTAAAAAGCTGACCTGGACAGATATAATTTATTTCCATCTATAGTGAGCAGGTTTCTTCTTGTACTAATCTGATATATAGAGATGACAACACAAGCCCTCAAGGATAAAAAGTTGTGAAAATTGTTTTAGCAAATAAAATACACTGTTTCAACAAGTAAAATACACTGTTTTAAGCAAACCTCCCTATAAACAATGGCCTTTTACGTCTGGTGCTCCTTGGAAGTTTAGGAAGAGATCACCACAATGTGGATGCCTACATAAGACCGAAGAAGGAATGCATATGTCTTAACTTCAGAGGTTGTTGAATGTCTTAATAATCAAAGACACAATGCAACCCCCACTCCACATAAAATTGGGAACACGTTGGATTTCTTGAGGGTGTCAGGTGTACCAACCTGTGCCACCGCACAGATTTAGCAATAACTGCAGGGTATATATACTTGCAAAGGATTAAGTGACAGCCCCGTTTGTACAGATGACAGGAGATAGCTCTCCCGATATAACAGCATAGATTTGTTGACTTCTAGAGTGGCAGTGATATATCCCACGTGATAATTGGGCCAGACAGAAGCCCATTAACTGCTCTGTGATTCAGCCAAGACACTTGAATAATTAATATCACTCTGTTAATTGTTATTGGTACAGTGCTCTGTTTTAACTTGCTGTGCCAGTTCATTCAACAAACCTGTTAAAAACACCAGAGAGGTGAAGACAGTTGTCCCTTCAATATGAACTTTCCACTCAGTCAGTCTGCAACAAATACTTACATAACCCATGCCTGGCAACTTACCACTTTTTCTCATTACTAAAACATCACCGCATTCATCTTCAATTGGGAGAAATATCTCAGGTACTACGATGAGTATTCTCCTCTTTGGGGGTGGATTTATATTCCAAATGCATTCAACGTTAGCTGGGTAGTCTCCAGGATAGTTGGGCGATTCAATGTAGCCAGTATAATCCCCAAGTTCTCCTCCACAGTGCTGGTCTGTGGAAAAACATAAATTAGCATTTGTGTTAGCCGATTAGCTAATTTGAAGTGTTTTTCTAGATCTGTCAAGAGCAAGTCTAAACTCTTCCTTGTGGCTTTAGAAATGCACACATTTTCCAGCTGCCTCTTTGTTTCCCATGGAAAGCCTTTAAAGGAATACTTGATCTGCAGGGCTGCTCCAACTGATTTGCAAAACTTTAACCTCTGGTGTATAAACTGATTCAACGCTTCGTTCAGGCTGCTTTAACATTTGATTAAGAAACGAACTCGGGTAAGTAAACATGATCCCATTGTGGAGGTTCTCACACAGTGCTTACCACTGAGACCACGCTTAACTTCACCTGGTTTTTAACCTGATTTAGCTGAATGAGTGTGATGATCCTAACAGCCAACCTTGTCTTGATTACAGATTTGCCTTGCTTTAGCTTAGATTAAACCTGTTAATACAGAATCTCCATTGAGGGATCAGTTTTACTTTCTGAGTTTTCAAAACTCCTATTGAATTTGGCACAGAAGCCTGATTCAGTAAGTTACTTAAGCTTGATCTCTCCAGGCCTACTCACCCACATAAAACTAGATATATGTATAAATATTTTCCTTAATCCAAGCCCTTCAAATTCCTTACAAATATCTAATTAGAAATGATGAAGGGCTTCAAAGACACATGGCACATAATCAGAATAAAAACTTACAATAGACTTGTACATGAATAGTTAGTTTAGATGACTACCTAATTATTATAGAGACATTATCTTAAATTAGCATGCTAGAGATGAAAAAATTGCTTGCCTAAAAGAATCAGTCATTCACAGAAGATCAAATAAAATTGCACTGGAATCCTTGGGGATATTTAAAATGGCAACTGAAGACAGGAAGCAGAGTACTGCAAAAAAGATTTCAGTGTCATGAGCGATAACCTGTCAATTGCAGTATGCATGACCATATCTCCTAGTATTTATAATTATTATAAAATGGCAGTTACTCTGATAGAAGATATGTAGAAGAAGATATGCAGAAGAATGGCAGTTACTCTGCTCTCCAGAGACACGGAGGAATACGCATCACTGCAAGACAACTTAAAGGATCTGGGAAATGAGAAACTCTGTAATTTAACTTGAAGCTGGCACTCTGCCAAATTACGTTAGCGCCCAAACAATCATATGCAGGAAGTGGTACTTTTCCAGGTCTTTTTCTCGTTGTTGTCCCAATTTTTACTACTCCCTCTGACAGTAAATATATGCCAACTAGGAAATACAGAACTGAAGTCCAGCCTGACAGATGGAACCTTCAAGCTGCAGTTCAAATCCGAAGATACGCTTCATCTCGCAATGAATAAAAATGCAACTTACTTTTGCAGTGCGTAACATTAGTGGAGCCATCAAAATCTGTACTTGTGTTCCCAGGGCAGGTGATGCAGTAGTTTTGACCAAACTCAGGCTGGTATGTTCCCACAGGGCATCGGATACACCTGTGTGTTGTGGAGTTGTAGTAGTGTCCAGGAGAGCAATGAACTGTAAGGTATGAGGTGGATTATTTTCAGAAAGTAGCAATCTTCAGTGCAGAGAGAACTCCCCTCAACCCTGGACATACCTCATGATTCCCATTCTGCAATATACTTATTAGGCCATAAAAGGTAAAAAAGACACCAGCTCCCTGTATTTCCTATTACAAAGGACCTTCTAACTAGAATTATGTTCCAAAGACTAGAGCTAAACCCTTACAAACTAGTAACATGGGCTACATGTCTCTTACTGTATTTAATGCAGTGGTTTCCAATGAGTTTGTAATAAATGGAAGCTGATACGTATCTGCCTCAACAATAAAAATGCCTTTCACAATAGCAAGGGAGATGTTTCCATTAGTGTCTGTTTGCCAGGGCCAGCATGTTGTTCCAGCAACTAAACCAAAATGCATTTGGGCATTTGGTTCCACCGGAAGTTGACATTATGGAACGCGCAACGTGTTGCATGCTTACGGTTTCTGCCAACCCCATTAATAATCAATCCTTAACTTCGCATAAGTTCTGCAGTGTTTACTTTTTCTAACTTGGTAAATAAAAATATAAAGGATGTGAAGGCTAATGCATTATCTAATGCAAGTTTGTCTCATTTCTTGCCATGAAGTGGGGCTGACTCGCTTACCAGCTGCAGCACTGACTCTCTACCTGCCTGTGGGAAATTCCAAAGTAAACCATAAAGCCTGTTCAGTCTCCGTGACCTCAGGAGATCATTCCCAGTTTACAGATTTCCTGACCGTTTAATTTAATCACACACCGTGTTTCTACATGCAGTGACCATGTTTGTTTTGGAGCCTTTCAAAGCCCCTTGGCATTGAAGCTTACAAACAAAAGGGCAAGCAGCAGGAACATGAGCTGTGGAAAGATTTGAAACTCACCTTTGGTTTCGCAGTCTTGAAAGGAAACAGCACCTTCGTACTTGGTCACAAGCCCACCGCCACATGGAAAGCAGAGGGTCCTTCCTGGTTCAGGCTGGTATGTACCAAGAGGACAGACTCTACACGGTTTAAAACCATCTGAAGAATAGTGCCCAGGAGAACACTGCCCTAGAGATTGAAAATGATCTTCCGTATTAGTGAGCCGACTTTTCTGGACAAATGTAAAACCCACTAGTAGTTAGCAATGCTTCCGTTAACTTAAACACACAACATCAAGACAGCTGCAGACCAAATTCTAATCTTACCTGCTGATTTTGTATTGTTCCTGTAACAGCTTCCTGAAACCACCACCAGTAAATACAACTAGTTTCTTAATAAGCTCTTTGCTACCTATGTTTCTGTTTGTTTGTTTTTTAGCAAGGGCTCTATTAAGATGTTTGAATACTTTGTACTTTCACCAATTCTTTAATCCGAGAATTTCAAAGCACTTGTAGGAAAAAGTGAAACTTTGCACCATATCTATGAAGCAAGCAATTTTTTTTTCTTCATATCTCCATTTTATAGATGGAGAAAACCATCTGAAAAACCATCCCAGAAACGGTCAGTCCTGGGATTTACCAGACTGGGTGGGACCAGTCCAGCACCCCATCTGTGGGAACAGCTGGCACCAGCAGCTGTCCAAGTAGCTGTGAAAACTAGTGCTTGTCTGAAGCTCTTCTGCCAGAAAATGGTCATTCGTGTAAAGCACTTTGTGAGTGAGTCTACTGACAGATAAAAGGTAGTTTCAAAACTTGCTCTCCAGGCAATTTCTGACAGGCCTTTGTTTGGCTTGGTTCTTGCTAGCTTGAGTACTTTACTCCTTGACAATCTACCCGAGAATCAGGATGTCAAGTTTTTCAAGATTATGGCATTAATGCGTATCTTCACACCACCCTAGCCTGGGAGACCAGCGCTTTGAGATGTTAGGTGTTCCCTGAGGCTGCCTAATCCCAATACTTTGTAGTTTTAGCTTCCCTGAGAACTGAACAGCAGGCAGAAACAACTGGCTTGAAAACCTGGAAGTTCTGAGAGCTCTAGGTGGGGCTGGGGTCTCTTACGAGGCCTAACACTTGCTGGGAGATGTTGTGGGCAACCAGTATCTTGGGTACCTGGCACTCAGGATGAACTAGAATTCCTTTTTGACAAAAGCCAAACTTCTGTGGACACCTGTGGGACCAGGATCTCTGGGATTTAGTTGCACTCCCATCCCAGCTGGCTGGAATATGACTACAAGCTGGCTGTTGTGACACAGACCTCTGAGAAATATTATGACATTTTGAAGCAATTCTGCTATTGTTTTTGTACCAAAACTGACCCATCTGGTCTGGTCCAACTGGTCACTGGACTTTAATATGAAGGCAGTTAATGAAAAGTGGATTTGGATCTGGATTTTAGTGTGAAAATTAAGTACTTGTGAAGCACGGCTTATAAGACGTCCTTTTAGAGAAGCGGTACAGTTGGGTTTCAATACTGCTAAATACCCAATGCTTTCAGCACTAACGTGTCTCAGTCCTTGCCTATATATAAGAACGAGCTAGCTTGCTCCCTTCTTGCCTTCTGTATTGAAATTGCCAACGAAAACGATTTGAGGTGATTTCCCTGAGAAACGCCCCAAATGACTAGGTTTCCTAATTGTGTTTTGGCCTTGTACCGACATGGACTGCATGTAACTTAAGTATCACAGCACCTTACTCGCAGCTACAACATAGAGTTCTACACAACAGGCACTTAAAATCTCTTACGTACTTCTTGTATGTGCCTCACCTGCGGGGGTGAGGATTTCAGTCACAGCTGATTTGTTATTACACAGGCATTACTGCTTCAGAAGATACGATGCAAAAATACTATTGATTACAGGTGGTGACTACATTTCTAACGAAATCTGTGTTGATCCAGATACGCTGTTTCATCACACGTGCTGACACATTTCATGGAGACATACTGATTTTGATAAAATCTTTGACAGGGAGGTTTATGAAAGTCCAAAGCAAATTCCCTCTTGCCACTTGCAGAGAAGAGAAAAGGTGAGAGCTGAGCAGAAAAACAGACTGTTGTGATCTGACAACAAACATTTTGAGACAGAGCCACTCTGCAAAAATAACCAGGAGGGTTTCTTGTGCTGAACAATAATTCAAATGCAAGCCTTGAAACAAAACAGTCTTTTTCCTCTAGTTGTTGTGCTGCTTTGGTCAGTATACTATAGTCAACTTTTATACACTCAGGCTTTATTTTGATTATCTATTCTTGTTGGATATTGGCTAAATATAAGTCAACATAATGAAGATGCACATGCATTTAAAGAACTTTTCTGTGATAGTTCCTTCATACAGTAAATCAGCAAAATCTACCATATGTTTGGACTGGAGACATTAGAGTGGATGGGGAAAAAGCGGCAGTTTCTCAAGTGTCGTTCATTGTGTGTTCACTCTAGATATCCTTGAAGAAAACATTAACGTAAATTACATGGATGAGTTTTAAAGTTAGAACTTGTGTAGCAGATAGGACGGACTTTTTCCAAAGTCAAATAACGTATCTGCTATAAACTAGATTTTGCTCATCTGTAATCAAATAAGGTAAAGCAAATAATTCACATTTGCATCTTAAAACCTTATCTTGATCAGTTACAGTAGAAGCACTGACAAACTGAACGTCACAGGTCTCTTATGAAACCAGGTATTATCACCATTATAATCTAATTTATATATCATAAAATTGATTCAGAGATGCCACATCACTTGCCAAAAGGTACAGTGAATTCAAGCAGCACTGAAACTTGTAGTCATTAGCTCTGAGTCCAGGTTACAGATTCCTGCAGCGTAACTATCTCAAAATTATGACTGCTGCCGATTAGGCCAGGTAAACTGCACCTCATGCAAAACATTAAATCAGCAGGTTCATTAGACTCACCAATACCAGTCCAAAGTAATCCATCCCTTTGGCTCACAATGTACCTGACGAGTCCTTACAAGTCGAGGTATGCCCAGATTCCATACCTGACTTGAAGCAAAGCGCTTTGCTTGGCTTGCTCATTTCCATACCACAACTCACATTGCTGCAGCAGGTTCCATCTTCTTGTTGGCAATGTCAGTGGTTGGAAAAAGCCAAAACATTTTGTGTATTGCTTGTAAGTGCACAGAGATTTCTTCTGTTACCTTTACAAGACAGAAGTGTGGAAGGCTCTCCCCTCTTTTAACTCCATGCCTCACAGGCTGTGTGGCAACACCTAATCCTTTTATAATCAAATTAGACTTGCCTCCACATTCTGACACATTCCGGGCGCCCGCTACTCCCTGTCCATCGTTACTTGGGCAAGGCTCACAGGTAAGTTGACCTTCTGTGTCTTGGTATGTTCCTGGTGAGCAAGGAACGCACTGATTATGTTCTCCGCTATAATAGGTGCCCGTGCTGCAGGTAACTGAGAAAAGAAAAGGGGAATTTACATAAGGACTTTCATTTTGATCACATCATTTGCCTTTATATCAAACATTTAGAGAAGATGGATCTCTTTGGCCCCAGTATGATAGTGGCATATGTTTTACATGTGGTAGTCCAGGATCCTCACCTGATGTAAACAGGCCCATCTCCACTGCGGTCTAGGTCAGTTTACATCAGGGCGAGGTCCTTCTTCCATTGTTTAAGCCATTAAATGGCGTTGTACTGCACTGAAGCATTTATCAGACATATGTTGTTAATAAAGCTGACGCGCTCTTAAAACAGTGTATCGCAGTTTAATTAAGACAGTGGTGCATAACATATGGGAAGTGATGTGAATTTTTAGTTTACACTAGGTCCATTTATGTGTTGGTTTTATGGAAGATGACTACAAAAAGTCTGTTGCCTGAGATCAGTTCTAGAGATTTCTCTGAGGGCAATGTATCCCGTGTAGTATTTTATGTTTCTTGACACTCAAATACCCCAACTGGAAAGTGTTTTAAATATGGATATAAATCCACATGCTTTTGTTGCTGCAACAAAGCATATCACTGCATTAAACATTTTTCTCTGCTGGATGTAGGCAGTTAAAATGTATGGGTTTCTAGACACTAATAGCAACAGTCTTTAAATACAGTTTCTAAATCACTCCTCCTGTGTGATGAAAACAGCCTCGGAACCAACTCATTAGAGGCACCTATCAGATCTGCACTTAACTATTTCTTTTTGCTTGTAGATCATTTGGTGTCTAAAACAAGCTGGAGAAACAGATATGCTGATTTTGAAAAGATGACTTTAGTGATTAGAAAGCTTGCAGTGCTGAGAACTGACACTGATAGGTTTAGACTAGCACGTTGCCCCCAGTGAAGCACTAGAGCCTGATAACCTCAGAAACGGCTTAAAGACATTAGGTATTTTACATAAAGTTATAATAGGTTTCTACAGATTTTTTTTATTTGGCCTCTTGAGTGTTAAATGTAAATATATCCATGGGTCGTGGATTATTTGGTGGCGAGGAGAGTGAGAGAGGCGGTGTAAAACTAAATACACAGCATCCAGGCAAACACCATTTTATTGTTTTACAGAATTGTAATTACGTGTTCATAAGATGCTGGGAGCCACTGGGAACTAATTGCCAACATTGCCTTGTGGCAGGCCTTGATACATACCAGCTGACAGCATGGGAACGTATGCATATATATGCTTCTTTTGTTTTCCTGCAATCATTTAACGAACTCCCTTCAAGGTCCTATGAACCATCAGCGGTCCATGCACATATGCTCAGTAATATTGATCTAAACCGTCTGTTACCTCAGAGATTTCCTGCCTGGCTCACAAGGGACAACTTAATTTTGGATTTGCTTGTTTTGAGGGATATGGCTGACTAGAATTGTTGCGACTTACCGCATTTTCCATCCTGCAGCACTTGCCCTGTACTGCAAGCTTCATGCCCCTCAGTAGCTTTAGCTGGCTTCTGAGCCACTTCATATTCTGTCCCAGAAAACTGAATGTAAAATTGCTGTTTATTAATAGATTTCCTCAATGTTTTGATTGCAGTTTGCAGCTTCTGCTCCATCCTTTTCCGAACACAGTCCATGTTACAGGTGTCTAGATGGGAAATGATAAGAAAACTAGAAGCAATTGAGATTCATGTTTAAAAAGAGGTGCTTAACAAAAACCTTAGCCTGCACCGCATCATAACACCTCTGTTTGCTTCACTGTCTTCTCCTTCTTCTAATTGTAGAAGCAGCCCTCTGTATTCGAAATCAGGCCATTTAAAGGGACAAGATAGTACACTGAGGTCCATCAAACTGAATTTCATGGCCTATAAATGCAGACTGAGTACTGGTATCTTACCTCTAGCATTAAGAAATCTGGTTACACTGAATGCACAGGGAGAGGGCTGCAGAAAGCAGCAGTGTTGTGCTTCCAGATGCGTGTTCAGTCTGCCACCACTAATGTTTCTGAAATTTCTCTGCCCGTGCTTTACTCAGTTGATTAGGAATTCCTTCCACTTTCCTGACCAAAATACCTGAGTGACACAATAAAAGGTGCTTTCTGGCACAATTACTGTTTGAATCACTTGGCTAGTGAGGTACCCCTCAGGGTTAAGAAACCTGCCTTTGAGGACTGACGTGTTTAGAGAATTCAGCCCACATTTTCTTTGGCTGGATTTTATAGCATAATATTCCATCTCATGAATAACTTGAAGCAATTCTTTTTCTTCCTGAAGTTTGTTATGAAAACACGGATTTTCCAAATGTATGATAAAAAAGTTTGATTCTCAGACTGAAGTTTCAGTAACTTACATTTTGGAGCATTTTTTTATCATCATTGTTGCATAACTTCTACATAATCCTTATGTTCTCTGTGCATCAATTAGCACTTCTGCTGTTTAAGGAAATTAGACTAAATTAAAGTATGTGACTTAACTCGAGGCTTTGAAGGAATTTTGCCGCAGGTTCAATCTTTGTTCCTATGTCTTAATTTTATATCTGATTCCTTTCAGTTAAATCTCTGAAATTTTGAGATAGGAAAGGCTGTTGAATGAGGCTTGTACTAAAAGGTCTACATGGCAGTTTGATGAAATAGCATCAAAGAGATTTTAACAACACACCGAGGAATTGAATTCTGATTTCTCTCCACAGACAGATCTTTCACAAACCTGAGACTTCTTCTGACTTCATCTCCACTTCAAACTCTGCGGTGATATGGGACACTTCTTTTGATGGTGACTTGCGGCCTCGGCGTTTTTTCTTGGAGGAATCGCATTTGAGATTCACAAAGGTCACCTGGCAGTTGTCTGTACAAGGGAATTGACCTCCTTTGCATAAGAGAAGCAACACAGAAAATAAATCAAGTAGCAAAGTGGCAAGTGACAGGCTAATAGGCAATATCTCAGCTGGGTTATCAGGAATGCAATGACAGGCTTCATAACATTTCACATGCATTGCCAAACACCTCCTCTGTGCAATTTTGGGTTTGCTCATTTTGCTAGTGAATGCCAGACACAAAAATACAGTGTGGTGATGCTCAGCTGCACAGTGCTACCTGTAATGCCTATAATTGCCCGTCTCTTCTGCATAAGGATTAGAAAGCTCTTTACAGAAATTAGTTAAGATCAGCAATACTATATACAGTCATTTGATGGTTAAACAAAGCAAGAGAGTCAATTTTCACAAATTCATGAGAGTGGCAGGCCTGGGCCTCTAGAAGCTACCAGCTGGTGTTCCATCTCTTTCAGCAATGACAATCAGCAGATATCAAAGGCTTTAAAAGCCTTTGATTGGGAGGTTATAAAAATAGATTGGAAGGCTTTATCTGTGGGCAAATCATAGAATAATTTAGGTTGGAAAAGACCCTTAAGATCATCGAGTCCAACCTTTAACTAACACTACCAATTCCACCACTAAACCATGTCCCTAAGCACCATGTCTACAGGTCTTTTAAATACCTACAGGGATGGTGACTCAACCATTTCCCCCGGCAGCCTGTTCCAATGCTTGAAAACCCTTTCGGTAAATAAATTTTTCGTAATATCCAATCTAAAGCTCCCCTGGAGCAACTTGAGGCCGTTTCCTTTCGTCCTATCACAAGCCAGAGGAACTGAATGTCCTCATCAGTTATGTGTTCCCTCTGAGGAGAAAGGCCACAATCTGTTAGGACACGGTCACAAAAGCATCCTCTTCCTATATAAAGAAATCAATGTGAAAAACATCCTTTTTGTGACAGGCGACGGACCTTCCAGGTCAGGGAGAAATTTCTAGCACTCAAGCCACCAGAAAGATTTCATTCCAAGTATGTGATTTTATGATGCAATCTTACTGTTAGACCCAGAAGTTCAGACGACATAACAAACACAAAACAAAGCAAGCAAAGGACAAGGAAAAGGATCCAAGAAATACATTCCCATGGTGGCTGTATGGACCAAAACCCCCAACTTCTATGACTTTAAAAATTAGTCTGACAATCACATCTTATTAAAAGAAGACAATACATAAGGACAAGGTAAGCATCTTGACAACTGAGACTTGTTTTAAGACAATACTTGGAAAGTTAGAGAGATAAATGTCTAGATTTCCGGGTAAAGATAAAATATGACTCTAAATCTTTAAACCATTAGCATTTTTTTAGGATAGCTATTTTTACACTTCTCTGTTCAGGACTCAGATATGATTCCATACTCGCTAGCAAAAGTGGTGGTAAGACAGATTCACAACAGAGAATATATCACCAGTAGATGTTTGCTGTAAGCTGCTAAGTTGCTCTAAGCAACAGTATGAGCTGTTGCAATGACACCAATACTGTGTATTAAAATCTGGAAAATTTTGCATTAATATTAAATTTAAATTAACTTCAAATATTTTAAGCTGTGGAAATGCACAGCAATGACACCCAAACACTCTTTAATTGTCCCTGTCATGATATCAAGGGGATGGAGGACAAGAGATAAATGTCACGAAGATCTGTTAAATACATATAACTTTTAAGTATCTTTTTTTGTTCAACTTTAAAAGAGATGTTCAAAACCAATAATAATAAACCCCCATACCTAGCCATACCAAGTTTTAAAAACATTTGATTACTTTTACTTTAATTTCAGATTTTTGGTAATTATGTCTAAATCTTCTAAATATTTTTTCTAACATCATAACTACTGACTCCAACATAACAAAAGATCTGAGGCTGTGTAACATCAGACTTTGATTATAACTTTCCTGCTTAGGGTTGTCTTTGCTGCTGCAATGGGATACTAATCCAGCATAAAGCAAATGAATAATAGCTTTTGTTTTCTTTTATAAACCTCATTTGGGAAAGCTAATCCAAACCAAACTGACATTGTTTCATGTAACTTTGGATTGGTCATAGCTTTTTGTCTCAGGATATTTCTGCCATTACCAATGCCAGAAAAAGGATCAGCTTAATTCCAAACTCATGCACTTTCGAACAAAGATTTTTCCAAGCGACTGGTGACATTTCAGCACTGTCAGATCCAAACCCGAGGCACTGTTCAGTCAGAGTGTGAACCTTGGCCTGAACTTAAATTCAGATCCAAATATGAAAACCATTATTTTTTTTCTGCCTGCAGTGTGAAAACAAAATATGCAAACAAGCAAGCAAACAAACAAAATATTAGAATGGTGTTTACATGTTAGAAGAAACCACATACCTAAAACAGCTTGCTTCCCAGAATCTTTTGTTTTTTCTTTGCTGCGAGGCCGTAAATGGCACTTTGCGTCTTTAATTTTAAAACGAGCTTTCTGCTTGATTGGAGGGGCTAATGAATCTGTTGATGTAAAGTAAAAAAGCTATCATTAGGGATGCAGATGAAATGAAGTCTGGAACTTATTTTTAACAACAGACTCAAAAGCCTTCTTGTGACACAGAAAAGAGACAGCCCAAGAGTTATACACCTTGTGCAACACGATTCATTTCCATAAATGCATTTTTTCGCATAAGCACTTACTCTTGAGCTCATAAAGATCAATGAATCTGCTAGTATCACAGATGCTCTGCACATACGCTTCCCCTCCAGCAGGCCTGCACATCTTGGTGGAATTTGGGTACATTTGTCTCTTACTATGAAAAAGGTTAATTCCCATCTTTTTTTTCTGACTCTTTGTCTGTGACTTACCATGTTACTTGGCTGTAGTGCTGCTCTTGCTAATGCCAACCAGGAATAAGATTAATTTAGTGAAGCTACGCTGTTGGCAGTTGAAAACAATCCAAAGGAAACATCTTTATTTGACTGCGGTCTATGGCTTGCAAGCTTTATTCTTCAGCTTTAAATCCAAGCCAGTTACATCTTGTGACTTCAAAGGCTGTTACACAGCCATGCACTGCTTAGAAAACGTAGCTGCTGACTGACTTCCTCACAAAGTCCATGGTGGAAAAGGCTGGGCTGCAACGTGGGTCCCTCTTTCCTTGCTGAACCAGGACTATAGAGGTAGCCTGCCCCTGTGGCACGGCAGCCACATCTGCTGCCGTGTTACCTCGCTCCACAGCATTGTGCCTCCTAACGCATTCCGAATATGTAAGAAATATGTGGTTAGAGGACTGGCAAATTGGAGAGAAATACAGCAGGTAATGACACATAAAGTGGGCTGAGACTTCCCACTGCTGGATGCTGTTTCAGCTGCTTCTAATTTTGCCAGACTTCAACCATTTTGAGCTGAACTTTTTTTTTACGCAGAGTATCAGCTTTAAGACATATTTTGAAATCTCTCTGCAAAAATAATCAAGCCATTTCTGAGAACAAGTATGTGCTCATAAAAGTCTCATAACCTTTTCATTGGGAATCCCCAGTAGGAGGATCCGTGCTCCTAAGGAAGGACTTTGCAGGTGAGGGCTGGAACCCACTGTAGCCTTCTGCTCTTGTGCTACTCTTGGGCAACTCTAGCTCACTTCCAAGTCTGGGAGAAGAAATTTGCCTTGCTGGACTATGGAAAGCACAGTATTCTAAATATTTGTCCTTACTGAATATATCTCAAACCTTCACTGCTCCTATAATGACCTAACAACATGATGCCACACCGGAGGGCAACTAAGCACACACCAGCCCTCGAGGAGAGGCTGCAGAAAAGCAAGTGTGCGCATGATGAAACACAGGCTACCTTAATTCTGGCCTTGTGTAACTTGATAGCTGTATGTCTTGCAACTCCCAAATGGTCTGGGGGACCTCCATCACCTGCCTCCTGGACACCAAGGCCTGGGCGAGCAGGAGAGCACCTACCTGCGCAGCTGGGGAGGGTGGCATTGCGTTTCTGCTGAGCCTTGCCTGGCTGGACGGGAACGCCACAGCTCAGCGTGTAGCTGTTCTCTGAATCTGCGGAGCAGAACACAGAGTCAGCACATGTGGCAACAGTCTCACAAAACATCTGCTCCCCTCATCACCCCAAGCATTAATGTTCAGTGCTTGAACAAATTTATTAATACTGCTAAATAAGGAGACATTTCAAGTGCTGAACTTGGATTTTCAATAGCTGAAAAAGTTTGCCAAAGTCTACTGCTCCACAGTGTCAGCTACAAATTTTGTTCCTTCCAGCACTGAAATGTTATGTTTTATAAACAATCTGGCATGAGGTTAGCTGTAAATAATTCCATGGTGCACAAGGAGAAAATATTTTCTGTTTGTCCATGGCAAAGCCCTTGCACTTTGATCATCTCTATAATTTAAAAAATGAACTATATACTTTCATAGTAATTTTAGCATCAGACTCTGACAGAATTTATTGGCAGGAACAAAAAATAACATACTTAGAACCGTAACAGAGTTTACATATTGCACAGATAAAACTGTGTATTGGTGCATGCAAATTAGATAGATGCATGGTTCCAGTAAGCTCTGCTAAACTGAAAATAAAGTGTGAACAGCTCTACCGCACATAATGCCAGGACTAACATGAAAAGTAGACACCCTTGTGGAAAACAATCCTGTGTCAGAAGCAGAACGTCTATGAGAAAGCAACAGCAATCCCCCCACTCCACCTGCCCTGCAAAACTGTGCAGATTAAAATTATCTGTAGGAAATGATACAATCAGGTGGGGGAAGGAGCTGAAGTGCCTGAGTTTCTATAAATAACACTCAGATGAACTATTACCAGCAAAATTTATTAAAACCCAGGAACTGCAGCAACTAATACTGAGAGACCCTTTTTGCCACACAGCCTCCTGAGACAGATTTAGCTGTACCTATTTTGTACGAGACCGCAAGACAGGTTCAGAGCTGTTGGTAGGTCATCCTTTGCTCCACAGTGCCCCTGGCTGAGCTGATGGGAGTTTTATGGTTATGGCTACGCTGGCAGGCAGGGGAGCTTCATCTTGAGCTGTGGCAGCCACAGCATTAAATTTCCCAGAGTGTCCCACCCGTCCTCTCCTGCCCCTGACTTCAGACTGTGCCTGCCAAGCTGAGTTCCTCTCAGGGGGACCCTCCGCTTTGGGATTAGTTTCTGCTCCTGCTCAGTCACACAGTTACAGGGTATTTCAGGCCACGATGCAGAGTTCATCATTTTAAGCAGATGTTTGGATGGGCACTGGAGACTCCACCCAAGTTGAAAAACATGTTACTAAAAATGATCAGGAATTCACTGAAATCAGCTATTCGTTTTTCCCTCACTTCTGACATAGCAATTCAATAAATTACAATTTTTCCTTTCCGCTTGGTTAAGGTGGATGTGTCTCTCAGGTTTTCAAACAGCACCCCAAATTAAATAACGAAGGGCCAAACCTCTAGTGTAACTAACAGTCAGCTCTTCTTGTATTTAATGATGTGCATGTCTGGCCCAATTTAATTTATAATGATGTTTTTGCTCATTTACAGTTGTCCGTAACAAAAACTGAATGCAAGAATCACGAATACATTAGCCGAGAAAAAAACGTCAAGTCACATTCTAGACTTAGGAGGACAAAGGCTTTGTACAAACCTGGAACAAAGAGAGTGTTGGATGGGCACGACAGGAAGCAGCTCTCTATGCCTCCTGTCTTACTACACACTAGCTGAGCCTTGGGAGCTGGTTTGGCATTCGGGAGACATTTCACCATCTCTGAGGAGAAAAAAAAAAGAGAAATGAAAAAAAATCAGACACTGCCCAACCCAGAACCTTGTGCACCCACTTGCATACAGTGGTGAGGAAAGGTAGAAGTGGAAACAAAGCAAAATCACAATCTCAGGCATTTCTGAAAAAAGCACATATTAGGGAGAAAGTATCTGGATCTGGAGCTTGGACTTGAAAATTAAACTCCTTCATGTTTTTAAACCTAAACTGTAGATCAGCCTTTCCCTCCTATCCTCCACTTTGGGACTGTTCGGGTCCAAATTTGCACTCTGAAAGGCAGGTGTCTCTCTAATTATGAGCACAATTCTGTGTGCACATCTTGATCTCAGAAGCAACAGGTAATACTAATGACCCGAGATGTCCCCTCCCCCTTTTGGAGACACTGCTCTCATTTAACAGGCCAACTACCACACCATGCACAGGAGTCACCCTCACAAAGATCTGCTTATTTAGATGACGGCTAAAATGGTATTTTCCACTTCTCACTCCAACTCTTGCAGACTGTTTAATTTCAGCTCCATGCTTAAGCAGCCTCCCAGCCAGGCAGAGGTGAGGCAGGACATGCTGAGATGGAGATGGATAGTCCCACGGGTCCTTTCAGCAGCCAACAAAATGCCCTGAGCAATGCTAGAAGGGACTCTGTGACACACACACAGGCATCAGCCATTTCTCATCAGCGCCCACCAGACGAGGCACAGCCTGGAAGGAGGAAATATCCAGCTTCTTCTCTTAGCTTTACGGCAGGATGAAGACAGAGTATCCTGCAGGTCTCACAAGCTGCTCTTTGTATTTGGGTAAGGGACAGTTTGTGTTTTACCTGAAACTACATAAAGTTGTTACGAACTGTTGGATCAGTCTCTGTGCTTCACCCTGAGATGATGGTATGCCACTGATAATTATAATCCTGCATTTATTTTAATTTGACATCTTTTGGGACTGAAGCGTTACTTAACTACATCTTTCTCCACACAGATGACGAGGTTCATTCTCAGCTGCAGCCAGCAGGTGCCATCACTACCTGCACTGAGGCAGCCTCACCACTTCCCTCCTTTCTCCCAGAGGTCTAACCTCTGCACTGACTGCTGGCCAAGTGCAGCTGGGCACCTCTTCAAGCAGATACTTCACACTGCATCAGCTGGTTAAATCTCTGCCAGGTGTCTGCAGAGTAGTTCTTGCTTCAGCCCCATAAAAACTCCTGTTCAGATACATATCCTGTTTTTCTGACTGTTCCTTGCTCTTTCTTCCAAACATGCTCACCTTACAAGATGGACTTGGCTGGCTCTTTTTTTGCTCATGGCTGATTGTGTTACTGCACGTGTCATTTTTCCTACCCCTCAGCTCACCACTGAACCACACTAAGGTAGGGGGGAGACGTGAGCTACAGCATCCGAGTACAGTAGGAAGCAGCCAGACTGGTTTGGGTCTGCCAGGGTTTGGGAAGAGCCCAGTAAAACTGGGATGAAACAGGGCAATTCAAATGTGGTGGCTGGAATAAGCCTTGCCTGGCTTGGCTTGGGTGCAAAGGAAGGGTCCCAGGAGCTACCAGCTGGTTTGTGTTCCTGGCCTCACTGCTGGTTAAATATAAATATATACGAGTCCCTTAAACACACCTGATGTTCACATCTCAAATATGGGAATAATCATCTTCCACTTACCTCCCTCCTAAGGCTTTTATGTTGCTTTGGTGATGTTTTTAAAGAAATTATTTCTTTGGACTGAGGAGACAACACAAGCGCAAAGTGTCATTGCTGAGCAAAAGAGGATTTTGTTACTGCAAATGCCTCCAAATTATGTGTCATTCAGGACCATTAGATATCATTCTCCTCCTTTTTATTGTGCTTTTATAACAACGTAGAATGCAGTTTCCTCTAAACAATGTTGGTAATAAAGGCAGGCGATCAGCAGGGAGATGACACTCATTTTAAGCCTCATTAAATTCATCAAATAAAACAGTGTGTATCAATAGAGAAGGGTGTTCTGTTTTCCATCTTCCAACTGAGTATCACAAATAATGAAGAGAAATTTACAACTACAAAAATATTTTTGATACAGCCTCTTACCATGGGAACAGTATTTTTAGTAGGTTGAGAGGGAATATAGTACAAAACTTCTGTGGTCGGTCTATATACCAGACCTCAAAAAATTTTAGCCCCTGCTGTTAATTTACAAACTCCTTTCCAGAGGACTAACTGATTCATTGTAAGGAAGACCTAGTGGATAACTAAAAAAATTCCCTGAAGTAAGGTCCCGCCATTTCTTGTTCTGTCTTGCTCCCACTTAGGCATTAGACATCGGCCCCAAATGTATTTATGAGAAGTTACTCGTGGTTAAAAAAGCCCCAAACACAAACAAAACCCCCACAAGCTAAATTTGACTATGAAAGACCTAAGGTATGCCATTCCCATTAAAAACATGAAACCAGAATTAAAATCTCACAGAATGGCTATAGCCATGGCCAAGACTTCCTGTCCTTCAAATGAGACCCCAGAAAAAAAAAGTCACCTTCTTCAAGGATACAAAAATTCAGATCTGCCACAAAGTAGGTGGCACTAGCAGCAAGTGCCATAATTTTAGCGGTCTCAGGATTTGTGCTCGTTGTGATTAATACTTCTGACACAGCTAGTGTCAGTACTTTATATTAAGCAGGATACCTTTGGAAATAACTTGAAAAATTGGGGTATGGTGCTGTGAATGTAGATATTAACCTGAATACCTAGATTAGCCTTAGAGGGAAATAGAGTTATAGCTGAGGTCATAGAGGTGGACAAAGGACAAAACAACAGAATACATAAAACAATAATACAACAACTTAGATTTGTGTGAATGGAATCATAAAATAAAAAAAAATAAAATTCAACACAAATAAAATCCAACATATTGCCCATTCTCTAATCCACCTGCCGTTATGTCCTAGCCCATGGACCCCCATAGGATCAGGTGTTATCTGAGTCTGTGAAATGAATTTGGGGATCCGTATTGTGAAAATGCAGATCCCTCAGACAAAACCATGGTCTTTTCCACGCTCCTGGAGAACAGGAGCATCACTGCAATCACCTCTGACTCCGTCTCCCACACTTACCAACACAGTCCTTTTTATTCCAGTGCAGTTTCTTTCCAGGTGGGCAGACGCACTCATAGCTCCCCATTGTATTAAGACACCCATAGTCGCAGCTTCCATTGCTGATGCTGCATTCATCAATATCTGAAATGTAATTAAAGTTGAGAAGAGTATTAACCATGTATACTGTGCATTAAGATACTATGTGCATAAAGATATCCATTTCTTCTGTATCTTTTATATTTAAGTCTATATAAACATGTACAAATGCAGACAATACTCACATCAACCAATTTTAGCGCATATTGCATGTATTTGTCCTTAGAGACATGTATAGCTCCTACCCTCTCAAGAATTTATGCACATGATACAATTTACTTGCCAGGACTAGTTACACTGAAATTCTTGGAAGCACTCACAAGATATGAAACATGCTCGAAAGTCTCTGCAGCATCTGGCCAATAATGTATATTGCATTAAACGGAATAATGTCGAAGTTTTAGTCTTTTTAATCTATCCAACCAGCACTTATATACTTGTGCCAACACGGCTGATCTCTCATCTCCTCTCCTCCCGCCACCAGAAAGTATGTTTATCCTTCACGCTCAACAGGAGTCATCGTGCTGCCATGTACTCACCTCTGGATCGTGCTCAGGCACATTTAGGACACTAGATGGCACAGGCCAAAACTGTCATATGGCACTAGTGAACCATCAGTTGCACATTGCCGCTCCAGACCCTTTAATTTACTAGTAGAGCCATAACCTAAAAGCCCTTGTTATGAACCACAGCCCCGTTATTTTAGGCGCCGCACTAACCTCAACATCAAGTGGTTTCTGCCCTTTGAACGCAGCTCCCCATCTGCTTGCTAAAACGGTGGCGTTACTGTAACAGACTTTACAAGGCACGCAGGTCACGCCATGTGACATATGTTCAAACGAGCCAGAATGACACCAAATCAAGATGAGATACACTGAGATGTGCTACCAAGATGACTAGGGGACTGGAACACCTCTCTTATGAGGAAAGGCTGAGGGAATTGGGTCTGTTTAGTCTGGAAAAGAGACGGCTGAGGGGTGACCTAATTAATGTGTACAAATACTTAAAGGGTGGGTGTCAGGAGGATGGGGCCAGGCTCTTTTCAATGGTGCCCGGCAATAGGACAAGAGGTAATGGGTACAAACTTGAGTGTAGGAAGTTCCATCTCAACATGAGGAGGAACTTCTTTACTTTGAGGGTGGCAGAGCACTGGAACAAGCTGCCCAGCGAGGTGGTGGAGTCTCCATCTCTGGAGACATTCAAAACCCGCCTGGACGCGTTCCTGTGCAACCTGCTCTAGGTGGCCCTGCTCTGGCAGGGGGGTTGGACTAGATGATCTCCAGAGGTCCCTTCCAACCCTATGATTCTATGATTCTATGATTCTATGAATTGCTAATACTCTGGCTTAATGGCAGGCCTCAAAATGTAACTGTAGAAAGACAACTGCCACTTCATGTGTTTCTAAGGAAGGTCTGGCCATCAAGGCTCACAGGCGGTGTGTCTAACCGCCTTTCCAACCCACACCTGAGCCCAGGTCTGAGCTCCGGCTGCCGTGTGCTTGGCACTGTGTCAATCCCCACGGTTTGCAGCAACACCGTCTGAGTCCAGGCCAGCGCTCCCCAGGCCCCGGCTTTGGAGCCCAGTGACCCCCTCTGAAGGCAGCGGGTGAGGTACAGGTAGGAGTGGGGCTGACAAGGGATCGGGCTCGAGCACGCACTTAGGCCCGGCACTGGCTCGCAAATGCAGGCCCGTGCGTATTAGCCAAGTTCTCCTCTGCCGTCCTGGGGCACTTGATGGGAACATGGGAGTATTTACCGGGGCAGACGCTGGAATCCAGAAAAGGCTTTCTTTTCCTGATGCAACATTTCAGCCTGTGTGGTTAAGCAAAAATCTAGAAAGCATGGAGTGCATGCATAAAGGAAACTGAGAAAGACACCCTAATAACGACAGGCATGTTTCTAGACACCGTTATGATTTTTGAGTCAGAGTCAGGGCTTCTGGAGGTCCTGGGTCAGCAGTTCCAAAAACTGACAAGGGAGATAATCCCAGAAAAAACTTTTTCTGGGAAATTATGCACATAGTGGTCAGGTGTATGCTGAGGGGGATCTACTTGTGAAGCCATAGTTCGAAACACACATTTAGTCGACAGTGCTCCCGCCCATGAGCTCCGGCCAAACTGTTCAAACCCGAGCTCTTGCTGTCAAGTACCTCAGCCCAGAACCAAGCTCCTGCAGAAGCAGCCAAATTCCCAAAGGCATTCAACAGTCCTGCAAACTCTACTGACTTTCCTAAGCCAATATATACAGCAAGCAGGGCTTTACATAAGCAGGTGGTGTAAGCGCTAGCACTGTCCTTCTAAAAGATTCCCTCATGACACACGACTTTTATTACAAGAAAAGGATCCCAGAGAGAGCAACAAGGGTTGCCCCTCAGCATGGAAGGCCCAGAAGAAGGACATTGCCAGGTGGTTTATTAATTACTAGTAGATGAGAAGCAAGATGGAGAGAAAGCTTACGAAAAGGCAAGCTTGCACCAAATATTTTTGAAGGTTCTCATTATTTCTCTCTAGTTTTGACTTCTGCTCAGTGCCACACGGAAGGCAGCCAGGATAAGTTCCACTGTAAACATCACTCTCCAGGGGCTGACTAAAACTAATGATAGGCCTAAGCAGCAAAGCTCAGAGCCTGGACAAGTCTGGATTCAAAGCTCTGATTTTGGATCATCCCATTATGGAAAAAAGCAGGAGGTTTGGATCTCGTTATGTTTTTGTCCGCAGTTCAGCACTGAGTGTTTCCAGTTAGAGTTTTTGTCCTACTCCAGTCTTATTTAAAAGACTGACACCGAACTGAGGCTGAAGATTATTTAAAGACTGAGGCTGAACCCCAAACTTTGAAGCTTTCCCTAAATTAATACATACATTAAGTCATTAAGGAATTAATAGTGAAACTGAGCATCAGTCTCTCCACACCCCACATAACACAGGTCCTCAAAATTTTCAGACTCTGATTTTGTTTTCAGAACTGCCCTCAGGTGGAGTCTTTTTCCAAACTCTTTCCTTAGATGGACTCCTACTTCTTCTCCTGCCTGCCTCTGCTACACGGCGAATTCATTTGTTACTTATCCTGTTCTATACAAGAAATACTAACATTTCTTGTATTAAATGTTCCTACACCTTTCTCCCAAAGAGAAGCCAGGCAGAGATATCATTACCAGTGTGTCACAATAACCCTACAAAATCATGTGAAACTGGCACTCGGACAGAAGCAACTGTTTCTGCGACATCAGTTTGCATGGCACAAACCAAATCACATGGGAATGGAAACAACATGAGCCTTTAACTGTATCTTTTTGGCTCAACCTGTAGCACGATTTACTTATGAATACATAGAGGACAACTCTTGCATATAATATGTACGTCAATGCCTGCTCCGCAAATTCAGAGCTGTTAGGGCCCAACACTGTTCTCAGCAATTTCTCTAGCAGGCTTTCCCTGGGCTAAGTCTATCAGAACCTGCCTGAATACATGGCTTTTGTGGATTTGAAGTCAGGGCTTTGTTTATGGTATGATGCAAGCTTTACTTAGTCTGTTTCTTGAATAATTTGAGCAAATTAACTATTAACCATATTTTAACTAAAGAAATACACTTCGTTTTACATTTTAAAATAGCATTGAGAGTTTCTTTTGTGTCAGTATTTTCTAGTAAGTAATTTAGATTCAGGGCTTTACAGTTTCTTATAATTTTCTCATTTCACTTTTGTTTGTGTAATGCTGATCTGACAGGTTAAAAGCACAGTTAGCATTTAATACACTTAACAACCCCTCAAAAAAACCCCTTTGCTCTCCTTTGACCGTTTTTCTGAACACAATCAAAACCTACCCCACTTATTAATGTTCAAGCAGGAGACCACAGCGATACCTGGGGCTTTTAGCCACGCCAGCGGCAGGCAGTCTTGTACTGTGATACCCCTGGCAAACACTGGACTTAATTTGAGTGCTCTAAAATTCTCCTGCTTTGATCAAATAGAAGCTGAACCTCTAATTTGGTCACTGTGGTAATACTGCCGTATGATGCACTTAAAAATATCCCTCTCCTGGATAACCAAATATTACAGCACCAATTCTTTCCAGGTATGCCAAAAAGGTTGAAGAGCTGAAGCAGCTCCACAGAAGTTGGGAAGAAGGTATCCCGCAGCCTTCCGTTATGAGTTTCACAGGCAGTTTGTGTCACAGTCTGGTAAGGAGAAATACTAATATATCCAAAATTTGTAAACTTTGTAAAATTGACATCCTTCTCCTATTCTCTTTGTTGCCCATTGTTTGAAGCATTCCCTCTGTAAACACAATTGTGACTACCCTCACTCCTGTGGAATTATCGACTGGTACCCTGCGCTTGTAAACTCTGTAGGGAAGCTTACCCTGTACAGTGCGACGTACTGCCCCAGCCATGAGGCTGCTTTGTGACGGTTGTGGAAGAATGGCTGCATCCCCGCAGCAGTGGATGCAAGTGTCACAGCTGCAGGCTTCTCATCTGCACTGAGGCTGCTATGTACCACCATCAAACAATGCAAGGACATTGTTTTTTATTTACGTTCTTCTCCTGGGAATGCTTCAGCAAATTTTAGTCACACCCAGCCCATGCTATTTTAGCTCTAACTTTATTAGTTTATCATCTTCAGTTCTAAAATCTTCAGCTAAAAGAATGTGTGGCTCAGTAAACAGTTCACAAAGAAAATAAACAGATAAGTAAAGCTCAGTTTCCAAACCTCCACAGTGTGTCAGTCCATACAAGGTGTAGCCCTTATGGCAGAGACATTCAAAGCTTCCAGGGTAGTTGATGCAGGTGTGATCACAGGTCCTTTCAAAGGAACACTCATCTATATCTGAATTAATAGAAAAAGCATTAAGAAATTAGAATGCAGTTAAGCTAGAATTTCACGTTCAGTTGCAACATCTTGTTACTGATAAAGTATCATGCATCATCCCAGGTAAAATCTGAATAAAATATCATTCTCATTCCTGTAGTGCTGTATAAAGAAAGGACTTGCAAATACATGGAGAAACGTAAGAAAAGATAAATTTAAGAAAAAACATGAAGGCTGTATTATATAAGTTCACCATTAGATGGCAACCTTTAACTTCTGATCATATTTATGCAGCAGAGCTGTGGGTGTACTAAGGTTCTGGGGGGTTAGTGCCACAATGGAAAAAAGTTTGGGTTTGAATCAAGTCATTCCCTCTTTCATCAACCATTCCTCTGACATCTTGCCCACCAGGACACGGAGTTGCTGACAGACTTCTGCTCTGCCTACGCAAGACTGTACAGACAGTTGCACAGCTACAAGGTGGGAAACAAAATGCTGCCTGAGAATAAGCCTGCACCATGAACCTAACGCTGCACCTAAGACACAGGAAATCTTAGTCCAAAGACCACATTCTACCTAACCTGGGAAAATTTGTCCTCTTCCCCTTAAAAAAGTCAGGCATCTCTAATTATCACTGTTCTCTAATGTGAATCCCTTATTTACATAGTCTCTTCCATCCAGCAGCCTATGAAGAAAGCAATTAAGAGCACATTGCTTCGAAGATAGTACAAAGGTTTTGCTGAGCAGGATGATATAAAGGTTGATTTGACAGCAGTCATGATGGAATTGACTTGCTGAAAACTGTTACATTAAAGGTAACTTAAGTACCAATGTATGCAAAATAACAACACTTCTGAGTGAATTTTATGCTCAATTAGTTTTTTAAAAAACCCTCTTCAGTGACTAATTTTTATCTTAAAAAGTCAGAGAAATTAATACAATGGCACTATTTGAGAGTGGTAATTTCAACCAATCTCATTCCGTCAATATTCCTGAGGTATAAAGGAATGGAATAGCACTGCTCTGATAGTTTGCACACTTTCTAGAGTTGCTTATTAAGAAGATAACCTGAGCAACACCATTGCTATATATAACTCGGACTTTCGCATTGTACGTGCTTAGAAAGCTGTGGGTGCTTGAAAAACCTTGAAAACTCACCAATACTTAAGGTTATGCTACCCAATTCCTATATCTAAGTATTACCTAGAGAGTTTTGATGCTTAATGAAACATTCTAGGTCTCATCCTGCTATTATAAATGCAAATACTTCACTTCAAGAACTATAAAATCAAGATACTGTGTACGGGCACATAAACTCAAAATCTGTGTGAGAGTTTACGCACAAATTTAGAATGTTGTAACCAGCTATAGTTTATATGATCTCCAATTTTAAGTGTTTCAAAACATTCATACAAAAGAGAATTCACAATGTGGAAAGCAACTGTTCAGGCAAATGCGTAACATAGAATGAAATACACATGATGAACAAAAATCTACGTTATTCAGTTTTATGTGTGCATCACAATCACTTGTTGTGATCAAGTAGCCAAAACCAGACAACCGAGATTTTCTCTCTTTTAAGTCTATTTCATTTTAATGCGTTTTCTATGCATTTTAACATATCATTATTTGAGTTCTGAAAGTAATTCCTTTTTAAGGTTTCCTTTATAGTCTTGGAAATATGCAGCTTTTGAATACACATAAATGGCAAACTGTTTCAGTTTTCTCTAAATAAATACATAAAGTAAAATCATTTGGGAATGAACACTGCAGTTATAGTTTTAAAGGATTTTTAATGCATAAGAAGCCAAATCATACATCACGGTTTCATTCATGTGTAACCTTGTTCGCTATGTGGTCTTACAGGAAATTTACAAAAGCAGTTCATTTTCTGGCCTCTGACTTACCTTGGAAAGCTCTTTTTCCAAAATAATTTCATATTTCTCAATAGTGATCTTACCCTGAACTATTATAGTCAATGGGGTTTATGCGTCGCTTCCACACATACCACTTTGTGTTGTTACGTATTATGGCTTAGGCCTTTTCAGGTTTTTCTTCACATGAAGAAGGATGCATACCCCTCTTTGCCTGCGGAAACAACAGTCTGCCTAACAGCATGACCAGTCAGCTGCTCGCCAAGTTAGAGGCACTCACGATGGACGAATGCATTTCTATTACACGACATATCTGCTGCTCATAAACTTATATTGCTTACACTGGCTGGCAGAGACGCTGAAACAAACACTTTTATTATAATACAAAGACCGCTATTAAAAGCTTTTTCGCCCTTTAAACCCCTCATCCCACCTCCTGCTGCTGGTCTCATAAATTCAACCTCTGCTGAATTCAGCATCTTGCTTTGGCTGATCGCTGAACGTGGAAAGCCTCCTCGCAGATTTTTCCTTGCTTAAAAACAAGCCCCTCGGCCCTTTCCCCTCCTTGCCTGCGGAGGGTAGGGCTAGGCACTGCCGAGCCCAGCTTCCCACAGCGCCCTGTCTGCAGAATCACCAGTCCCCTGAGGAATTCAGCACTGGTCATAGAAAAGGGAAAAATATGCACTGTATGCTCTTCACTGAAAGAAACCGGTGGTGTGATACAGGATGCTGAAATACTCTTGCACTTTTTTNGTGCGGAAATGCTGTTCTAATGTAAAAAGAAAAAAAAAAAAAAAAAGAACACAAAACTCTGAAATCTCCGTTCTGGGCGCTGTTATCCCCTGGTTCCCAGAAACTTTGAAGTTGTCCCTCACACCTTTGTGGTGCTCCACAATACTTCTTCGTATTTACCCTGAAAGGATGTGCTTATTTGCCACCACCCTCACGGTACAGGTATATCTCGTAAGAGACTAAGGGGCACTTGGTTTTCACCTTTACACCTCTGGGTTTCAAACCCTGCTTACCACACAACTGGGAATGAACATAGGCATCGAAATCTTTGTCTCCTTTGTACAAACAACACTACACAATCTGGTAACATTATCTACTGAAGAGAAGCCCAAAAATACAAAAGCAGAGATGTGGCAGATTACAGCTAAAGAACTGAGAACAAATAATTTCTCTTTCAGTTTTGTGGTCGACACCCTCCCCTTCCCCCCCCCAGTACATGTACACACTCACACACACACATTTTTGTATTGGGTTGCTCTGAGCTTCCCCCCTCCCACAGACCAAAATAAATACGGAGAAATTAACTTCCTGGGTCTGGGGAACTCTTGAAACAATTCAAAAGTTATCTAAATTACGTTTTTGAACTGTTTCAACACGAAAAGCCAAAATGTTTTGTTTTCGAGGAACTGCAGTGGAAAACTTCAACTTGAGGTTGAAGTTTCTGTTCTATTTTTAGATGAATTTGGCATGAATTCACAAATAGTCCAAGCTGTTTCTCAGAACACTCAGATTTGCTAATGCACTTATTTGACATCAGACACATTCTTTCTACTTTCACTTAGTCAAAAATTCCTATCACATTCACCACTGTAATCGCATATGCGATTGCGTCATTTCAGCACATTAAGAGACGTCTTCACTGCTTAACTGTTTGACGCTTACAGGAACTAGGGGGCTAAATTCACCTTCGGTAGGTAGTACACAACCGGTTTCCTGCCAGAGGCAGGTTTTTTTAGGCTTACTAGGGGTAGGCTATGAATTCTAAGATGAGGAACTCCCCACTTCATAGCAGACGACTCAGTGGAAGTGCCAAGTTCAGGGGCTGAAGCAGATGACCTCCAGAGGTCCCTTCTAACCTCCACCACTGATTCACATGCACACTGGTTGTCTCCCGAAAGGCACTCTCTTTATGGTGTCCTGTGCTCCTGACAGCTCTCCTTCCAGTTGCTGTTTCCATGACACCAAGGCATCATCTCAGGCTCAGTAAAGTCCAACGTCTCTTGTATCAATCCACGTTCTCATCTCCAAAGAGAATGTTTGAACAGTGGAAGCACTCCTTTATTTTTGCCTAGAAGGGATTCAACTCGATGAGATTGTTCAATGGTTTAATAAAAGAGCAGCATTTCCCTGTTTTTGAGGGAAGCAATTGTTGCCAACGGCGGTCATGCTTGATAATATTTGTTTGGCTCTGTCCTACTATTTCAGGTCAGCGTTTGGATTTTATTGTTGATTTTTCAATCATAGTTTTTGGTTTTCTTTTTAGTTCATGATTCACACATTAAATGATCCCATTATGATCTTTACTTTTCTTGAATAGAACGTTTGTTAGTGGGTGTCAGATTATCAGTATTGGAAAGCAAAGTCTTCCATCTATCTCCAGAAGGGAGCTACCACAGATCAAATTTCTTCTAAGTTTCCTCACACAGATATGCCTCAAAGGCGACCCGAGGGAGCAGGGAGAATGCAGCTCATTCTCCATGCTCATTCAAGTCCCTGCCCTTTCCACTGATGCTGCCAGTAGACACCCAATTACAGTAGCACCAATTTTTCTGGCGGTTTGTGTGATGTGGACACTGACTCATTTGCGGACGTAGAGCGCAGGGCACCAAGAAGCCATCACACAGTAATGATTTTTTGCTAAGTCTGAAACTGAGCTGGATTCCTACCAGCAGCTCTGAAGTGAAAGGCTCCTTTCTGTACTCTGTTTCCAGTCCTCAAATGCAGTCCCCTGTATTTTTGATTGTCATTGCTTTCTTCCTGAATATAAATTTCAGAGTAATTAAAAGAAACCAATGATCAGGAAATTAAAGCGTAATGCAGGACATTTCCTGCATAAGAAGGACACGGACCTGTTGGAGCGGGTCCAGAGGAGGGCCATGAAGATGATCAGAAGGCTGGAGCACCTCTGCTGTGAGGACAGGCTGAGAGAGTTGGGGTTGTTCAGCCTGGAGAAGAGAAGGCTCCAGGGAGACCTTATAGCGGCCTTCCAGTGCCTGAAGGGGGCCTACGGGAGAGATGGGGAGGGACTCTTGATCAGGGAGTGTAGCCATAGGACAAGGGGTAACGGCTTCAAACTGAAAGAGGGGAGATTTAGATTAGATACGAGGAAGAAATTCTTTACTGTGAGGGTGATGAGGCACTTGAACAGGCTGCCCAAGGAAGCTGTGGATGCCCCAGCCCTGGAGGTGTTCAAGGCCAGGCTGGATGGGGCTTTGAGCAGCCTGGTCTAGTGGGAGGTGTCCCTGCCCAGGGCAGGGGGCTGGAACTAGGTGATCTTTAAGGTCCCTTCCAACCCGAACCATTCTATGATTCTATGATTTCCAAAAAGCATTAGCATTGCAAGCAAGCAGTTCAACACTAAACATTTACAGGTGAAGCTGGTAAATAGCACTTGCTTAGAGATGTTTTGAGGACTGCAAACTGATGTAGAAACTGCTATGACTCCTTGACAGAATGTACACGTGCAAAATTCACTCGCACAGAGGTACATGTGTGATTTGGGGGTTGCGGTTATAGAACTCAGCAATTCAATGCCCAGTTTGCACAATCTCACATTAAAAATTTACTGCAAAAATAAGGATTCCCACTCTCCTTCTTCCTTAATATCATTTTGTTTGTTAATATCAATAACAAGTGAAGAAACTGGCTAGAGAAAACTAACGGTCACCACAACAGCTTTTCTCCGAGACATACATTAAGCAACACGGTTAATTTACGAAACTGGGAGCCTCCTTCCAAAACCAGGTCACATATGATGCTTGAGTAAGAGTTTGGTCTTGCTGCTTGAAGTATTTTTCATGTGGTCTAAAAATAAACACGGCAAGGGGAGATGGCTGTTGTTTGATGGTGCTATTGCGTTACAGAGAACAAGACAAGAGGGGCTCAAACACAATCAATAGAAGCTATAACAGGGATTTAGGCCAGAGTGCAGACTGTAATGATTCTGGACACTGTGGGCAAAGAATCCATCTGTGTTCAGTGAGGCAAGACAGGAAGTATACACTAGATCACTGCACATATGCAAAATGTAAGTATTAAATTTAAATATACTATTTCAAATAGAAAAAAAAAGTACTTTTTGCTTAAAAACAGAAAATAAAATAAAAAGAAAAGAAAATACCGACCTCTACTATCAATGCCTTCATCAGTAGAAGTGACCCATGACACCCTGAATGCTGGTAGATCACTTCAGCCAAAAGTGATCACAATAGTATATTAATACTTTGAGATGTTTTAACAGTCATGGCTCCATACACTCCCAATCCTCCCAGTTAGCTTAAGTATACCTTCATTATGGCAGCAAAGATCTATATATATCTCATAACTGCTGCCCAGGATGCTGTGAAAAACATACACAGCAAGAAATCTGTGGTTTTCAGATTCATACGTTAGTAGTGTTTGTCCCCCAGGCTGTAAGTGATAGGCCCAGTGTCCCACCGCATCGTGCAGAGCAAAGCCACTGCTCAATACAGTGGGGTTACCTCCTAATGCGGACACATTCTCCTAATGCAAAAGTCCATAATACATAGTTTGATTTTGTCTGTCTCACACACCCTTGGTTTATTTTTAACGCCCAAGCCAATCGTGGACTCAGTGTTGAGAACCCCGCTCAACCGCTCATGCACACAAGCCAAACCCAAGGCTAGTCAGAACGTTTTGTGTTCACATTTCTCAGCTTCCAAGTCATCGGCCCCTCTGAGAAACAGAGCCTTTCCTTTTTCTCATTCATTAAGCACACATACATAGAAACTCTAAAGAAGTGTTACATGATGTTTTTAAAATAAACACTAATGCTTTTTTATATGTATTTTGGCTGAAAGTTATTTTCTGTCTCCCCCCCCTCCCCTTCAATGTCTGCAGGGAACTGATACCACCCATGTAATGTTGTTCACCTTACAGCCCAGCCAGCGTGGTTTCCAACAATATTTGACAGACATTAGGGAAACCACATATCTTAATCTGAGTGGTTGCTGGACCATAGGGAGTCATGATTCAAGCTACGTTCTCCAACAAACGCGGGTTTAAATTCAGTATCGGGAAAGGTATTATTTTTGCTACAGCAGCCATATGATGGGGCTTCCACCACATCTCATGTTTTCTGATCCACAGCGACTTACCCCTGTTCACAGTTAGTAAAAATGCATCCTCCATCTGAGAACGCAACTCTCACACACGTCCAGCACCGACCAGAAGGAATGGCTTACAGCTAACCTCCTTATGTTTCAAAGTCCACAGTAATAAAACTGATGAAGAGGAAGCACGGAAAGATGGAGTAATACACAAACCTTCTACTTCATTACCTTCCCACTGAGTGCTTCTGCAGCAGACTAACATAAAGAAAAAAGAAAAAAAAAGCCATAACCCAAACCTTTAAAAGTAATTGAAAAACCACACCCATTTAGACTTCCCATACTGACTTGCAATCAAGTCAACTTGCTGCTGAGCCGTAATTGTTAATAACATACTAATGACCTGCAGAAAAAAGAGATCTGGGATTAATTGCCATGCTTTTAATGTGAATGTTAAGTGTCTAAGTAGCATAGTCACATCTTGCATTCCACAAATTTAAGTGGGAAACTGTCCATTATGACTAATGTTGACTTGGATCAGAGCATTTATTTATTTAAGAACTTTATTGCTCACAGTTAACTATGTGATTAGCGAAGACCAAATGCAACACACTAATCAGGGAATGAAAGACTTCTGAAGGAAATTGATTCTGCTCGCAAGGAAATGTGCTTTTTATTAGAGATGATTTGTTCTTAGAATGCAAAGTGGTACTAAAACAAATAAATATATATAAACTGCAAAAGAAACCTGCAAAATATACTCGAGACAAGAGGCAATAAATAATTAGAAACCTGTGACTTATTATGTAAGCGTCCCACAGAGGAGGTATTTCAAGGATTTAGCAGTACAAAATGAAATGACTGTTACTCAGCTTCAGGCATAGGTACACAGTAGCAGTCAGTGACAAATTCTGCAGAATCTTTGCTTCCTACCCACTGTAATACAGGTAAGCCCACTTTTCCATGCATTATTTAAACATGCTGCTGTGGTTGAGTTCAGGAACAGAAATTTGCTTGTAGCAAATTAGAGTTAATCTAGTTTCCCCAGACCAGACAAAGCATTTAATTGTACTCTTCACTCGTACCAAACAGTATGTCTCTGATCACGAGCAACAGATTTAAGCAGTAATGTCATAAGCAGGTCCATGTCTTGGTCCACATGGGAACCACGGAAATCAGTGAGGACCTGCAGTGGCACCAGGGTCATGCAGATATGCCTCCAGTCACATTCCCATCAGAGGAATTTGGGCTGAAGTTAGCTCCTGCTCCGCAACCCACAGAAGGTACTTGCAGCCCCAGAGAGCAACACTTTCTAGCACCGTGTGGCTTAACATGGACTTCAGTAATTTCGACACATTCTGCCCTCTGGGTTCAACACACTGAAGTGGCTGCTTTCTTGCAAGCAGTAGAGTCTCCATGGACCTTGAGCCTGACAGGTCTTCCAGGCGAGCTCCAGAAGCGCTCTGCCAAACAGCCAAATGCCGTGGAAGATGCAACTAGGCCACAGATGCTACTTGTTTAATTCAGCATGGCGTGCAATGCCTGGAGTGGGAATCCCACCCCTTCCAATCCATAGCTGTACTAAGGACCACTAGTGTTATCATCTACCTAGTTCTGCCTCATGGCCTCAGTATCCTTTTATGCCTGTATGTTTTTATTTAGCATATAGAGATCCTGGCAACAGCTTGTCTTCATCTTCCTTCCAGTCTACCTGTACCCATAGTAAGTTCAATAACCCGGTCTCTCTGTTCTTGAGGCTCTCAAACCGCTAAGCATCACTCTTCAGAGGTTGCGTCTTTGTACAGTACTAAATGCCGCATTGACACTCTATAGCTCTGATGCAAGTGCACTTTAGGGAGCCACAGTTATCTCTGTTGTTTGTCATTATGTTCTGATGATTTTGAATACTCCTATTTGCTCTAAGGAATATCTGGACATCGCTGATTTCTCCTTTCTCTGTGTGTTTTCACACTTTTGCTACATGTTCAAAGTTGAATGATGTCTTCCAAGTCCTAGCAGTGTGGATAGAAACTGGATATTTATTTTGACAGACTGAATATATTTAATGCCAGCAAGATGACCATACACATTTAGTCTGACCTCCTGCACTTAAACAGCCTTGCTTGGTAACCTCCATGAGCATCTCGGTTCCAGAAAGGACTGTCTAGGTCTTTTCCAGGATTGATCTCTTAGTCTTCTCTATCAGTTTAATTTTTAGAGTTCAAATTGGTGTGATCCTTTTTAATTGCTAAATTTGGCAAAGGCTGAATAATCTATTTTAAAAGAGTGTAATGCATACATGATCCTTCCAGGAATCAGCAGGTACCTCTTGATACATTTCTCATATTATGATGTTGGGTCTGAGGTTACACACAAGAAAGCAGGATTCCAACTAAGTAGTTCCCTTGGGCTGGCTGCCCGCCTCTATTAATTCCTATCACCGGAGCAGCTCAGTTCAGAAGACAGTAATCTTTCACTGTCCCCTTCAGTGGCTGGAGGAACTGCAGTAGTCAGATCCTTCTCTGATGCTGTTGCACCAAGGGGACAACTCTTAACCCAGCAAACCCATCACCCTCATTAACATCAGAGCAACTGGTTTCCCACTGTTTACCTAGAAGTTACAGCAAAGGGAAGTGAAGACAGTACGACTGGGAGACTCATTAAAGGCAAATGGCAGCTCGTTTTCTTTATCTCTGCTATCAGACCTTATCAAAAGAGACAAGTTGCACTTTCTGGCAACCACTGTACTATCTCTGAGATTTGAAAACAGAAGGAAAGCAGGTGAAAAACCGAGACTTGGCAATAAAATTGTAGGCCTAAGCTGTTTGCTCCCTCTCCAGAGTAAACAGAATCCTTTCTTTAGGAACTCTTCCAAGGGAGTTTAACGTGATCTCACGTACCAATAAATTAATTTTCCCTTCTCTTTTCAGTTTCTTTCAAACATTCCCTATTTAATATTCTTCCACACGGTCCACAAGCTCATTCTCTTCCACAAGCTTCCCTCAGGGCTTCCTCAGAGTCTGCAGAAATGGGGCTGCAGAACGACACCTTAATGCAGTAAATACCTATTCCCTATTGTATTCCCCTTAACACATGTGCCAAGTCAACTGACCACCATACATCCCTCTTTCTGTCAGCAGCGCAGAGCCAATTCTGCTCCCAGTGAGTATGGTTTTGTTCCGCCTCATGCATCAGCCACGGAACTATTTGCTTGATTTTGGATCACCAAAAGCTTTGCCTGAGGGGCTGGGAAGATTTATGGTTTTGGACGGATACTGAAGAATTTGGCAATTTCAGCCAGGCAAAAATTGGCAGCTAACTTTGGGGTCTTTGGGGGTATCTTTGACTGTAGTTGGTGGGATTTGGCCCAAGGTTTTTTACATGTCTATAATGAAATACATCATCATCATCACCACCATTATTATTACATTATTATTTCTCTGCTGTTGGGCAAAGAAAAAGGTTTCCAACATTTTTTCCCTGCAGCATTATGAAGGACCCCACTGCCTTCTTTTTTTTTGTAAGCAGCACCAAACTAAAAAACAGAATAACGGTAGAGGATTACCTGATAAATTCCCTTTCTGGCAGATAATAATTTCTTCTAATATTTTAAACATGGTTGTGCAAAGCTACTTGCTAAATCTCAGTACTGCAAGGAGAGCTGGAGAATGGCAGTGGCAGCTTTTGCCCAAGGGACTGCTGAGGAGGAAAAGGTACGGAGCCTCAGAAGTGCCATCCAAGCTTCCCTCTTCCTCCCTTTCTTCAGCTGCGCTGAACTGCTCACCAGTTCTGAATATGTTCAGCTGTCCTAGCAGAGAGAAGAATGAGAAAACCGATGCTGGGTCCTGAGGCTTTCTGAGCAACAGGCAGCAGTACATTTCATATCTAATGAGGTAAGCTTGTTTTTCTGTGTGGACACTTCACTTCATCATTCACATCAGGAAACACTTCCAGAACTCTCCCTAGCCTCATGCTCCCTGATGCCTCTGATCGTAGTTCAACCAACTCTGACATAGCTTCTCCCCCAGTTTGTGAAATCACTTGACAGATAACCTTAGTCAACTTGGTGTTCAATTTAATGACCAGCTGCACTGGATGTGTGAGCTTCTGGAGCTGGGGAGAGGCCACAGATCAGCGCTGCAGCTGAGGATGGACCATCTCCTGCAAGCCTGCACTCCAAGGCACCCATACATCTGGGCAGGTGGCAGCCTCTGTACATCCCCTCTGTACAGACACTCTCTAGACACCCTCAGATCGAGTATTCACGTACTCCAAGAGAAGAGGCTTTAGGAATCCCCATCTGCTCTCAGATAGGGAAAGGGGGCAGAGAGGGCAAAAGAACCCTCAGCTAGGTGAGACTCCCCAGAGGGTTTGCAGAGATGTGCCAATCACCAGAGACAGCTCTGTTCTCTTTCAAGTAGAGAAGGTAAAAATGAAAGGAATTATTTTTGCAGGTAAGAAAGTTTGCTGGGTCTCTTATGGAACATGGAAAAAAAAGTACTAATAACTAGACACAATGGTATAAAATTAGTAAGTCTGCCCAAGGTAACAGACACAAAGGCAGCCAATAAAGGCATTTGGAAAGGAAGATTTCAAACCATTACTGGTTTTTGCTGTCGAGCGCGTCACACTTAGCCTCACCATAAGCTCATGGCAGTTGCTCTCATCTTACTTTTTCTCCTTACTGTTATCCTCATGAATAAAAATTTTTTAAAGGATTTCTGAAGGTTTTTTAGAAGATTTAAAAATGGATTATAGGGATCTGAACCTGAGTAAAACACCGCTATCTTCTAAATACAACTGAAGCTAATAGTATATAAAAATGCATAAGTACATTTAACAGTATTGTTCACTTTTAGAAACTATTACTTTTAAAATCAATAGAAAATGAGTTGAGCTAAGCATTTTGTCAGATCACAGTTTCTCCCTAAGGGCTAGAAAATCTACCCACTGTTGGATCAGGAAGGGCTGGAAATGCTTGGTGGAAGGCCATGTGCCAAAGAAAGTCTAAGTACGTTTGCAACCTTTCAGTGATGGCAAATCAGAGAAAGGTCAACATAGCTGTGATAAATGAGCCTGACTTAAAACTGTACCTCTGAATGCTTAGTCTGGAGAATGAAAGCGCAACTACAGTTGATGGTATTTGTGACAAGACAAATCTGTTATGAATGCTAGCACCAACAAAGCTGCAGCACTGTGGGCGCCAGAATGCGCACCTCTTGGGTGACAGCTCTTCTCAGTGCCCTGTATGAGCACTTCGGTGATCAGTCTGTGCAACCACATCTTCATTGTTACGTGAAAGTTGGATGCATGCGCTAACAAATGCATTGCTTGGTGGATGCGGGGGACCACCATCCCCATCACATCTCTAAGATTCACTTTATTTGCTTCATAGCCTCCCCACGTCACATACAGATTGTCTTTAACACAAGATTTTGAGACTAAATTATTTAATGTACAAAAATAAAGATCCTTGAGAGCCAACCTCCTTGTATGGGTATTTCTACATGTGACAATTGGACACAATCACTTAGCAGCAACACAAGGGCCTCCAAGCTTTGAGGGATGAATCTGCTGTGACACAAGGTGCAAGAGAAAGAGATACAGAGACAAGAAAGGCAAAATGCTAAGTTTCTGCGTGATGAAGGTCTTGAAATTGGAGACTGAAGTTGTGTCAACGCTTACACTGTCTCTAGACTTCCCAGACATTACTTAGGTCTGCGCTTACCTGTCCTAGATCTTTCCCACTCCTCCCACCCTTCTCCATTACATGAGGGCTTTGTTGTGCTCAGGTTCCTCTATTAATCTGAGGAACCCAGTAGGAGGCAATTGGCTTTGGCTCCTATTACGTTCATCCTCTTACCATTGTTTTGCTAGGACAATTTAGAATGCAATTGAAGTCAATGCTTTCCCAAGATTTTTTAAGAAAACAAAGTACCTTCACCAAAACATTGCCAAGATTCTATTAGCAAACATATCCTTTTCCAAAATCAATCATTTTCCAAGGCAAAGGCAAGTTGAGTTATCTACTGCTATTATGGCAATAAAGCGTGCTACTACTTCAAGTGCTTGGGGTAGAAGCCATATATCAAGAGTAGAAGTGCATTAAAAGAAACTTCAGGTGGGTTTATTTGTTTTCCTACAAACATCAACATGCTTAGTAGTCTGCACTCTGCTAAAGCCACTATTTACACAGCAACTTCATAAGACCAACTTAACAGCCTGATGAGACAACATAAAAAAGGCTTTACCCTCTCTGTATCAAGCAAGGAATATTCCCTCTATCCTGCAATACATTTGATTTTTAGACGTATTTCTGAAAAGAGGAAACTGTTCTCTTTGCTATGGTCTTTGTCTCCATGACCCTTTAGTAGGAGCTGCTAGTGAGATTTCTTGAAGGAACAAGGGACTAGTCTGGGTGAAAATGTGCCTAGTGTTATTTGACGGTGCTGAAAGAGCAAGTACAACAACACAGTTTCAGTTTTCCACTGAAAACTCAAATGCAGCACTTCCCTTCACCTCCCGTGGACCTGACTGTGCATTCCCAGCTTACTTCAAGCTCTTGCTGAAGTCAGTGGCCACTGAATATACACAAGAATTGCTGTTCTCTGGCTCTGCTTCAAAGGCTTGCTTAAAAACTCTGCCCAGAAAGGCTGGCCTCCATGGAGTCGAGAAACAGCAGGTATCCCTCCGAAAACACTAACAGAAATATTTTGCAAATATGCATCAGAAAAACTCCACCTAGCAAAACCCCAGAAGATACTCCTCCATTCCACTGCCTCTTGATGTTTGAGCTCAGACTTTTGTTTTCATCTCACTCGTCCTAACTAAGGCCTCATCTTCAAGTTATCAAAACAAGCTGTAGCAGTTCATAACGTGGCTACTGGAAGAAAATCACGCCCCTTTGCTTCAATAGGTTAGGCTTTTGTTCTCATTAGAACAAAATAAACAAAACAGGGTACTTTTAACAGGCCCAGAAGGGTAGATGCAAGCACAGGATAATTAAAATCTTCTGATTTGCGATAGGGTTGTCATTTTATTGCAATTCTGTATAGCACTTAGTGTAAAGGATATCTGACCTTAGTCAATGTGATTAAATGATTGAGCGCAGTAACATGGCATTATCTCAATGTGCATGACTGCAACAGTGGAGATTATATATACATGCAGTCTTTCTCTGGTTCTCTTTAAAAACAATTCCTATTGAATTACAGCTTTCAGCACTATTTATCAACAGATTATTGTTTGTGGAAGAATGCTACCTTCCTGCTCAAACTATTCCAAGGCTGACTCATATCCTGGTAATTCATTAATATATAACATGATTCTAGTCCAGTAAAATCATTTCTGCACTATACACATCATAAATCCTACAGCATCAACTGAGAAATATATCTTAAATTCTCTTTCTAAACACTAATGGAACGTTTTGCTTGGCTTCCCACACACATCATCAAGGGGAGGGGGCCAGACAGAGCTGTAAAAAGCAATTTGATAGCAGTATACATTATAGAGTTTAACATAGGAATATAGGAGCTACCATACTGAATGAGACCTGAGGTCAAACTAATCTGGTATTTTACTTCCAACAGTAGCCCGTGTCAGAAGCTTCATGGGAAAATAGAGGTAGAATAATCTGTCCCATCTGCCCTCCCCACATTAGGTCTCATCCCATTATAAACTGATTTAAAGCCTAGATTGCGAGGTTTAATATTCCTTCCAAGGAGCAGCAACCACAGAAAATTCGCCTTTAATTTACGACAACACTGTGCTGCAGAGAAGAGAACTGGAGGTGGGGGGGATGTATTTGTTTTCATGTTTCAGCAGACTTAATTGCTACAACCAGCATGGGAGATACTATCACTTGGCAAACAAACTTGTACTGGCTAGAGCTGTTTTTACTTCATGCCTGGGGCATTTATTGTTTCTGGGTATGATCTTGCAACCCTTTTTTTCTCACAGAGCCAGACTGTACCACTATTCACAATGTCACTGACACCAAGAGTACGCACCATGTGTAACAGAAAGGATTTGAGAAGTATTCCTTTTAATGACAGTGTAACATGTTGCTTCCCAGCAGAGTACTTTTTTAATCTGATGCTAGAAGCAATATGGTGCTTGTCATAAGCAAGATATTTTTGTAAGGCTCAGTGACACAGAATGACTTAAGAGAAAATCTGCATAGGGAATGAAAATCATCAGTGACAGGGAAATCATGTTGAATTTTCTTTCTGTGAGCTAGTTTCAATTTCCACAAGCAGCTCTCAGTATCTCCTCCGATGCACCTCCGATTCTCACCAGTTCTTGAGCTACACTGGCAGCTGAACCAGCACTGTTGCTTATATACCAAGTGTCCACACAATTAAACATACTGGGCCAGACTCAGTTGGACTGGCTGAAAATCAAGTCAATGTATTTCATATCTTACAGCATGCCTATCTGTTGTGGACGAGTGTATGAGTGCATCAAGGCAAAATCACTCTCCTTCATGTGTATCACATAAATGAGTTGATAGGGGAATGGCTTGAGACCCTTCATCCCTTTCTCTCCCATTAATCACCCCCGCACTGGCACTGACTCACCCTGCTCAAGCGGTGTAAGATAATAACGACCAGCAGCTTTCCTTAGCGTGACAGCACTGTAACTGCTGAGTACAGTAGCCTTCTCTCTGCTATAAGTGAGAGCAAAATGAAGCCCCGGGTATTTTCTCTGACTGCTGAAGACCTCAAACTTACAGAAAATGCACATGCAATCTCAGGCAAAAGTCAGCAAGGGGACCTGTAAGCCTGCTTGCTCCACATTCCAGACAGCAAACACACTCTCTGGGATCCCCGCGGCTACCTCCCCTGCAAGGACACAGGCAGCAGCACCCTAATGGCTTGCTAATGCTCTTCACTCACTACAGGTTGGTCCTGACCATGAGGGTAACAACCTCAGTGAGACGGTTGTGGGTTCAGGTAAAAATGTACTTTAAATATGAAGAAAAATAACCCCACATCAAGCAATAAAAATTCTGCTGGTGTCCTCTTTATACTGTGTCACCTGTCTGTGAAGCTGTATGTTATTTCCACTCCAGAAAGAAGGGGAATGCTAAATGAGCTTGAGAGCAGCCCTGAGAAGAGGGACTTGGGGGTGCTGGTGGACGAGAAGCTCAACATGAGCAGGCAATACGCACTTGGAGCCCAGAAAGCCAACCGCATCCTGGGCTGCATTAAAATAAGCGGGGACAGCAGGTCGAGGGAGGTGATTTTGCCCCTCTACTCCACTCTGGTGAGACCCCACCTGGAGTACTGTGTGCAGCTCTGGAGTCCTCAGCACAAGAAGGACATGGACCTGTTGCAGCGAGTCCAGAGGAGGGCCATGAAGATGATCAAGGGGTGGGAGCACCTCTCCTATAAGGACAAGCTGAGAGAGTTGGGGTTGTTCAGCCTGGAGAAGAGAAGGCTCCAGGGAGACCTTATAGCGGCCTCCCAGTACACGAAGGGGTCCTACAGGACGGATGGTGAGGGACTCTTGATCAGGGAGTGTAGCCATAGGACAAGGGGTAACGGTTTCAAACTGAAAGAGGGGAGATTTAGATTGGATATCAGGAAGAAATTCTTTACTGTGAGGGTGGTGAGACACTGGAACAGGTTGCCCAGGGAAGCTGTGGATGCGCCATCCCTGGAAGTGTTCAAGGCCAGGCTGGATGGGGCTTTGAGCAGCCTGGTCTAGTGGGAGGTGTCCCTGCCCAGGGCAGGGGGGTTGGAACTAGATGATCTTTAAGGTCCCTTCCACCCCGAACCATTCTGTGATTATGTAAATAATGTTACTTTTATTGAACATTTGCTTCCTTTATGCATTTAATGGAGGCAGAAAAGGCAAAAGAGGGGTTAGACCAACAACAAAACTTTCCAACATTTTTCACTGGAAAATTGGCCACACCATAATGTTGATGCATTGAATCTGAGGGGTCTGGGCCTCACCCGTTGTTTTTTAGACTGACTTACGTGAAACATTAGTTCTAGCACTGATACAGATTAGCTGAAGGGTTTAATTGGTTTCTTTACTGCTGTATGGAGTTCTAGCACTGATACGGATTAGCCGAAGGCTTTAATCAGTCCCTTTACTGCTGTACGGTGCAGATGTACTCATTTAACATTTCTCACAGCTCACTGCCTCTAGGACTGCAGTAGGGTATACTCAGCTATAACTCAGAGCAAGAAGAGTTGGGGGAGTAGCAGTAAGGTAAAAAGAGAGCTTGGCTTAGATGGGAGATCATGACAGAATTCCACTGTCCTGCTGTTCCAAGGAGTTTCCTCAGGATTTAAAAACTGGGACATATGACATGGGATTCTACCTGTCCTCTATTTTCACAATGCAATGAGAAACAGAGAGGGACAGATGCTCCAGCCCTGCCCTCTTACCCATGCCTTTAGTTAAGCAATCTAAGATGGGTAACTGTGTCCTATATTAATCAATGCAAGGAGTGTGTCCTCATCCTGAGACCTTCATCAGGTTATGCGACTGGGACAAGGCCAGTTGCTTTACTGGGTTACCCAATAAAATGTGGGTAGCAGGTCACTGCCGTGCAACCCAAGGGTGCAAACCTCTTTGGCCCCTTTTTTATTTTTTAATTTGGTCACTGTATGTCAAAGATGTCTGGTGATTCACTGTTGCTGGTGTGGATGCACTGATTTATTTGGGATTAAACTGGTCCTGTACAGCCATATTTATCATCAATGGTTCCACAGAGAAGAGTATAGTGAGATCTTTGTAGCTAATCTTTGTGGGCTTCTTTAGGCCAAAAATAATTCCCACAAACACTTTCTATCTGTCCTTCCCTGTATGATTAATCCCTCATTTCATACCCATTTTCAAAATGGAGATACCATGCTAGGAGATTCAAATCTTGCCCTTTGAAGGCTAATAGTGCGTATTTTGTACAAATAAATGAAAAAGGGATGTTATGACAGGGGATTACATATCCAGTTAATATGGCAATGTTTCAAGACCAGGCCTGTAGGATCTTTGGATCACAGGCATTTACTGTATTTTTCAAGGTGCTATTTTTCTTTCTGTCATTCTGGAATGAAAGAAGGCTTCTCTTGACAATTATGCATTGGGAGCCCTATGTAAAGCATCCCTTCACCAACAGATCTATCATAGGGTCAGCGAGGTCTAATCACATCAAATTCTCCGGAATGAAGACCTATTTGGCAGTAAAGAAAGGTCAGTCTCTCGTTTAACAGTATTATTTTAGGATTGCATGGATTACGGTTCTGTGGTGCAGTGGGTTAACACAGAAGGCCTGAGGCTGGGTTCAAATCTTATTTCAGATCATAAGTAAAAACCAGTTGTGGCTGGCAAGAGTTGGGAGGCACATCCTGTAACACATCAGAAAGCTATCACAAAACTTGCTACACTCATCAAGTCTGCTCGGAGACAACCTGAGAAATAAAAACCCAGAGCTGGACAACGTTTGAGGTGTTTTGCAGGTCAGTATTGCAATATGCTGGCAGAGTTACTAAGAAAACTGCCTCGATATCTGCTCACAGTATCCTCAAAACTGCCTCAATATCTGCAAGCAGCCATTACTTCCAGTTGCTCCACTCCATAAGCTCAAGTGTTTGAGGAACACTTGTCTGGAAGTGAAGCTGAGGAGAGAGGAACAGGGGATACAGTGGGGCATATAAGAACCCCCTTTTTTTTTTCAGAAGAGAGAAAGAAAAGTCCAAATACACAATTATGACAGTGGTTATGCTCATGTCTCTGTCTTGTAATGAGAGGAAAAAAACTCCTCAAATCAGCTATACTTGGACTTCTATTGGATAGCTTTGTAGTGTTAAAAAACCCCAAATTCTAGCAAAATGTGCCCACAGAAAATCACCAAAGGGAAAATTCAATACATCATGAAGCTAGGGGGGCAAATTCTGTTTGGGATTTCCTGTTGTATAAACCTACATCACTGAGTTTCCTCTGGACAGACACCAGCACTACAAAAAGCAGACTATGAGGCCCTGTATTCCAGTGCCTAGTCACAAAAAAGTCAATCGCGTTCATTTAAAATCTAGTAGGAAGGTAGTAAAGAACAACCAAGAGTCAAACAGGCAATACATCAAAGCAAATAAAAAATGCTGTCACCTACTGCGTGTGAACACATGGCCTTAAAGAAGCCCCAAAAATGCCAGACGGCCCATGCAGGTATTCCACATGCCCCAGAGGTACTTTCGCCTAGTGGACAACCATCTCCTTTTACAGTGGCTGAATGGTTGGTGAAAAGGCTACTTGGACAGACTTCATTATGGCTGAACATCGTGTCTGTGAGATATAGCAATCATCAAGCCCCACTTAAGCCTGCTTTGGAGGCTGTAAGTGGACTAGAACGATGCAAATGCCTTGAACTGCCCCTTGCAAAAGTTTAAATTCCTCAGCGTAGGAGGATTTGGCTCTATTTTGGGCAGAGGTGGAGAGGGGCAGAGGGTGAGAGTGTAGATTTATCAGGCTGAAATATTACATGTTGATCACTGTACGTTCCCAGTAAAAGCACTTTTTTTTCTGAATGTAACTCATCTTTCCAACTCTACCACTCCCTGGAGAGAGTTCGGACAAATGCGTGTACCGTCTCTCCTTGTTCTGCTTTGCAAAAGGCAATTCCTACAGCAGAAAGAGAAAATTATTTATGATAGAATTTCACACATTTTTCTGGGTGTTTAATGAAGCTTGAACTTGAGTGGAGCAGAGAGACTGCTTATTGTTGAATTTTTTTCGAGATCACTGCACAACAAACAGAAACCGAATAAGCAATTAAGTTAACTGGCTTTAAAACTCATACTGGCTGAGGATTAAGGTAATTATGTCTGCGCTTACACACATTCATTGCAGCTTTAAACCGTCTTGCTTGCTGTTTTGTTGCTGATGTGGTTCTAAAAGTAATCTGAGTTGTTGTCCTGCTGTTAATTGCCACAAAGGTTACAACCACAAGCTCTCCTCGCTATAAATATGGCTATGTTATTTGTATTACATGCTCAAAGGAGATGCAGGCCTCTTTTGCTAGGTTTATACAAACAGATCCAACCATTTCTTCCCATAGCAAAGAATTTGCAATACCTTAGACTTAAGGGATCTGTTAAAATAACACACAATAGATGGGTTTGGTATTGTCATACAGTGATTTCACCGTCAAAGGAGAAAAAAAAATCTGGTTTTAAGTTTGCGTGAAAAGAGAGACTCTGGGAAAGCAGTATTAGTCTCCACAATATCACTGGCAGGGCAATGTGGATTCTTCACCTTCTGGGTTACAAATAAGTTTCCTTTTAAATGGTTGGAATGCAGGGGAGGGGAAAGGAAGGGAAACCCCCACATTCTCCTTGTCTAACAAGAGCCACAGCGTGAGAACCACTCCCTAGCAGAAGTAATCTCTGATTGACAATGGTTTTCTTTGCAGCCAGGGCTAGAAATGGTTTAGCTGTAAAGAGACAAATGCAGAACATTTTAATGCCCTTTACAAACGCAAGGGCTGCTTACACAAGCACTCTACATGCAGGGTGGCTAGCTGGTGACACCAAGCAAGCAGCAAGCTTCAGAGTTCCTGAAAACCACTGAATTTTCATATCAGGATATGGGAACAAACACAGGAGAAAAAAAAATTCTTGTAATGGGCAGATTCACAGAGGGCAGATTCAAAAAAACTGGAAGTTTATTCTCCAGGCAGTCCTGGCATTCATTTGTGTGATCTTAGGCAAGCTGCTGTATTTGGCTTCACTCTTCCTGCCTGAAAAACTGAGAGAGAAATACTTTCCTCTTCACAGAGAGGATGAATGTGTGTAAGGCACTTGGTACGATGGGGTGGGAGCTCTGCAAACAACCAGAACAAAGTCTGAGACTTTGATAGTTTCCCTGCAATCTTAAAGTCGGCTCTGAGGTCTACAATGAAAGGACATGGAGGAAATGAGATGAGGTGGGACCACCTCAGAATTTCACAGGGAATACGAGGGAACGTTTTTACTGAAACATGTAAAATTGCCTCGTGCTGAAGTTAATGATCCTATGAAGAAAGTTATGCAGCAACAGCTTACTTGTATTTTTCAACAGCATGAAAGATATTGCTAACTTGAACTGTATCTCTGTGGCTCTGTTCTTCACTGATTCTTGCCTGTGAATCAGACACAGTCACAGCCTTATCAGGGGTTTTGCAGGTTGTAAAAGGGCAAGCTTACCAGTTGTTTCCATGGGCATTTTGCCTAAGGTTAGCAGAACCTATTCCTTGATGATCTCATTTGGAGATGAACTCCCTATACACTAAGGAGGCCACCGGAACCAAACAGGACTCAGCGCCAAACAATGTAGACTTCTAAGATCCTAAATTGGTATTTGGTAAACACGTTGATTCATAACTGAAAGAAACCTTTATTTTAAAAATGAAAACCAGAGGAGAAAGGCAATGTTGACAGCAAGACTGTAAGTCATAGAAAGTCTATTATGAATCAAAACAACAGATGTAACATGAACAACAGCATCTTTTATAAATACAAATTAGACTTTTCTATTTCATGCATTGGAAAGGCTAATATGCTCAAAAAAAATTTCCCTGAATCTCTCAGTAATGTCTTCTACGGTCAGTGTTGACTGGCTGTTACTAAAAAAACCCGTGGATGATTTATATTCCAGCCAGCACAGTCACTAACCCCAAACCACATTCTTCTGTCAGACCTGACATTAATAACTATAACCACTTCCACTAAGGATATTCTTTTTGCAGCGGAAGAAGCAAAGTACAGGTGATTCATACATCAGTGACTTCTTGATCTACATTCACTTTTCTTCTTTATTAGCAGGCCTACTGACTGCATGAGTCACCGATTATCACCTTAAGCACCAGACAGGAACCAAATTATCACAGTGCTCCCTCCACAAAGCAGGCTCATACCATATTTGCTGTAATCAGTCTCTGGGGCCCAAATACCTCAGACTTCAAACAGGAAATAACTTTGTCCTCACCATTTCACAGCATGAAGAACCAGCGTTTCTGGTACCGGAGGAACTTCTCCAGCCCAAAAATTCTCTGGGCTTGCACTAAGCTACCTGTTACAGCAATAGATAAGTTACAGTTCATTAATCAAAGTAACGTGTAGAGGCAGACAGACTGCCTGTCCTTGCTCACTGACAACAGAAAAAGTAGGATGGCCAGATCATGCTTATATTTCCATGCCCGATCACATGAGGGAGAGGAGAACATCAGCTACTGCTTCATTCTTTGCATGGTATGTAGTTACCGGCAACTCACTCACTCAGTAGCCCAGGCACATGAAGAAACAAAACTCAGTTGAACAACTTTTACAGAGCTGCTTCTGGTTTCCCATTATCACCATAGATATCTGATTATTTACAGGCAGTTTTCAAAGCCTATTACTAAGACTTTGCACAATGAACAAACAAATTTTGCACCACCTCTTGCCTAACAAGAACGCAGGGCTTGAATTTTCTCTTGAGTTTTTCACAGGTGCAATTACAATTACTTCAGTGGTGAAACCTCTGACGGATATCACAGTGAGAGCATGTCACGACACATGAAATTCATGAACCAGAAAGTATTCCTAACTATGTCTAAACACATCATCAAGGGAACGTGTATTTTTAACATTTTGTCCCTATTTTTAGCAGGTACATCAAAACCTGACAACTTACCCTTGTCTGACATGATCCTACAATGTTATTTCTGCCCAGTCATGTGGCACCAACTGTGCCACTCTCAGCTTTTCCCATCCTGTCCCAGCTTGAAGCCAACCTTGCACTGACTCCTTTGTGTCTAATCACAGGTGGAGTCAGGGTGGAGTAGGCTTCTCAGATGACGGAAGTACCAATGAGATGCAATGGAAAATTTTCTGAATGACATACGTATCTTCAGACTTTGTGATCTCTTTTGTTGATGAACAAAGAAGCTCGAAAATACTAATGCTGTTTTGGACTTCATAATTTTACCTGCTCAAAACCCATGCAAATAATTACGTATTAATAAAAAGACAATTCCTGCACAAAATTTTAATTGAGTATGTCCTCCTTCACCTTCTCTCTCTACTGATGCATGCTCATCTTTTTAGCCTTTTCTAGGAGGCTTTTAAGGAGTAAAGTTACAGAGCTCGAATGCTTAAAGTGTCATTTCTCCAAAGGTACACGATCAGTACTTAAATTGGAAATGGTTATGCACTTAATTAGTCATAGAATATATAACATTATACGACTTAGATAACAAATCATGACACACACAGCAAACAATACAAAACATACTTCATTTGAATTCTCATAAAACATCTCCATTATCCCTCCACAAACAGACAAAGGTGAGCTCACAAATTAGACTCTTTTCAGTTTAGATTTTGCAAATGCTCTATTCCAGTAAGTTACTCTAAATGACTCCGGCGTAAATAAGATAAGCCTCTGTCCCATTAAGATCATAGCAAATTAGAGGATTTGAACATAAGGCTCTTTGCCTGAGTCTATTCCACTACACCACATGGATTTTCGCATTTCAGCAGGACACTGGCATTCTTACTACTAAAAACATTGGAAAAAAATCATTTCCAAAAATCTTCTAACCCCACCAGAGGAAACGGAAATTTGGTAGGTCTTTTCTAACTTTATTTCCTATGACAGTATGATTAAAACCTGTAGTACAAATGACTTAATTACAAAAAAAAAAAGTCACTGAAAAGAACATCCTCGTTATACAAAGACTAAAATAAATGAAGTATTACCTTGGCAGGTCCGTTCATCTGTGAGCAGTTTATAGCCCTTCTGGCAGCTGCACTCAAAACTGCCAACTGTGTTTCGGCAGAAATGGTCACAGCCACCATTGTTTACCAGGCACTCATCAATGTCTGCAAAGAATGAAAAGGCAAAAATTTAGTTCACGACAGCAATTCAGTAGTTCAGGGCAGGAGTACAGGAGTTTACTCAGATCCCCAAGGAAGCTGCTGTCCCTGTGAGGAATCAGGTTGGTCAGATGTATCCCTTCTCAAACCTTTCTCACAAGGCTGACAAAAGAGCTATGGGCTGAGTTGTTCTGGAGACAGAGGTATTTCCCTCAGAACTGGAACTGTCAGATAACCCAAGCTGAGGCACTCAGATGTTGAAGAAAATTCGGGGAAGCTTCTTTGTAGATGTAGTGGTCTGCCTGATGGAAGACTTCAGCCTGTGTTAAGATGTGAATCCCTTGCCTTAAGTAGGAACTATCAAAACCCAAGAACACATGAAAAATTGAAATAGCAACAAATGCAAAGAAAAACATATTTGAATTCTGAAAAAATAATTCCATTATCCCTACATACACAAACACAGCAATACTTTTGTTTGGAATTAGTATTATATGATAGTTTGTCCATTATGAACACAGTGTCACTCAATATCCATTTTCATGTGTCTAACTGTTGATATGGTATAACAGAAGAGCAACTGCGAGTGCATGTGAAATGTTGCTTCTGAAGGCAGAGCACCTATTGCCTTTATTTGAAAGCTATTTATATGTATGAAGCATGGGATTAATGGCTCTTACTTTAAATAACGATTACAAAGTGCATTAATGAACTTGCTAAGACCTCTGTTCTGAATTTCAGACTGGTGATTCTACTTCCTCCACCTTATAACTTCTCCCAAAGGTGTTGAAGAACTGGAATGACCAGTCCCTTTTCCAACCCATAAAAGCTTGTGTAATAAGTATATAATAGGTCACAGAACCTCATTTGAAATACAGGGCATCTTTCTATTCTCCTCCACTTATAAAACAATGGATCCACATTTATTTGAAAAAGAAAGAAAGTAATTTTTTTTTCAGGAGACGACCAGTGCCAAAAATAGCTCTTTTTAGGGATGCATACAGTGAAGAAGTAATATGACAGAGCCTTGGCTGCCCATTTCTGGAAGTGAAAACAAGATCTTTCAGAAAACTAAGTGGAGATTGATGTTTCCTATTGAAATGCCTCTTGCTGTAAGAGCTTTGAAACTTAAAGGTAACAGCTGGCCATTTTAAAAGGCAAATCCTGCAGAACGCAAATTAGATGCCAAAAGAGCTAGTATGTGGAGATGGAAATCTATCAAAGACAGCATGATGCTGGTGAATGAAGAGCACATTTAAAAATTACTTGAATTTAGGATGACTTTTAGTGGACGTCATTCATTCATTTTTGAAAACATGATTACCAACATGAGAGCGTAGTATGGCTCTTACCAAGTTTCTGCATGTAAAATATAAACAGCAGCAAGAGGAGCAAGGAGGTAAATCTAGAAATTCTAATAGCTGAGAGGCAAATTCAGCCCTCTTTTCTAAACGGCACTTTGCTGCACTGACATTGACAGAAATATGCTCAGGAGGACCTACCACTCAAATAAGCAAGAACAACGTATATTGTTATGAAGGTTTGCTTACAAGCTGCATTTGTAGTAAAGAAAGCAAACTTGCTCTGAGACCCTCTGAACTAATGCTACTGCTTATTACTTTTGTGTCTGGTTCTGCAGAGGAGTAGCTTTTGCATTCAGTACCACCAAAAGCATGAGGGCAAAATGGTGGGTAGCAGCTGTGGTGGTATTACAGCCCGAGTGCTCTGCACAAAGCCAGCTCAAATCTTTATGCCTCAGGTAACAAAGTTCTCAAACTGATCTGAAACCAGGAGTCATGTTTATTGTCTCTGGTCCTCTAGTTTTGGTGATTAGGCTCGCCAAGAACAGATAACCTTAGGCTCCCAACCTGGTAAATCTGGTGAAGAACACACTGAGGGTTGCTCTACATAATACTATGAGACTGGAGGCAACAACCCATTCGGTTTCAGCTGTGATCACCAGCACAGGTCAAGAACAGCAGTAAAAACACCAGACTTCTTGGCCCAGTTCTTGCAGGCTGGCATTCCCATTTGTAGAACTGATTCGTCCCAGCTCCAGTATGTGCAACTGGGACTGTGTTGCAGGTCTTATGATGGATTACCACAATAGTCCCGTCCTTTGGCATAGCACAGGTGTACCTAACTATAGTTTAGCTTTCCCTGACAAAAATGGATAAATGGAATTGTGAATTAAAATTACTAATATACTATGCATCATAAACACACTGAATAGTCATCCATCATGAAGAAGATCTCTTTTACCCACAATAAGATAAGAACAACATGACCTTTGGGCTACTCTGCTGCTAGAGACTGCTTGAAGCAGAAATTACTTGCAGCCTGTCAAACACCATTCTGAAGTAAGGATTGATGTTTTAAACAATGGCCCCCGGATTTCACACTTTAAATTCCAAATTCCAGTCTCACTAACTTTCTTTTCAGAATCTCTGAAGACCATAAGGGACAAAAACGAAACCCTCCTGGCCTCAGAGGGTAGATTTGAAGCTGTTAATCATTGTAATTCCATTTATAATGCAGCATATTAGTTTTACACCAGCAATTCTTTGGAATAATTCTGAATCAGAATCTGGGTAAAACCTGGGAGAGTCCACAGGAAAAGAAAGTATTTATTCATTTCTTCTTGCTGGAAAACATGACATGGCCTTTTGAAACCAGGACCATCAAAACAGAATAGAGGTCAAAACTGTTAGCTGCAAAAACATTCTAAGTAACACAAACAGTGCCAATGTCTCTGCTTTCACTGTATTTCTTTCCACAGCCATAGTGAGACTGACAAGGCATGTAAAAATTATTTCACTCTATGGAGAGCAATGCATTGCTGCATTTCACTTGTAAGAGAGCAGTATCCAACCATATCATGTCTAACTGGTTCATAGAGATTGCACCAAGTCTATATCCCCACTATTTTTCTTTCCATAGCTATAAATATTTTGTGTTATGAGCCATGTGAAAACAAATGATTCTACTGTGTGAGAAGGTGAGGCCCCACTTATCTTTAAACTGACTGGTACCCAACTTTGTCAAGTGCCTGTTTGAACTTCACAGAGGGTATGTACATCTCCCTGTCATGTAGGGAAAGAAAATACAGTGGAAACCCACCACGGTATCTCTACCAGCTTTGAAATTATTCAGTCAAATATCCCCATACTCTTATTGGGACTGTCTGTAGAGGAGCCATAAACCTGGTGACTTCAAACATAGTTCTCAAGTGGCTCCTTTGCAACTGACGGTGCAGGTTATGTGAAAGAATGGCTCAAACTTTCCACAGTGCTTTGCTTCCCTATCCCCAGGAATGTGAAAATATATAAAGAAGTGTATTTCTCTATGGGGGGGTTGTATGTAAAATGCCCTGATGATCAGTGTTCAGACAACGTGCTGGTCATTTCAGACTAAGAGGTCTGATGGGCTTTCAGTGCAGTAGCAATAAAATCCCAAAGGATTTCTCTTAATGCAGTGAATCAATATTGTTAAATGATACCTTGCTCATACAAGCTGCTGATCTGCTACAAATACCAACTGATGCGCCCAGCACAAATGGGACACATGCAGAAATGGAAAATACAGGCCAATGAAAAAACCACAGAAGCATTAAAATTTACTAGTCAAAAATCTCAGGTGAAGATATGGCATAACAGGCAACTAAGCACTCAAGCCTTCCATTAGACCTGTAAACGGTTCGTTCCCCTCTGCCCATACAACTAAAACCAAACAAAAGCAAACATTTGCACAAAGGTAGCTAAAACTTTCTTTAAAGTTGTAATATTTGGGGGAAAAAAGCAATTGTAAATATTAGTCTGGAGATGGAACTCGGCAACGCCATCACAAAATCTGTGGGCCCATCTGAAGCCAGAAACAAATCCTGGGTTGTCTTGCTATTGGAGTGGAGAAGTTCCACTCCAGCTTCTGTGACTCGCTGTCATCTCTACGTGCATTGTTAAATGTAAGTCCAGGCCTGCAGCAAGTCCCATAAGCAAAGGCCTGGCATCAAGACAGACACTGTGGTGAAGTCAAGCACAACTACTCTCTGGATCTGCTTATGTGACCCTAGAGCCTTGTGGCATTT
>VYZM01011189.1:20436-51873 GCA_013398915.1 Dromas ardeola | reverse complement strand
AGGAACAAACCTGATGTTACTACTGAATCTTTCACCTTATGTTGCTGTGTCTCTGCCCTTACTCTGAGGATGTCACATATTTGCCAATTGTGCTTCAGAACATTACAGTAATTTTCAGAAAACAAGTTTCCAAAAGTTACCCAAGAAAATTAAGTATTTAGGAAGAAAACGTCTTCTGCTATTAGAACAACATACACTCTTGTTAAGTAATGTCTGGTACACAATTTTAAATCTTCCAGCACAAAAACCACTACATCCTACTAACTCATAAGAAATAGTCTGGTGACTTTTTAATGATATTAAAGACAGAATGTTACATTTAAAATTTCTACATAGAGCAAACAAACCAAAACATTCATTGAGGCGTAAATTAATGCCTCATCTTCTCTTTCTGAATCTTTTAAAGTGTGTTTATGTTAGCAATTGTTTTCTTAAATTGAGATGATAATTTTACTGTCTATAGAGGTCTGTGCTTATTATCTATCTGCACTGTTATTATGTGCCATTTGGGAAAATATGTGTTTCATGAATGAAGTCAAGAAATACATGACTTTAAACTCGTGTCCTGTGATTGAATTCAATATATTCTAAATAACTGCATGCCAAACTTATTTTTCTTCTCCTCCCTGCCGGCAACTCTGCTTTTATTTTTGGAATCTGTATCTAATGCACCTGGCAGCATTTGGCTGTGTGGTCACAGCACTGCCATGGGAACTGAGAAAGAAGCAATATTCACAGCTGGATTTCAATATGAATCATACCCAGTTAGCATGGCAGGGGATTAGAAAAAAGGCACAGAGATCAGGCAACCCACTTGCTGAATTCTATGAAAACGCGGGAACATTGCTAGCAAACTCACTGTTTATTACCGAAGATACTAATCCCCCTTCAGATTGCAAAAAAGCAGAGCTTGAACCCCCACAACAGCCACCAGCGGGACCAGGGGGCAATAGGGAAATGTATGCTTGGAGTATTAATTTAGGATTATTGCATGGTCACAAATCCTATCAAAACGTAATATTCTAAGGTGAGATTGAAGAGTTTTGCTCGACTGTAACAAATTTGATGTTATTTCAGCAGACCAGCATTGACACTGATATCCTTCCCAAAAAAAAAAAAGAAAAAGAAAAAAGGAAAAGAAACTGACGAGTTAGTTAGATCTGAGGAGTTCAGTCAATTGTGACTATATTCAATTTTGCGATTATTTTGTAACAATACACTGTACTTATGATATTGTAATACATGCACTGACTTCTTTTTGAAATAGCAATTTTTTTAATTTAAGCTGTAGAAAGAAAACAGTAGTAAAGCATGATGCTGAGTTCATTTAACACAATGTTGCTTTGTTTTTAACTAGTGTAGACTGGGCCAATATCAAGCAGCTTGCAAAAGTGCAACTGATTACATACAGTTACATATACCCTATACATATCTATGTATCCCATATATATATCATATGACATATGTATACATACATATATCATGCATACATGAACTATCATTGCATATAATACAACAAGCAATGTTGTTCAACACATCTCTGAACATTACTGTATCCTTATAGGAAAAACTAGGTTTACAGTTTCTATAGATCTACAGGATTCTATAGATCCATATGAAAAAAACCTGTAAGAAAGGTATCACGGAAACAGACCAAACAATGTACCATCTCCAAGAGCAGCCTGTAACAACCAGACCTTTAGAAGTGTGTCTCTGTCTCTATTACCTTCAATTTGATAGAGAGAAATTAGCCTTCACCTCTGACTAATCATGATGCAACTTCATTGCCCACCTGTTGATATCTGCAAAAACTCTCTTTGCCTTTCCTCCTTTCTGCCCCCCTTTACCTGATAAAGTCTTTCAATACACTATCACCTAGCAAATGCATTTTTCCCTGTATATTTATTAAAGTGTTTTTTTTTCCTCATGACACCAGTAAAGCTACTTTATAATTGCTTCTGTAACTAGAATGTAAAAATTACTACCTAACAACATGCTGGGTATCATTTCACTGCCTTCTCATACTCTCTTTTCCCCTTCCTCTGTTATCTTTCCTCTTATTTTAGTTGCAAGCTTTTGGTGGCATAAATGTTTCACTTGTTCTGTATTTATACCACAAGCTGGGAACAGCTCAAGATCCTAACTCACAGAATGAGAAAGACCCAAGTATATCAAGATAAATCATGTGACGTTCTATGAAATCATAATGCAGTTGTGGCTATATCACTTACCCCTCTTTTCCTCAACAGCAGACATAAAAATCCAACCATTAACTAAACTTCAAAAAAACTTCCATTACATTAAACATACCAAACTACGTGTTTCCCTTTTTATCTAAATATGGTGCAATTTTCCCAAAGAACTGTTCCTTACCAGAAGCCTGAAACACTCACTTAAATGAGATGATTTCAGTCCAAAAGAGAAATCGTTACACATGAATTGAATAACTCCGACATAGATATCGAGCCACTACACCAGTGTGTCCAGAGCTAAAAACCAGACACATTATACAGTCTGAAGACATCACTGTTGTGTTTATAGTATGGTAGAGCATTTGCTTAAAATTCTGCCTTGAAAATGTGTTTTAATTAATTGCAGAAGATCTTTATTTCATCAAAAATAAACGCTCGCAGTGTACTGCAGCATGTGATTCACTGGAAAATTTGTCATATTCTAAAACTATCTTATAATATTACCCAGACCTTCAGCAAGGAAATAGTCCTACGCAAAGAATGGGCATAAGCTATCTGTTTTGCATATAGTGACAAACTGGGAAAATCTATTCACAAAGTTGAGAACACAAGCAGGGAGTAAAAGTGGCAATTTAATGGGTGAAAATAAACAGAACAACGTTATTTACAAAGAAGGATGTTACAAGTTCTAAGAAACTTAAGACAGAAACTTAAATTCATAAAATTAAGTATGATCTCCACGGTAGAAACTGAAGGATAATAAAGCAAGAGGAGTGATTGGCATTAGCTACACTTGTGACAGCCTGAAGTTTAAGCAGCAAAAAGAAATCAATTTGAAATTTTCTGACTTTTTTTTTAAAATGGAGTGGAAAAGATATGGTGGCGTTTTTGTCTGTTTTATCTGTTGTATAACTTTTGTTCTTAGAAGACTTAGAAATATGGACTGCTATACCAATTGTTAAAAATTGTGGCAGAAGGATCAGAAGGGGGAGACTGAATGCACAGAGGTAAAGATACACAGATACACAAACATTTAATTCAAAAATCCCTTAAGCTCCTGACACACACAAGTTCTCAGAAGCAACTCAAGTTTTATACAACATTATTCCTCCTTTCTTTTTACCCTTTTCCTAAAAGGAACTGACTGGCTAATAGACAACTACTGTATCATGAATTGCAGTACATTTCAGTGACAACGGACAAAATGTCCTAATTAATTTGAAAACAATACCATAGAACACACTCAGCTGTTCAAGAAGCATGCAGAACCTGTGCCAGCTCCCTTAAAAGGGGCTTCAGGAAAATACCACTTATTTGATCTTAAGGCGTTCCTTAGCCTTTGTGACTTCTACTATATATATATTTCTGTAACGCTTTTACATAATCTCATACACAATTCCCATACAAAATTTCGATGTTTTCCCACTTTTTAATTAGCCACTGCTAAAAACTTTTCCCTAGAAATATCTTCCATTATTGTCTGACATTTGCCTGATGTATTTGTTTGCAAGTATTTATCTGGTGAGCATTATATAGCAAATATTCGTACTTTACTGAATCAAGCCACAGAGATCTGTGCTACAGAATATCAGCATAGCGTAACTATTAGATATTAAGTTGGACTATTAAGGACAAATTATTTTACTGTTTCCACATTCTTTGTCATGTTACTAGGGATACACCATTAGGGACACAGATTTGATAAAACATCATGTATTAAAAACACCTAAAGAAGAACTGGGTTTATGTCACACTAATCCTTGGTAAACTGAAGTGCTTTAGTACAACTCCTAAAATAACAAAAAAGACATGATATAATCACTTTTACATTTGTATTTGGCAACAGTGAAAATGATAGGAAAAAAAAAGAAGATATAACTGATACTATACCTAACAGTTCATATTGTAAAACTGAGATAATTTCCCATCTCACCTGTAACATCTGAACAGTAAAAGAGCTTATTTTCAAGCAAAAGTGCATCCACTTATACATGTGTATGAGCCATCCAATTGTCTTGATTCTGAGCAGGAATTTAACACACAAATGAACAAAAACATACCTGAAAAAAGTATCCGTAAACTCATTGTGTAAATCCACATACATGGACTAGATCTTGACAAAAAATTAAATCCAAATATTCTGTTTAGATCTTTGTAACAGTACTTTGCTGTTTAAGTATAACAGATAGCTACACTCAGTCTATGACAGAAAACAATTTCCCACTCCTATCTGTAAATTTTTAGATAGTGATTGGAGAGGTTTATCAGAACACTTAAAATTAGGTCACCGAGACAAGCTGCTAAAGGAGCAAAAGTCAAAGAAGAATCAATTGTTAAGGCCTTTGTCACTCAGAGAAATGAATTTGTAGTCAGTTGCGGAAAGAGTCACGCACACACAGACACATGCACAAAAGCATACGCACACTAATATCTATACACATCAACACACACGCTTGTTCAGATCCATGGAAAACAAAGCAAAACTTTCTTGACTAATGTGTTATGAGCCATCTCAAAAAAAAAAAGATTAATTTGTATTAAAATAAGTGGAAATGCTTTCCATTAATATGATGAATTTCAGGAAAAATAACAAAGCAATAGACCTATTAAATAATGTTACCATCATAATTTGGACTCTGAGATGGCAAAGAACTTTGACATGCTTCATTGCAAGTACATTTAAACTGCTCCTATGCATTGGGCAGGGGGGGTGACTTTTTTTTTCCCCTTCTCCAATCATGCGCTCTGTTAGCAAGTGACTATAGCTATTTCTGATGGAGGAAGACAAAAGCTGTCTGCTCCCAGGCATCACCTCATATTTGATTAATTTGGTAGCAGTGGAAATGACAGAGAATTTGGGAATAATTTCCAGAGAAGAGAGGACTTTGTCAATTTTCCACAGTAGTTATGTCCCAGTAGCTAGGAAAGGCTCCAAAGAGAATGGTTTATACTCACTTATCCACATTGCCAAGGGCAACAGGGTTCCCTCTACAGCTGTCTTCATATTATCTCAAAACAGCACATGTTAACAACATATATGTTCTCACCTAATGCTGCATAAACGTTAACTTCATTAATTTCTCGTGTATTCATACCTTAGGAAGGGGTAACAAACAAACAATAGAGGGAAGTCATCTAAAGGACAAACATTACTAAGGCAGGAAATTAAGACACAGCAGTATTGCATATTACACACATATAATAAGGGCTTTGCTTCTCCCTTCTATACACAACACGCAGGTAGGCACACATACACTGAATATCCAGGCTCAAATGCAGATGAAAGTCATCAACTAGAAAACTAGCGAAAGCAATTCCAAGCATTATGACAGAAACAAAAGATCAAAGATTTCATAACAAAGACACAGCAGCAGGGTAGCACTGCTAAGAAAAAGCTGTGTGTATTTATATATTTATTTATATTCACAATGAACTTACAAGTCAGGGAAAAATTAAGAAAGGAAATTAAGACTGTATTAGTAACACCTTCCTTTAAATGCTATCATTGTACACAAAGACTTCACACAAGAACTGGGACTTACTTGAAACGAGTACTGAAGACATACTACTATTACTACTACTACAACACTGATGACAATGAAAATGTTCTTTTCCTTTCCTCTCTGGAATTTTTTCTTAAGGTCTTTGTCATTCACACTGCTGCCAAATTAATCAAGTATGAGTAAAGTCTTGGAACAGAAAGTGATAGTGGAAAGCTTTCCATCAAAGTTTATAAATATGCCCACAAGTTTGTTGCTCCCTAGAAACAAATAAAGGTATCATGCATTTTTATGCATTACTGAGCTTCTAGCCCTTCTACATGTGCAGAGACCATGACGCACAAAGCTATACAATAACTTAGATCCGGAAGGAAAAAAAAAACCACATGTCCAACAAAAAATGGGGGACAAAGGGAAAGTTTCCCTTTAAGGAAGCAAAAATTAATTTTACTGGACTTTTAAGAGTTAATTCTCTTGCTCTTTCAAAAAAAATACTGTAGGATATTTTTAGATCAAAAGATATCTAATCTTATTTTATAACTCACCAAGAAAGAGTTACCTTTGAGAGCCTAAAACCTCCTAGAGCACTTCTGTCTGCAGGCTCAAAAATAAGAATACCGAGATCAACAATTTCAAAGAAAGGTTCAGCTACATAAGCCTGGAAAACATTGACTAGCAATCCAAATTCCCAGAAAACATTTTGATCTGGAGAAGATCCTGACTGACCAACAGTTTTACTGGAAGAGCTCTAAAGGGCTACCATATTCATGTTCATATGTACAAACAGTGTTCAGGCAGCAATAAAAGCTGTAAATAATAAGTACTGAAGGCTTACATCACTGTAGCACTCAGTACCTAATAAATGGTTCCTTTCTCAGTATATTGCAAAACAACAATTGATCCCTTCTCCATGAAGGTGAAGGAAGTTATAATGGAGAAGAAACGGTAACTGATATGATTGTTACAGCAAGGAGAAGCTGGGGCTTTCAAGACAGAAATCTAGTCCATTTTTCCCCCCCTATAAAAGATTTCCTTACACCAAACAGAAAGAACACTTATGCATAGTCTCACTTTTGCTGTTTCCAGTTTTTTGCCCTCATCTCTATTTTAGCGCTTTACCCATTGGAAAGAACTGGAAGAGGGTTCTACTAGCATGAGCATGGGTCACAGCAGCAGAAATTGCCATCTCATGTAGCACACACAGGCTACCTATGAATAGGCAAAGCGTCTCACTTCATCAATGAGGAAGACTGTTGAGTCAAGGCAACATCTTAGAAAGTGAAAGGATGAAGGACATTCATTTAAAGCTCTGGTTTCTGATAAAAGCACCTTCTCCCAAAGGCTGAGTTATCTACTAAACTATGTAACAGAGATATCTCTAAGAAGTGGAGTGTTGGGAAGGGGTGTTGAAATGGATAATTATTGTGATTATCCATTTCCCTCCCCCCATGCAAAGTTCTCCCAGGCTTAAAAGTGCTAATGACACTTCATCACACCTAAACAATTTACATAAGCAGCACCAGCCATCACCACTCTCCATCCTTTAATTCCCAGAAATAAATGTTCACAGCCTCCCAGAAATCAGCCTTGTAATTTCCTACTTTGGGCACTTAGCATGTTTTATTTTAGAGACTTATCCTTTTAAAGTTGTATCAGCTCTAGAGGAGACTGTTTCTGGAACACTATTTGTGATAAATGCAAAGTAAAGATAGTATGGAAAGAAAAGGGAATACACACACCAACAGCAGTTTTTTCATGCTAGTTATACAACAACACATTCTTAGTCATGCAGGGTAAAAATAATGAGAGACACAGGATGACACATGAAAAGGATTTCAGCCTCTTCCCAAAAAATTAATGCATGAACACTACTTGTTTAAAAGCCCAAATTGGATATCATACTAGATTTGTGTGAAGCTTTAGGAAAGAATGGTGTGAGGTCTCTTTATAGAAAATTACACCAAGTGAAGGCTATCTCACTAATTAACACCCCTTCCCAAATAAATCCTTATCTCCTTTTAAAATAAGCTTCTTTTAAGCAGAGGAAAGACCCCAAACATTTGCAGAGCCCTGACTTAAACATCTGTTGGTATTCCCTACACACAAGTGTGCTTCTGTGTGCATGTTTATCAGAAGAGGTCATCAAGGGCTTGCTTGGTTTATTCATCATTTTAAGGCTCTCCTATTTGCAAAGCTTCTGTTAATGTCAGTGAAATCTAACCTAGACAGAAGTTTCAGAGGTCAGACATTTGGCATGCTACATTTAGAAACCCAAGTACAAAGTTGACGAGGACGCTTCAAACACAGGGGATTACAGCGGAAATAGGTCTCCTTATACCAAACTGGCTATTGAGCCGATTCAAGGAAGAACACACTGAGACTGCCTGATGCTATTAAAGCTCATATTCTTGCTTTATTTTTTCCCACTGACTAAATCAATTCCCCATTTGGCAAAGCCCAGCGCAGAAATAACACTTTATTTTTAATACAACAGAAAAGGAATAGACATGAAATCATGTACAACATGACCTATAAAAAGCAGATACTTACAGTTCGTAGGAACTGTATTTCATCTTCCCCTCCTTCACCCCCTTCAGCCATGGCTCTTGAGGAGTCAGCTCTGCTGAGACTCTGATCGCCTCCACCGTCAGCTCACTGCGCTGGTACAGCTCCTCTTCTCCTATCAGTATTAGCATATAGCTAATCCACAGCCATATAGGGAGCTCAGCTAACTCCACTGCACTGCAGACTGTCAGTCAACCCCCTCACTGCCAGAGCCAACTGCGCTTCTCCAGCTCATAGCAAGCAATTCTTTTCCTTTTCTCTCTACCCTAGAGGCAAAAACCCCCTACTGTTAAGGTACTGCAGGAAGCACTATATGCATCACTAGGTGTTGATTTTTTTCCCCCCCAGATACTGTCTGGTCAAAACAGCAATAATAGTGAAGTGTTAATGAAAGCAGAGCTTGCGCTTCCATTTTCACAGATCAGGGTACCCAATTTTGCACTGAAATGTATCAAATTCAGCAACTCTGAACCTACTGATTTGTGCAGCAGAGGGATGTAAATCAAATGATCATAGGACAAGCTGATTTTGACAGCAGGTATTTTCAGCTTGCTTACAATAACTTCCGTTTCTTGCTTCTCTGCATAAGCAGCTGCAAATCTGATTTTCAAGAGGACTTAATGATCTGAACCTACTATGTATAGTTATTTGTGCTATCCTTCTAAATTACATTTATACATATATTCTAAGGACTGTAAGGTTTTTATTTGTATCTTCACAGAACTGCACCTGAATATGTATAGAGGATGGTACAAATTTACTTCAAAACCTATAAACCACAGTTATATTAAAATAAAACTTAAAATAATTTTAAATTCTAGTTAAATAATGAAAAAAAAATTGTAATCAATGAAAATTCCTTGTTATTACTTCAACATTAGCAAATGACCAAGGAAAAAAAAAAATACATCAACTCTAGAACAGAATTTACTTAAGTAAAAGGGAGGAAAACAGAAAGGACACAAGGAAAGAGGAGAGCACCGAGGAGGCTCTAGCCAGTTCACTATACGATCTGGCATTTTGTGGTAAGGTTGCAACCACAGCCTACCCATACATTCCACCCATGAGTAGCATTACCCAAACTTTGTGCTGTCCATATTTACATCGATACATACCCTCACAGAGTACAATACGTATACAGTCTTTTTCTAAGTAAAAGCATGTTTTTGTTTCACAAATGAGAAAAACAGACATGAGGGTAAGGGAAGAATAACTTTCTTGAGGTCACAAGGACAAGTATAGCACAGTGAAAACTGGAATTAAATTATCTATGTCCACAAACTATTAAGTTTATGTCCTCCGGACATGGAACCCAATGCACACTGCCCTTCCCCACCCCCTCCCTCACACCCCAAATAATGGTATTCTGATTTTTCACTAATTAAAGTAAACATAGACACAAGCCAAACAGTGTGATGCCCAATAGTTTCTCTCCTTGCAGGGCAAAATGCTTTGAAAAATGTTTTATTTCACTCCCTCTTATCACCCTGAGAAACTCTGTCCAAAAAATAATGACAATCCTATTACTCAGCAACAGGCAATTTCAGGTCAAAAGCAACTCAGAAGCCTCTAGCTGACAGTCATACAGGCTGGCCCTGCCAGTCCATCCGCTCCCCTTCCCTCATCCTGTAGTTTTCACTGGTTGTTGTAAGCAAGAAAAAGATAGCTTTGTGCAAGACAAAGGCAATGTGGCAGAAAAAATATTTCTCTGAAGTTCCAGAAAACTGATTTGGTTGGTGCTCTGAACATCCAGTTTTGTGTTTGGTCTTTGAACAAGTGTTCCTTACGGAATATAGTTATTCCAGAAAAAAAAGTCAGAGGAGTGGGGAAAACTTGCCTAAAGTCAAAGCATGCCACTCAGTGTTTATACTGAAAACCAGATCAGGCCTACTGATCTGGTTTTCCATATATTTCTGTTTAGAATGGATTTGATACATGTATTGTACGACAAAATCTATACATGTACGGACAGTTTTTCTGTGACATCTTATATGAAACAACCTTTCAGGCATACTACTTTAGTTTGAAAGACTATAAATGGGAAATATCCAAAAATATGAGAAAATAAGCGCAAGTCATAAGACTCATAAAACGTACAAGTGCTCTATTTCCTTCAAAAATAGAAATCAATGTCATGCAGTACATCTGCTGATCAAGTTTTATTTCAGTTACTGCCGTAAGATTTCCAGGTATTATATTCTGAACATACAGACCTGAGATTAATCCATCTGAATCAAATGGAAAGGGGGAAAAAAAAAAAATGTAACTTTACAAGTGCTTTCCTCATGTATTGAAGTATTCCATCAAAATGCTTCCTATGAAACTTTGAGAAATTTCTTGAATAAAATATTATATTTAAATCATTTAAACCAGATAGTTATAGATACCTATGTCTGCAACTTCTAGTAAGGCAGCTACACAGGTTGCCAATTTTATTTTCTTTTTTTAAACAGACAACAACATGCCAGGATCTCACTTTGCATTTTTAAACAAAAGACAAAGCATACGGAAAAAGAAATATTGGTAATACTTCTAGCATTGTAACAAAGATCATATAAGACATCCAAAATTCTGACTCATGTCAAATTTCACCAGCAGTTTTGTTTTTCTCTTTGTAAGTCCCTCTGTTTTTCTTTGTTTGATACTCAGTTTTACAAAGTAGCCTGTGCACTGTTTTGAAAAAGAATTTCCTGCCCCAATAAGCAAAATATTTGGGTTAGATTTCATCTTTTTAAAATCATCAAGTGAACTGCAAAACCATTTCACAGCACTTCTATTCCTGAGAGTTTTATTCTGCTTAGTATTATGCCTGTATGTTTAATGAGAAAAACATTCAGCTGCTACAGCATAATGAAATGTACATCTCCTCAAGACATAGCTAGTTTTTTTGCAGGACCTCTCCATTGCTCCAAGATTGAGATTTGGCTAGTTATGGAACTGCAGTTCACTAGAAGTCTCATTTACACAAAGTATAAATTGCATTTCTAATTTCTTAACACTAAGTTGTCTTGAAAAATCTTTTCCATCTTTTTTTTTTTTTGAAAATAATTTCATGACACTATGACTGAAAGAAAATGACATCAGGTCACTGCAGTAAATCAATCCAAAATGATCACATATCGCACAGTGTGTATATATATATATACAGTGACTCTGCCTTACTGGAGATGATTGTAAGGTGCAGCATCCGACTATGAAAGCCACACAGGTCAAATAATCTGAATTGGGACCACTGTGTATTTTATGATATCCTATTCATGCCAATCAGTTGTAAATCTATAATTTAGCACTTTTTCTGCTGAATACATTCTGGACAGAATCTATGGTATTTTAAAGCTATCGAAAGAACTTGTCTACAAAACAAATTTAAGGAAAACTTCCTGTTTTCAGCACAAACATGCTGCCCGCTTATTCTCCAAGATAAGCTCTTCCCTCTTACTAAAGGATTCAGGCTGACTGACTCTTCACACGAGTACTTGATTCTAGGTTAGCTTTTGGCAGGCTTCACTGCTGCTGCCACCAAACAGTAACTCAGAATTTTTATCGTGGCAGTAGCCTGGCAATAAAACAGTAACATGAATTTAACAAAAGGAACTAAACGATCATCCTGCTGTAACAAAGGAGTATCTGCATCTAAACCACTTTTTGTTTTGTGTATTTTATCTTTCTGAAGATTGACTTTGACAACCAAAGAGGGATCAAATACCTAGTAGAAGGTATTTACAAAACCTGTAACGGTAATTACATGCATACTGGCATTTTCAAAACCATAGGAAATATCAGTTACCTAAGCGTCTGCTGGGTGAGGAGTCAAAATGGTATTCTCCACTAACAATTACAGGTCTAAGTGTTAAAATTTAGATGCTACTTAAAAGATCAACATGTCTCTGCACGCTTTATGCTCCACTTCCGTATAGAAATATGTATAAATACAGTTTTTTAAAAGCAATTAAAATAAGCATATTGTTTCCTCTGCAAATCCATAGCATAGTATCAGTACTGCTTTTAAGGCCTAATTCAGTGACCTTCCAAGCAACTTCAACACTACTTAATTCAAAATGAGGAAAGGACAGTATCTCAGAACAGATGATCAAAACTGATCCTTTCACCAGTGATCAAAAGTTTATGTTAGATTGCCATCTGGTGGTGTAAGTTAAGAAATAAAAAAGTCTCTGACTTAAAGTGGTAAGCATAACCATTCACATTATTTTAACCTGAGACATTGGGAGTCTCATTTCCAATTTTATTATACATTACAAAACACATTTTTTACTATAGCCTATGTAGCACCATAGCTTTGGCATTGCATCTTCTTCATTTTTCTTCAAAAGTGAAAAAAAATAAAAGCACAAAGAAAAAGTATGCTCACAAGTTTCTTCCTAAACCTAAAATGCTGACACATGAGTAGGACTTTCTCTTGTTTCCAAAACTACAGTTACTCCAATCACAGTTGACTTAAGTCTGCCAAAACAAAGATTTTCTACATCTCTCCAAAACCTCCAATCTCCAACCAAGCAGTTCACAAAAACTAGCAGACATTTTTCACTGTCTGTTTGGCCACAATTTCCACCTCAGTTCCTCATCAATACAACAATAACACAATCTCATACACAAGGCACTAATCCCACACCAAATAGCAAGACTTTAAAAAATTCATTCAGTGCAGTGTATTTCCCCTTGAAACTAGGGCTCAAGGAGTGAACATGAAAATATATTTCACTGTAACTTCACAGATAGATTTAATTCATATTAGGTCGTTAAAGCCAGCACTTGGAATAACAAATAAATTAGAGTTTACATAGTGTAAAACACTAGGACTATGAATGGCCATAATGGCCCTTATCTTGCCAGTTCTAGTTAGACTTAACTCAAATTGGACAGTTACATAAATTCAAAATGCATATAAACATTTATATTAGATTTGCAAATAAAATTAGAAAGTTACATAAGGACTGCTAAGTCAAAGTAAAGGACAGTTCAGCCCCGTTGCCCGTTTCTAGCACTGCCCATTTGTGAATACTTCAGAAAAAAAAGTAATAGAACAGAGCAAACCTGCTGCAATAGTCTCCTCACAAAGTCCTCCACCTTCTGCAAACCTACAAATACAGGATTCCAAAACCTGAAAGTTACATTTGAACAGTTGTATGTAGCAACTACAGTTCAGTTGTAGAAAATAGTCTTTTTTAAAAACAAACTTGGCATTACTAATAAAGATGTAAAAAAAAAACCAAAAAAACCTGAACAATTAAACAAGACTTGTATTTCAATGAAGAATTCCATCTTCTACTTTTTAAGACACCAAATTAAAAAAAAAAAACAAAACACATCTTTTTCCTTACATGCACCACTAAAAGAACCTGTAATAATTAAGAATTTATATGTGGCGCTGCCTATAAAACAACTGAAGGAAATGTTATGCAACACCACTGTGACATCAAAAAACACCTTACACATGGGGCACTAAAGGATTGCAAATTTAAGTTCAGTGTAGCAAATGCTTTCTTTTAAAGCTGTGGTGCAGTATTTTTAATCTTACTGTAGGTCCACAATTAAATTCAAGTACTACAGAAGTCATTCTAAGGAAATGGTGTAAAGTACTACACAGAGTAACACAGTACACATACAACCTTTACACAGCCAGGTCTTCAATGAGATCCACATGGAAACTTCCTGTAATTTTTAAAGCATCATTCCCTCCCATATGTGCACTAACGTAAATACTCGATTCTCCTGCTTACTTCCCATTTTCAGCCCACCAACAACAGGGACTTCTAGCTCCCGTTAACTCACCCACATGCTCTGTTGATCTAACCTTGTTCAAACAATTCCTTTTCCTCACCTCTTCGTTCCCTCAAGGCAGTACTACCACCACCTCAGCCTCACCACTGGCAGAAGCAGCGTGAAGCCCGTTTGAGGTATAATACACAATCTCCCCTCCCCACCTTCACACAACTACGGTTTTCCGCTTGTTACCTACTCCAGCTTACCTAAGACTTCAGCAATTCCACCCCAAATCTCATTTTTGCTCCTTCTGTATTTCCACATGCCCTTGTTTTCCAGGTCCTGAGTCCTCTTCTCCTCAAAGGATGCCCTGAATCCTGAAGCTGCTAACTGGCAGGAGAGGGACTGAAAGCCTGGGTCTCTTTTCTGAGGCATTATTAACACACACTTCTTAGAGCCTCCTTTTGCCTTTTTTTTTTTTTTTCCTTTTCCAAAACTATTTGAAAGCTCACAGCCCCTGTGAGCCTGCACCATCCTGCCCTACCCTTCCCTTTCCCGCTTCATCTTTGCTACGGGGACTTCCACGGGACAAAGCCGCCCTTCTGGGCGGCTCCGCTCTGCCCCTTGCCACCCCCGGCCCCCTCCAGCTTTATATTTCTCCCCCTCCTTACGCCCCTCAGCTATCACCCCATCTCTCACTCACCTTCCCTCTCTTTTCTTCTTCAGTTTCCACCCTGTTTGGAGCTTTCCACGACTCCCCCTCGCGGTCCCGACACTGCACACCACTCCTGGCTTGTCCTGCAGCCCAGCAGCCCCACAGACCCCTGCCGGCGGAGCAGCCTCCCGCAGCCGCCGCGTGCCAGCCGCGCGCCTGGCCGCCATCTTGTGTGCTCCTCTTCGTCGACGCCTCCTTCGACCGCTCGTACATAGAAGAAAGGGGGGAAAAAAACACCCCAGTGCTGTATTGCAGGAGTATCCACTTTTGGTATCCCTCATCTTGCATTTGTTTCCAAGAGCATTCTCAGGTTTGTAGGCAGGTCTGGAAGATAAGTGTGATGCCCTCAGCAAAGCTGCTCTTTTCAAACTGGTGTAGCTGAAAGCTCAGCTGCAAACGTGCTTGAGCTGAGGGAAGGTCCGTCTCCAGCTGCAGCGGGTTGGCATGCACAGATCCAGTCCTATCTACAGGAGCAAGGTTAAAGTTCTTGGGGTATTTACAGGCCCACTTACTTCACACTTAGAATACGTGAAGTATATGTGCAAAGGTTACAGAATAGCTCCTAGAAGATCTAATGCTTGATTGTAAAAATGTTACATTTAGGAATAATGGGTATTTTTACATATACCTTTGCATTTCTTTATAAAGCTTTGCATGAACATCTAGCTTCATTATTTTTACAACAATTAGAGACTGATTTCCATCCAAGAAATTACACCCCACTGGCTTTACTAATCAGATAAAGTGTCCGTAATAAATTCTGAAGTAGAGTCACAGACTGGAAGTCTGTTTGCAACCACCAGTTGTTGTGATCATTCAAAAGAATTATGTTTCTTTCCGCAAGCTATTTTCTAACACTGGCAATGCACACTATATATTTGTGAGGCAGCTGCAGAGGCTGGAAATGCAGCTAGAAATATTAGGCATTCTGCACAAAGCTCCTTCCTTCTTTGTTAAACAGCAAATTTGTTTTTATTTGTACCCTAACTAGGAAGATCTTAATTGAAGAATCTCAAGGTGGTGACCATTTGGGTATAAGGATGAAAATGACTATGTGTGAATTAATCTTAACAATAATTTCACCACAAACCATCATTCAGTACTCCTAGCAACTTTAATGCTTCTAAAGGTAATGTTCCATAAAACTTGGATAATAAATTCAGTTATGACACACATAATTTTTGAATCATTCCCTGCTCTTTCTGTTTCTGCTACTGGGTTGAGGTTGTTTTCCTCATGGAAAAATGTGTGTAACAACATTCAGTGCAAGTTTTTACTTAGCATTATTTATTTACAGAAATCTCTAAAGTTTATTTTATAAACTCACACTTACTCTCTCATAGATTTCATTCACTCACACTCACATACAAGCTCCAAGATGCATGTGCCCAAGCAGTCTGGCCAGAATCCCTTCTACATATTGCTTAGTACAAGGGATGCCAGCTATCAGGTCCTTATCACATCCCTGAAGTTCTTAATCAGCAGCAATGCAGTAGGTTATGAACAGACCCTTTAGGCAAGATTGCCTTTCATTGTGTGTTTGCTTCTGTTTGTCTGAATGTCGATTTTCCTGGTAAGCAAACAGGACAAGGAAGAACACATGCCATGTTCTGCAACCTTGTTACAATGCCCCTGCTTGTTAGACTGCAGGGTCTGCTGACAAATGCTATCTTACGAGTGCACAGGTTTTCTTGTCTTGATATAAAATTGCCATTTCTTCTGGTGCCTTCAACCATTTTCATTTGTTTCTGTTACAAATCTCCACATACTGATCAAATTGCCAGCTGTCCATGTAACAAACTACCTGACCTGGCATTTGAGAAAAAAAAAATTGCAAATAGTATGATACTGGCACAGAAACTTAAGAGAATTCATATTTGGGTCTCAGAATAATAATGCCTTATAGTAACATTATCTAAACCAAATTTGTCTCCTAGGCATGTTTTTTATTCCATGTCTCAACTTGTTCTGGACTTCCAGGATCAGAAATCTCGACAGCCTTATTTCCAGAGAGCAACAAAAATGGGGTAAGGTTAATGGTAGTCCAAGGAATGCTAATGGGAGCTAAGATTTATAACTGTTTTTTGAAATGAGCCATATTTAGGGCTTGTAAAATACCCAGCTTCTCCTGTGTTATTGTTTTTCATATCCTAATTTTCCAGTGCAACAAACCTGTTCTTCAGTATTTTTCCTCCACCAGAGGTCTCCTCCTGTACCTGTCCTTAATTGTGTTTTCATAATTACATATGAAAGGATCTGTCTGCTGGCAACATTTGTTCAGCAAGTGCATGCAAGCCTCGAACTCCCTGTGCAGATTCTTCTTCTTGCTTCAGATGTATTAAAAAAACCAGTTACACTATTTGATTTGTGCAAGTCTCATAGATTCTGCTTAGTAAATACAAAAAATTAAAATAAGTGGTAGGGAAACAATTTGCTGATGAATGTGAAAACCTGACAGAGATACGCAAGACAAATGCAGCATGTGACATATTGTGAGAAAAGGCCTAAGAAGCTTTCGCTTGATCAATTGCTAACGGCCCTTTTTTCATCAGTATATTCATCGTATGAATCTACTGAATTAGATTTCTACCAGCTGGTCACTTCGCAACAATTTCTCTAGGCTACTAAACTCCCTTCTAAATGACCATTAGAAGGCCAGATTCTGTTTTATAAGAACAAATTAATTCTTATCTCTACTTTTTCCCATTCTTTCTCTTTAAAAAATAACTATCATTGTAAAAAAAATTACAAACTGTTTTCATTTAAAATTGCTGTGCTTCTTTCATACTTTCCTTTGGTTCAACTGTAACTCTTATGTTACCTGCAAAGAGTTCACAAAAGTGCTCCCTCACCTGTAAATGATTAAAAGTCAAGAAGCCTAAAATGTTTCTCCCACAGAGAAAGTGACTTGTGCTGTACTGAGTGCCTTCTGGTGCAGCACAAGCTTATTGGTAAGCAATTGCTGCATACTTTATAAACAAGTAGTCTTTCTCACTTCTCCTTTACGCATATTCCTATTTATGTCACCTCCTTTGTTTACTTGGTTTTGCTTTCAAGTTTTGTTGTTAATTTTCTACTGCTTTAAATAGGTGATTTAATAGCCAAATATAAGGCTTTTATCACAAGTTCCTAATCGATGCTTTTTCTCAACTGTAGTGTAGATGTTTTAAATTTGTTAATCTTACTTGTGTTACAGCACATGAATATGTGCTGGAGATGCTTTAATTAACTTTTGTAACAAGATTCTGAAAGTATGAGATATAATCTCTTGCAAAAATGTAGAAACCAATTATGCAATTAACTCTTCCAAATATTCCCAAGATACCGGAGTCAAAATCAGAAAGAAAGATACTAAAAATACCAAAAAAAAAAAATTCTACTTTCATCTACTACTTTGGATTAACTTAGGCTCTTTTACAAATGTGTAATTAATAATTTTCATTCATATATTTGATATGAGAAAAGGAATGTATTAACTTTAATCAATTACAAAGAGACATTGCCCTCTAGATAAAGCAGCGCATAACTAAAGCCAGATCTTAGGTAAGAACAGGTATTAGCCCAGGTATAGAAGACCAACAACACTCAGATTATTAGGTGGCCTAACTAGCTTCAACACAGAAAACTCTTCAAAATTTATGTTAAGGTGTCTAATAAAGAGACCAAATAAAAAAAATAGGACAAGAAAATGTTGTGACCTGTTTCACTCAGTTCACTATTCTACCAAATCAAGTTAATCCCTTAGGTTCAGGGGGTTCTCAACTTGACCACAGAATGTTTTGAGATCCGTTACACCAGACCATAGTTAAAAAGAATGTCAAATTAAGATGATTTTATTTTTTTTTTTTACAACAGATTAAAAAATAAACAGGCAAAAGAAAGGGAGAGATCTCAAAATTCCTTTATTGCTTAATAGCTATCACCAAATCAGTCTATTTTCTCAGAGGGACACCTATCATTACATCATCCCCAGAAAAATTTGCTGTCTGATCTGCGTTTGTTTTCATTTTAAAACAGAGTGTTCTAATTTTGGTTTGGGTCTTGCTCCCATTACGATGCAGTCTCTTATAGGGTTCCATGAAATTCAGCAGTCCATGATTACCTCAAAAATTTGAAATGTTTAAAGTGTCTCCGAAGTTTATTCCTATTTCCTAATTCTTAGTTTAAGTTGATATACCTCAAAACTGTTTTAAAATAATTTTATAATTATTTAGAAGTGAAATAATCTCACCTAACTTCACAGTATTATTAGCTAAATCTAGTGACTCAGGGTGGGGAAAATCGAGCAAGGACCTATTTTCTAAATAGTACAGAAAAATTTTTTTTTGCTTTTCCCCCCACCTTTTACTCATTGCATTTCTGGAGACCCTGAGCTCTGCTCCAGACTGCGGCTGCTGTTTCAGGAATGCACGCACATTTCCTCTGCTACATTTTCTAGTTCAGTTTTGTTTCTCTTCATAAAACCACATAGTGCTCTTACAAGACCCTTTAGGAAGCCTGTTTTAAGAAGCTTATATATGGCAATATTTATTTGTTTTAAGAAGACATTGAAAAGTGCAGACCCCAGCCTTCCCACACAGTACCTGACCCTTGACTCCCCCAGCTTTGACAGCTGAACCTTGGTCTGCTTTTCTAAGGCCCCTTCACCTTCAGCAGATCCTGTGATGAGTTACCAGCAAACATAACTAACTGGTTTTGCAGTGGTTGTGCAGGGGGAAACTGGGTACTCTGGAGTACCCAGTACTCGAGTACTCCCAGTACTGGACAGAGTAATGAGACTTGGGACACCAGTGACAGAAACTGCCCTGCCTTTTTCCGTCTCCTCCACATCTTTCCAGGAAAGCAGAATCACTTCAGTTCCTAGATCAAGTCTGTAGAAATTTCACCCTCTCCCGCAAGCAGAAAGGGTTTGGAGGGAAGGACTCAGGAGCGAGAGCACAGGCGGTTTCCCAGGGGCAGAGGAACAGGGGCATGAGGGAGGCCAGAGCTGGTCTCCCCTGGCTCTGCCACCCACAGAACACTCTGGTGGGCGCGCAGGAGGGAAGGAGGCACAGGACCGCCTTGGTCTACCCAGCACAAGGCGAGGCTGCCAGTGGTGGCTGCGCTGGCCACAGGCAGGTCCAAACGGGTCCCTGAATAAATGCTTAAGAAGAGTATGCTTAATTATATTTACTTAAATTTGTGAAGTCTCTGTGCTATTAGACAGCGTTGGTCTTGGCAACTTAGTCCTAATTGCACAGAGGGATCTTGCTGTTGTGTTTAAAATAATGGTGTTGCGGGCTGTCAGAGGTCCAGCAGCGGTGCTGGGGGGTGCCGTTCTACAGGTGACCTCCCAGCTGTGGAGCCAGGGAGCCCCTTGCTTGCTGAGGGAAAGACCGGCAGGTCCAACTGCTCCGAGCACCGTGGCTTGGGAGGTAGCTTGACTTGCCATCTCCAAATGTTTAATAATTAAAATAAGTAAATTGTTGGTTACTTGACTCTTACGAGCGTAGTTAAATGCCAACTTCCCCAGCAAGCTGCCTAAGGAAACAGAGGGAGCAAATCTAGGGTAGCAGATGCTGTGCTGCCTCAGTGGACAGGAGACCTCACTCTTCTCAAATTTGGTTCAGACTCCTTCTGAACCCTGCGTAGAAAGGTTCAAAAACACTGCAAGCTAAAATAAGAGAGGATGGTGTGAAATAAGATAAAGTCTTCAAAATGTCATAATGCAGACTCTCATGAAGCAGCTCTGCAGCCAAAAAAAGGTTATGGCTTTTGCAGATGAAATAAAGACAGCTGCTGTAATCTGTGAAAGGCTGTAAAGGTAAAGCTGACCACGTGCTATGCATGCAGGACTTGCCTTTATCTCCCCTTGGCAATTAATCATATGTATTCTTTTTCTGTTAGCACACTGGCTGAGCCCAATGGAGAGTTAAGATATCTTAATTCATAATTCCTACTGGTGTCATAGTTTCCTGGAGCGATCCTCCAGTCCAAGGCTCATATATATCTTATGTATCTTCTCACAGAAGGTTTAGTGTTGACAATTAGTGTCGTCAATGTCTCCCAGGTTAAAGTGCTGTTCAAAAATAAAATTTAAACAATTCTCAGTAAATATGGAGTTCTTGAAAATGGAGTTTTTAATTTTAAAAAAAAATTGTTATTCGGCAATTGTTAAAAAATGTGTGATAGTCACATGAATTTCTAAATATTTGATGTGAATTTATTGCTCACTGGTACTTGGAGGATTACTCTCGACTCGTTATTTCTGCCTCAGTCCTCCAGATAATTCCATGGAGATCTCAAAATAAAATGGAATACTTATTAGTATAATACTCATATGACTTAAAGGAGGCAGCTGTTCCAAGATTCATGGGGATCACCCATATTAAATAAATAAATTAAATATATAAATGTTTACAGGGCAGGAAGTATACATTATATTTGCAAGAGGATTCCTTTATTTAAAGTAACGTCTAGGATAATTGTGCCTCTGTAAAATATTTCTAGTAATTTGTATAATAACAGAAATACAAAATTTCATTGTGAAAGAGAAGTATTATAAATATTACCAATATTAAGGTTCCAGTCCAGCAAGTTTAAACAGAGAGGCAGTATGCAGTATTGCTGGTTATCTCAGAAACATATATAACAAGTTGGAGGTCTCTGAAAACATGTTATTGATCATTGTCAAGGATTATAAGTCTGATTTTTTTTTTATCATGCAGAAGCTTTTTACATTTTGTGGGTTGTTTGGTTATCCCTCCCCCAGATGAATGGATTTTAAATAGCCCACTTGATTTGTCAAATTGCCCTTTGCTTTGGATACAATCAAAACAAATTTTCAGCCAGCTGGTTTTGAAATCTTCTATTTAGTATGAAATTGTGTATGAACTGTTCTTAAAAAGGGTCTTTTTACCTAATTGTTCTTGTTCAGTCTTGTCCTGCCAAGAACTCTGTTATAAAACTTGTACTATTACTGAGAAATACATAATAATTTTGTATGTGAATATATCATAGGAAATAGAAGCAAAATATAAATACAAATATCTGTTGTGAAGTCCCTTGATTATATGCAGAAGGTGTCTGGTTACTGTGAAATATGAACATGTTTGTACTCTGCACTAGCAAGGTACTGTTTCCTTCTGCTAGCATAAAACCTTCATGTCCAGAAAATTGCGATTGTAAGTTGTCACTCTAAGAATTAAACCTTGTTTAATTGTCTTCTTACTAGGTCTGCAGTTTTTAAAGTTATGGACTGGTCTCCTTCATATGTAAAATAAGAAAACGATTTAAGTTGACTGATTGAATGACTTGGACTAAAGAATTAATTTTATGGCTCTATGTTTACCTTTATAGCTCCTCAGTACCTTAACTAGCAGGTACTGAAATTTCATGGAGTTCTGAAAACCAATACTGAGCTAATTTTGTGGGTTTTCATGAATTGTGTGTGAGTCATGATGCTGTATAGTGTGGGTAGAACATTATAATAAATATCTTTTCTTCCCTAGACAGTGTTTCCAACAAATACTTCTAATAAAAATACAAAAAAGTATCCCAAGTGTAAACAAAGTATGGCTTCACAGAGCAAGGGAGTTATAATGAAATTAATGAAACATTTGATTAATGTTATCAGGACTTTTTCAAAAACCTATTGGTTCCAGCTGTTGTTACATGTTAAAAAAAAAAAAATTAATTCCAACTGTGAATCAGTTCCAAAGCAATTAGTAGTCTAATGCTTCACAAAGTAGTAACAAACAAGAATCCCGTTTTCTGGTTAAAGGGAAGTTAACAACAAAAATCAAACAATTAGGAAACTAATGGTAGTCAGTTGATAGCATGCATAGTTACATCTATTATAAAAACCCACTTATTTCATAAATATCAGGAAAAGATTTTCTAGTGCTATTGCCTTTTTTTGTTCCCTCACTAATTATAGCTGGGGAAGAAAGATGGTAATTCAATCAGGTTGGGTTGTTTTGTGATATTGTTTAAAGTATGGTGAGCGTTTAAAAACATGCTGTGCAAGAAGGATAAAAGTTGAGAAAGGAGAATCAGTAGCAGTCTTCTTCATGATCAAAAAAAAAAACCCAAACCAGTAACAAAGAAGGATAATGTTTCACCTAGACATTAAACACTAATTGCGTTCTTGAGGTAATGGAAGTCATGGCTAAATACTGTAAACTGTCATGTTGAATTTACTGAAGTCCTCAGTGAAAGACAGAACCACACAGTACTGATTCTAATATTTTTAATTATTCCTCTTTCAATCATGTATGTTCAAGAGACTTGAATTTGCAAAAATGTGGACATTATCTTGTTGCTTCTTGACCTGAATGTGCATATATCTTTAAATTTACAAACCAGTGGGAACTTTCGGCATGTTCTTATAGTTATATGCAGTTATAAACAGTTATATGTGAGGTCATATACACCTGACCCTGTGAATTTGGACATTAAGATCACTACAACATTTATATTTCTGTTTTATCTATGTCTAATATATCCTAATCTTAATGTTTGCTGTTTTTCTTGTTTACATTGATGCTAGATTTATACCTCTTTCAGTTTTAGCACTATCACATGTTTTTTAATCAAGGGGCTAAGATTGATTTGCTTTCATTTCCCCATTTCTGGATTGGTATCTGTTTCTAGATCCGTATTGTATGAGAATTTTAAATTTATTTTTACAGAAGACTGAAATTTTTAGCCCCTTTTACACTAAAAATAGCCTTCCCCCCAGTTTAAAAACAACCAAAAAAATCTAGTGTGGCCCCATCAAATTACCTTTTTAAACCGTATTTTTTTTTAATATTATCAATTACTTCAAAATTCTTAGGGTTGACATCCTGTGTTTCTCAAGGATACTTGAACAAGTGTTATTTGAAAATGTTTCAATATCAATTACAATTTTGTCTTTTAGATTTTTGTTATAGTGCATCTTTATTTGTAGGATTTGTATCTCCATAGCAAGTTGCACTGAAACATTTATAGCTTAGAGGAGAATAAAAACTAACTGAGTAATTATTTTAACAGACTATTATTTTAACATATCTGCATTCCACAGTTACCTATTAAGAAATTCTATACTACATTAACAAATTGGGGAAATGTAGTTAGTTGCATGAGCTACCATATGTGAATCCATCATGGCTGTTTCTCTGTTTCTCTCTTTTGCTTTCTCTCATATTCTATACCCACCTCACTTTCTGGAATTTATTAACTTTGACCCCAGAATGTTGATTTATAGTGGCAATTGGCAAAACATTATTGGAGCAGAATTGCTTCTCTTTAGCTTCCAGGCAATGCAGGAGATAAAGCGAGAGACTGACCACTTCTAAGTATTCTGTTCAGACAATGATAACACCACCTGCCTACTATCGCTTTTGTCACATGTTTAAGTTCTTCCAAGGTCATGGATCATTAGAAATATTTAAATGAACAAGGTAGCTCATTTCTACCTACAGCATACAATTTATTAACAAATCTATCCCACAAAGAATGAAAGAGTTAAATAATATTTACGTCTTTGTAGATCTAGTTCCTTTACATATACCCTTCAGTAGATCATTTGAACAAGAGGTAGTGTGGTAGAGTGCCCGCTTTCTAACAGGTTTATAGCCTGAGTAGTACACCATCTGCACTTGTTTCCTGCTTGGGTTATGGTTGAGTTTATGCAGTTAGTTTTAATCCATAAAATCCTAAATGACTGAAGACCTAGGTATTTGTGATCACCTCTTGTTCAGTAGTATTAGGAGTGCTACTAGAATTAGATCCATCATATTTTATATAATAGAAGGATATTGGAAAGTTCTTACACTTTCTATACTTTCCCTGTGTAACTTTTCCTTTTAATATATGGGACAATGCTGTAAAAGGTCTAACACCCAGATTTGCATGTCAGATGAAAAACAATAATGACCTAATATCTTAAGCTGAAATAAATGACATTATTTTTTCAGTATTATTCAATGCCCACCAATAAGGGTCTTTCAGTAGTGTGCCATAAGTAATGCACTGTAATCCTCTCTATGCTCTTTTTACTAATTACTGATAATATTGTCTAAAATTCAGAACCAGCTGGACACGCAACAATGAGGAACACAATTTTTGATAAGTAGATTACAAATAACAACTTGTACATTATACAAAGATAGAGAAATGGAAATACCAAGAGATGAAAAGAGAAGGGTCAATGATGTGAAGGAAAAAGGAACAGTTAAGTAGGTGAAAAGCCCAGCAGGCATAGACATTGAGAGTTACAAGAGTGAACAGGTGGCTAACATATCTCAGAAACCCAACAAAGTAGCTAAGTGCATTTTTATCTTCCTCTAATTAATATAAAGGAGCACTCAGCTTGTGCTATCATATTGTATAAAATTAATTCCCTGCATATTCTGATACATTAAAAATTATTAAAAGAAATATCAGAAGTTATACTTCTAATATAAGATTAACAAAATAAAAAAAAATATACGTGAGTTTGAATGAACATGTACAAATCTTAAATTACATAAAGATGTATATACTAGTACAGCCATTTAAATAGCATTTTTGGATGACTTACATGACCTTAATTTGTTCTAACATATTTATTCTGTAAATAATTTGATGGCATTAAGACATTTCTCTGTCTTAATACATACAAGTTTTATTAAAACTGTATTTAAATTATTCTGCCAGTATTTTTCTGGACAAAGTGTCAGAACTTTGTCTTTCACAGGTTAAGGACAATATTTTGAAAGTAGTGTTCCAAACACAAGTCAATGCTGCATCTGCATACAAGTATCTCAAGTGGCTGTAGAGTGCAGAATAGAATTTTCATATTAAATTCTCATGTTTTTACACTAAAGAGCTCGTGACAATGTTTGCAAAGTCAGTCTACTTTATGAAAATCTGAGGATGTTTTGGAAGAAGACTATTAATAGTTTAGACAATTTACTGAGTGTTATTTTCTATATCTGTTCATATTTTTATATGCAGAACAAAAATAATCAACAAGCTAAAGTTAAATTTACATTTTTAACAAAGTCAGTCTGACAACTGATCAGCTGATTTATCCTGTTTAACATTGTGACCGCTGCCTTGAAATCTGTGAGGATCAATGTTAGGATTACAAAGATTCCAACTGCTCAGAATTTGAAGGTAAAATAAGTGGTATTTCTGATTCTAGTACCACTGCTACATATGAGTCCTCTTCCTGGAATAATTGGGAGTATTAATTGCTTTCCTCTCTGATGCCTTAGACTTGGCATGCTCTGCTTTTTTGTAGACAGTGTGCATGCCAAGCCTGGCCAGCATCAGGCAGTTACAGGAAGATCAGAGAGACAGAATTTTAAGAAATATAGTTGTTAAATGTCTGAAGCATTTCAACTGGGATTTTGTTTTGGTGAGATTACATAAATGTTTGTTGTAATAAAACATTTCATAGTAACTTTCAGTAAATAAGGCTGTTTTTGTTCTAAACTAAATGTTCTTATGAGAAATATGTCTAACTCACATGATCACTTTATGAAGCAGCTCATGTGATTAAATCATACAAGGTTATCTGTGTTTTTCTCCTTCCAAATATTTATAGTGTTTGCAGAGCAGCTGAATGTGTGATTTCTTTTTTTTTTAATCTGAATAAATTGAGAAAAAGAAAAACAAAACAGAGACATAAGGAGAATTTATTCTCCTGCAACTTTTCTTTCAGACTACTAGCCCTGAGAAATTCTAATTTTGTATCAAATCTACTTAATTTTTACCGTTGCTAAACTGCATCTGGTTAAAATGTGCTTAAAGCCTTTGATATAAGTAGAAAGAGTGTGGGCTTGTTTCCTTATATTTTTATTTATTATTCAGAACCAGCTGCTGTTTTGTATTAAAAACATTGTTTCATTGTGTTTGGGTGGTTTTTTTTAAGTAAGCATTCATAAGAGACAGTGTATCTGTTGAGTAAGATTTTGTTACTATTTCAGTCTCTTTATTTTCTCTTCTGACTTTTTAAATATTAAACTTTAGCATATACATCATGTACAAAAATGCTACAGTGGCATACTGGAGACAGAAGTCTGAACTGCTTTATAGCTGCTTTTATCAATATGTAGTTTAGTGTCCTGAGAGTGATAGGAAACCAAGAGACTCTCCATCAGTGCTCTGAACTGTTTTTCATTTAGCCTTTATTTTGAATGTAACATTTAAGTGTATAATAATTTAGCTTTTAGTTATAACTGGGTTTTTTTAACATCTTTATGCAAACTGAATCCATTTCTACTTCAGGGAGCAGACCTGCAATGTTACATGTTTGATTCTTGATTCACTAGTGGCTGTAAAATAGCTTATGTATCTGGAAGAGAGAAAGAGAAGGAGAGAGAGGGAGGAGTGGTGACAAGTTTCTGCTGTCCTGAGACTGTTTTTTCCTTAAGACCATTTCTGAGGGGAGTTTGTCTCCACAATCTTTCAGCTGCTATAACTGTTATGTATATCATGCCGTTATATACTGCCTTCTTCTTTTTTTTTTTTTTGCACAGCACTCCACTAGCCTCAGCTATTAGTCTTTCCCAGAAAGTATTTAATACCATACACATGCACTTTTCTCACAATCTGAGGGTGTAGTTTGCATGAGAAGTAGTCATACCAATTTTATTGATTTCATAAGTATTTGATGGTGTAATAGCTTCACGTAAATCTGTTAGTATGTAGTATATGCCAAACAGTAAACGCCTCTTTTTTAAAATATTGTAACAGACAAATAGTCTGTATTTATAATCAGTGGCGAATGTTTGAAAGGTCCATGCATGTGTTTTCAGACTACAGTATGTGAACCAAGTGATTTTTTTTCTTGGTATTATTCCTTTATTTTCAAATTTTAATCGCCACAGTTTCATTTACGCCCTCCTTGTACTCAACCTGGCAGAGAATACCTCAGTATGAATGTACTGATGAAATCAGTCCTACTAACACCCTTAACATTAGCAATGTTTTAGTCACTTACGCTCATGTTCATTTCCAGAGATATCCTCCGCATTAAGTTTTCTGTAACATCTTGTCTCCTTTCTGCAGAAGTCCCAATTATGTTCCTTTCCCCTAAAGATAAGTCATTTTTCATCCTGCTCTGAGAAATTTGCAAACACACACCTGATTTTGTTGTAAGATTGGCTTCCCTCCTGTCCAAAATCAGGTCATTTAATAGCAAGAGTTGGCAGCACTGCAAAGTCTTATACATTCAGAATTTTGAAAATTACAAAGATTCTTCTCTGCTGTCTTTTGAAGTTCCTTTTTGGCCAAAGTTACTTCATCATTTGGGTGAATTGAAAAATTAGATTTCATATAATTTGAAATGGGCAAATCTGTATTAGGATAAAATCTTCGATATTGATGCGTGACAAATGGATTGCTAATGTAAACTGTAATAGCTCTGTATTAGCTGGGTTTGGGTCAAGAATTTACAAATAAACCAAATTAACACAATACAGTATAACATATGTTGCAGAGACAAAAAAAACCCCAACCACCACTCTGGTCAAAAAAAATCAATCCAATCCATTATATAAATGCATTCCAATATATTTGCATTTACTTTGTTCGTATAAATAGTGCTATTGCCTTTTGTATTTACCCAGAGTAATCTAGGTCCTACAAGTCAAATTTTATTTATTTTAATAATTTTTAAGAAAACAGATGGCGTCTTACACTTAACTAGATGATTTCTTTTTTTGTCTCTCAGTTATGCCAGAATTGTAATTGATCTGTTAAGGACTCCATAAAACTTCACAATTTATTCTCAGTATTATTGAGCAGAATCTCTACTGAGTTTTAGACATGAGAAGAAAACTGGCATGGTGGACACAAAAGGGATCATGATCTGAAGTAGTAGTTAGTGCATGGAATCCGTGGAATGATGAAGCAAAGGAGCACAGCTCATACTGCTATTCCAAGGCATGGGATGGTGTGGATTAAAGAATATGGGATGATGACACAAGAAGGACTTGAGGGGGTGGAGGAGGAGGAATTGAAGAATACAGAGTTCTGGGCATACATACTATGCCATAAGCCATTCAATTAATTTATCTAGACAAGTCAGGAAAAAATATAATTCTTTTGGCTTCAAAACTGGCCATGCAACTATGCGTAGACAATGAATTGTTGAATTATGGACCTGAATTTATTGAGAATTCAAAGTATTCATTTTAAGTTGAAAATATAAAGTCTTATATCCCTGTCATACTGAAGTGTCAGCTCTGATGTGCAATGTTAAGACAAGAAAATAAACATATTAAAAGATGGAAACACCTGTTCAGGGATGAGAATTTGCTGCAGGCATGAAGCAAAAGGAAAATGGAGCTGGTTTATACAGGATAGCTTTGTGTTTTTAATTCTTCAAGTTCAAATAGACTGGTAACAACTGCTTTGGCAGCAAGCTGTGATACCTTTCCTACTCCCTTTTTTGCATCGTACAGTTCATGTTTTCCTTATGTACCTCTAGATTACCCATACACCATTATGAGCATTTTTCTCACAATTGTACAGAAAAATATTCATCCTTTGAGAGAAGAGCACAAAGAACCACAAACATTCAGTTGGCCAGCCTGTATCCTCATTGTTAGCCCTTAGAATTTAGTTTAGACTTAGGTTTCCAGATATCAAAGTCAGTCAGTACCTTTCCAATTCAGATATTGCTTCAGAGAACGTTTTTGTTGAAGTGTGTCATTTGATGATGAGCTATGATTTCTGGTGATACTTTTCCAAATAAAGGAGCCACCTGAACAGGAGGCTGTTACTCATTCCACTGTTCCATGGAGGTCTTCACTTGTATGAGCCTTCCATTCTCAGTTGAACTGAGACTAAAATCATACTCATTCCACTCAACAGCTTGGGTTATTCCCTGGAATTTAAGTTTATAAAAGCTCCCGAAAGGTTTAAGCAACAGCTATTGTTGGTTATCAGCCACAAAGTCACAGATTAAGAAATTAAATGGTAGCTGAAAGTAAGGATTGTTTCATCTAAAGCAAGGTCAGTTTGCATACTAGACGTAGTGAATAGCCTTCAACTCTAATTAGTATATCAACTTGGCAAACAGATGACTTCCAACCTTTAATGTTCTTTAAAAACTGAATGGTTTCAAGTTCCTTTCTGAATACATTTCTACATAAGCTCTTACCGCTTGCTTCATACAAATGTATACTGGTGTTCTATATAGGGTAAATGAAGCAGAAGGCAGGTTGCATTTATCCTATGACAAGATGAAAAGCTGATTACGCAGATGAGTGCAGATGAAGTGGAAACCTCTCAGAGATTAGGTTTTACTCTCGGTGTGCCCTACATTGCAGCCTGACATAATCGTTTCATGTGGGTTGCTTTTTGTGAACTCTGTCTCCATATAAACCACGTGCTTGTAAAAAGGGAAGTTACTAACAAATTGTTAATCTTTGTTTGAAAATACTAAACATCAGAAGAGAAAGAGCTACTTTGAGCCAGGGTTTTTACCATTCCCTAGAATGCAGCCATGTCTCAATATGCAGAGTATGAGCTAGTATTTCTGCATAGGTGATCACTTGATGGTCAGAAAATTTCAAGTAAAAAGGAGAAAATCCAATTTGTTAAAATTTCAAAAGGAAAGGATGGATGCTGTGAGTGGTCTAAAGTGATAGGAATCTGACGATCCCTAGTCTTTCAAATAGAGGTGGATGACTTCTGTTTAAGTTAAGTAAGATCATATTTGTTTATGAAAAATCTGCACAGTGAGCTAATAAAGAATTTAATAAACATACCACATATTAATGAAGCTCAGCAGAACCAAATGTGACATTTTCAGGAGGCTGTAAGTTTCAGTGAGAAAAGATGTTTCATTGCAATGTTTCGATATTGAGAAGGGACTTAAACACTGATGGAATCACAACACCATTTCTTTCTCACAGTTGTGTCTGTTACTAGAAATATTTTAACCTTAATTATGTTGCTTCTGAATTGTCTCTATTATTTTCACCTAACTCAGTTATTCCAAAGGCCTTTTGCTTCCTTTATGGTGCCTTCCAGAATGGAGTACTTTCAGTGAAAAGTAGCAGGAAGATTACTTGTAGAAAAGTAACGTTCAGACCAATAAACTAGGTCCTTTTCTTGCTCCATCTAAAATTCTGTCCCTTGAAATAGCTGGGTATTTTATGAGGTGGTTTAGGAAACCAGCTTTTATTGTGATTTACCTCTTCGAGCAGCATTAGGAGTAAAGGTTAACATTCCTTGTCCTCTGATGTTGCAGTTCAGAGTTATGTGCGGTTTGCTTAAGGGCCGTATTGCAGTTACTGTGGTAAGCGGTAGCTGGACGATCGGCAGTGATGCTCTTCCAAGAGGAGAACAGATTTGATGGATTATGCAAAGACAGTTTATGACAAAAATAAGCAGGCTGAAGCCTCGATGTGTTACTTCCCTGGAAACCCACACTTTGCTGGAGAATCTTGTTTTCTGACACATCAAGCGACAAGAATAACTGGCACAGCGACAGCCCTTCCAGACAGCCAGAAAATGCCTCCAGCCCACCGACACCCTTCCGGAGAGGCCGGGAGGAGAAGGACATCACCCCGGCCGCACGTAACCTCGGCGAGGCCGCGGCTGCCGGGGGCTCCGCCGCCCCCCTGCCGTGTCGGGCGGCCGCGCTCCGCCACCGCGGGGGAGCTGCGCAGCCCGAGGATTGGTCACTTGCCCCGTCGGTCCTGTCGTGTCGCCTCCCCCGCCGGCAGGGACCGGCGAGGCGGGCGCACGGCGAGGGGCTCCCGTGCCGAGCATGAGC
>VYZM01011189.1:0-20403 GCA_013398915.1 Dromas ardeola | reverse complement strand
CATCTTGTGTCCTCTCCTGCACCTGAAACAGCGGCAGGAGCATCTGAACCCCGGGCTCCGCTTCCCGCAAGGTAATAGCCTTTCCTTTGCTTGTCTGCCGCGCTGCCCATCTGCTCGGTTCCTTGCAGTGGCTTCTGTCGCAGTCGAATGGATTAAAAAATAAAACCACTAACTCAAGATTGCGGAGAAGAGATCTGTTTAGTCCTCATTAGCATCTCGTCTGCTCGTTTGCTGTTGTTTATAAATAGCTTCTGCGGGATCGCAAAGCTGGGATGTCTTAGTTTCTCTGGTAGTCCTAAGAAAGTCCGTGGCTTTCCTCCCTCCCCCTTTCCTGTCAGCGCTATTAATGTAAATTGTTACTGGATTAGTTTCCCCTGCCCCAAAATGACTCTTAAAACTGCATGCTCTTTTTCTTCTAGTCTAATGTATGGGATAGGTATAGTGAAGTGAGGAATGCAGATTGTTATAATGCTGTAGCATTTGATGGATGCAAATACCTTCATGCACTCAGGAGGGCAGATGAGTGGAAGACACGTGATTAATATTTACAGCATTCAGACAATCTGTTACTCTATATTTTAAAGCTTATGGGACTCACCATTGCAGCTGAGGCTACTGAACTGTTACCCTGAGTTCGAATCCATTTGTATAATGACATTTGCAAATATCTTTTACACATAGCAAAAAGATATGTACTGACATTCTGGAGAAAATCTTCTCTTGGTGTCTTTCACAATGTCCTTTCTTCAGCTGCAGTATTAAATCACATTATGATTCAACTGTCAGAGAGTTGGTCTGGGAACTCTATATACTTAGTCCTTCCAGCTGTCCCACTGTCTTGTCTTGTGATATTTGTTTTCCCAAGAGTGTAGCTGGAATCATAATGGGTCCTTACTTTCTTGGAGCTTCACAGAAAATTAATCAATATTTAAAAATTGCTGAGAAATTATAGACAAGTCTTGATTATGTTCCTAATTGTAGTTATTTATTTCCATCCATCCTTTGAATTGTTCATGATGGTTTAATGATCATTTTACTTGTAGAAATGTCTTGTGCAAGTGTTATCATTCGAACATTATGTACACATTTAAAGATATTTCTACAAGTATATCAGTAGTATCACTATGAAGTTCAGGTAAATCACTTGCACATAATGTTCTGAAACTTTCACCTTTCAGGTAGCTTGGCCTGTACTTGCAGGTGAATTGGCTTGTTTTGGTAAGTTTCAGCAGAAGCAGTTCAGCCACTTTGGGTTAAATGGAGAGTGGAAGAGAGAAAGAAGAAACGCTTTTTGTATTACTTAAAAAAGAAACTGTCAACCCATAACATCATTAACTTAATTTGAAGGACTGTAGACAGAATGTCTAGGGATAGAGGGTTGCAGTTTGGTATGAAATCAAACCATCTTGTGAAGTATCTTTTTAACAATGGAAATTAGTTTTGACTTGAGTGCAACCTATCTCATTAAAAGTCAAGTGCCATGAACATGCATGTTCCCTTGTGGTTTTTTTATAGATGTATGCGTAAGGGATACAGCTACATGAACATAGGTGACTTAATCATGTAGTAAGTAGTGAACAACAGGTGAATGTTTCCCTAATATTTTGCAACTTGTTAGGATAAGAGTGAAGTAGAGAAATGGGTAAAAGTTTATTATCTCTGTAGAGGTTTTCTTACACAGACAGAAAATTTGAAATTTTCATTTCGATTTCTGTTTTCAGTTTTTCATATCTGCAGAGTGTACAGATCCATCTGTTGATCTTTGTGCACTTAATTTAAAATAAACTGTTAATACTTTTCAAAGAAGAAAATAATGTGTTACTAGAAGATGACGACAAAGTGGAAAAAAGCTCACTCTGAGAAAGCTTAGCAAGTAGAAACCAGAGACCTTTTCCCTTTGTGGAAGCTACAGGCAAATATCAAACAGAAAACTGAGAAATGGATGCTTTTCAAAATAAATGCCAAGTTAATGAATGTCAACTTTATACTGACATTTGTCAGGATATAAAAATATGGTGAAGAGACAGTTCTGTCTGGGATATGAAGAACTACTGGGGTTTTTTTGGGGGGTGGGGAGAAGACGGTATTTCTGTTTTGTTTGGTTGTTTTTTTTTTAACTAGGAAAAGACTAATATCCCACTCTTTCCCTGTAAGAAAAAAAAACATTTTTTCTACTTTATTTAAGAACAACTCTTGATGATTTGTCTATGTAAAGAAGCATGTAATATTGAGCCTTTACAATATAATTTAACAAGGTGATCCTTTCTGAAGCTTTGATCCTGCTTTAACTTGCACACATAAAATTTTTGAAAGTGGAACCAACAGTCACAAGCAGTCTTTGTAAATGTCCCCACATGATACTCTCTAGACAGTGGTCAAGAGTAGGGAAAAGGAAAGCAAGAACAATTATAGAGGTCTTTGTTAAGGGTCTACAGTGGGACGGCTTTCTGATCTTTACTATAGTACTTAAGAACTGAATGAGAAAAAATTTCCATGTGCCTCTGTGTTGCTGTTTTCAAAAATTAGTTTGCATCCCTTTCTCCACCCAGTCTTCCTGGCGAGAATGTTTGTCAGCTTTTAATTTTGCTTTAGCTCTTTTGGCAAGAAATAAATTCTTCTTCTAGCTTTGATCTCATACGACTTCTAAAATACATAATCTGAATGTATATTCCATTAGCTTTTAGGTATCATGAAGAGCACCAAAAAGGCAGGAAACTGTCCATCATGGAGTGGTTAAATAGATACAACTCAATGGAATCTGAGCCTTAACTGAGTATAAATTTTTTCTACCATTTCATCATGTTTTATGTGTTAATACATTATTCCTTTATGCCCAACCTCTCTTTTTATTATTAACTATCATATCTCACTGCTATCATTGCTAGTTGTGAGCATCCATGTTTATTTGCACATACTTGGAGATGGTAGGAGAAAAGACTGCATAAACATTTTAGTGACCAAGCACAACAAGCCAGTCCTTGTGATTTTTTGTTGATTTTTTTGATCTGATTGTATGCCTCATGATCTATTTAATTCAACCTTCCTCCGTGACAGTGGGGCCTGTAGAGCCTAGAGCTGCCTGCAACGAGGAATCTGAGGGAGGTGGTTTTTTTTCCTTTTTGTCATCATCATTTGAATACTTATGCGATTTCGTAACATCTTTCCAGATTAATGTTTTTGATTTTGCTTCCCCGTAAGTGTTGCCAAAGTACAGATATAGTATGTATAGCGAGTCTCAGCACTTTTGCCCAAGAGCAGGGAAAGAAAGCACACAAAATGTGCTGCATGAGTTCCTATCCAAGTAACTGTCTCCTAGTCATGCAGATACTGCCAGTTCTTCTCTTTCCGTGGAAGGCTGAACCTCTAATCACTAGTTTAGACGTTCAGCTGGATTTTAAATCCAGTTCTATGTGGTGATAATGGAGTGCTTAATATCTCCACAAGACATATATTTTCTTGAGTTGGGCCCTCAGAAAATTACATAAGACCTGTGAATTCTTAATATTGAATTGCTTCTGTCCTCCATTTACAGAGTCATTAGATCTTATAAATAATTTTAAATGGTATTACTGCAATCTTGAGGGAAAATCAGTATTTATTATGTCAAGATTTAAGTTGACGTTTTTCGCAAAGCCATTCTTTTTATCCTGCTGTATTGTAATCTTATTATACTGAAATACTGTGTCTTCATGTTTTAATCTTCTTGCTTTTTTCCTATGATGGTTGTCTGGTTGCTAAAGTAAGAACCCCCTTGGGAGATCTACGCAACCTGTTTAATCTTAAAACAATTTGAGTTTTTTGCATATTTTTAAATATAATTATTGGTAGAATGGCATTTTCCTGTTGACAGACTTGCTGAATTTAACAAAAATTCCATGTACAATCTTCCATGATAGGGCACAGACCAAGAAAATCACAATGAGATATAAGCAATTAACCCTTTTCAATACTTTTTTTCATGTTAATTGATTTGCACTTAGGACAGATAAAATAGACTAAATGTTGTCTATATAAACCCCAATATTTAATATACTTATTTGTTTAACAGGTGTTTAGAAAACGTATAATCTCTCCTCTCGGATAGCAATTGGGTTTATAATTTTTTGTTAATTGTAGTCATACGTCAAAACCATTTAGCTATGTATGAAATGCTGCTTGCAAAAGTTGCACTGAAGAAAACGAATGGAACCATAGTTCTCTGCTTTAACACTTCCTTCTTTGAAGTGTTAATATGATCATCAGAAGTCATTACATCCCATTTCATCCAGTACAGCCAAGGTTTTCAAAACTTGACTGATAAATATAGTTTTTGAAGCAACCCAAAATTCCTTAAGGCTAAAGTAATTCCAAGATCACTAAAGTTTGGGAAAGGGGAAAAGTTAAAAAGCTTTCTGAGCTTATTCTCAACGTTTGTGTAATTTTTTGAAATATTTTAGAATATGCATATTTTTAAAAAGGTTTGTTAATTTGTCAAGTACATTATTTCAGAAAATTGTTCTTGATTCCTAAGAACTTAAATGTGGGACAGGATATTTGACCTTTCATTGCAGAAAGATATATTCAAAACTTGCTGGATTTTATGGAAGGGTTTCTTCTAAAGGTATAAAATGTTGTTATGAGAGGGTTTTTTAATTGCTGTTGTTATTCTTTTAAATTCCATTTCTCTTCTATCTTCACTACTGGAGCCTTCTAGCATTTACACCTCCTTTTGCTGTTGGTCCAAACTTCTTGCAGCTGGAATTACTTTCCTTGCTCATAAAAGAGCTCAAAGATTTGCTATAACATAGCCTTTTAGTTTTCTTCTCCTTTGCTTTCCTGAAATTCTCTATTTGGTTTAAAGTTCAGAATATATGGGTATGCCAGATGTGTCTCTGAAAGTGATGTTTGGTGAAAAACCTTTGATCTGAAAGGCTGTGTACTAAATGCCTCATTTAAGTATCATCATGACACTAACAAGTATGGACATGCAATAATCAAATAAATAAAAATCTTATGTCTTGGTTTAGAGGAACTAAACATGCTAAACAATGCACAACAGAAAAAGATGCAGCTCTTGCCTGAAGAGTTTGCTGTCCAGACAAGCAAAATTAAAGCTTTTGGACAAAGATTAACAAGAAGATGATACTTTTATTTTAAAATATATTTATTTAATTCATGCTGGTTTTATCCTGTACTTGCTGCCAAAAGTGGGAACAAGCTACTGTGTATCCAGTTAAACTTACCGATTGATGAAGTATTAAATAAAAAATGTTTTATTTTATGGGGGATTATCTATCTAGGTTAAAACTGGGAAAAACTCATGTGTGCAGTTTATGACCCAAGTCTAAAATGTACAAATATGATCTTGAAAGTTTATATTATTTTGTTCAAAATCAATGCAAATTTATTTGTTTTACTTTTCCTGATAATATAGTATGTTTCTGTCGAAATAGATAAAGATTACATTTTAGACATGTGAATAGAGGTCTGCACAAGCTGTTTTGGTCTAGCATGGCTTTTTTTGTTGTTTATTACTTGAAAATCAGCTGACTATTAACTAGTACAGCTTTTCATTAAGACCTCTGTGTCCTCAGGGAAAAGATCTTTCTTCTTGCCTGTAATTAATTTTTACATCATTATATGAGTTTAGCTGAATACTAGCCACATGCCCCTGTACACATATCCAGGAATAGTTTTCAATTTTAAGTTGTAAGATTTTATTGTAAGTATTCATTTTAGGTACAGAAAGTTGTAGGGAAGGGTTATTTCTTTGAATAAGGTGTATATATATTACATTAATGCATAATTCATAAAACACGGAATACCATCTAATGCTGTTGTTGAGGAATAACCCCTGTCTTTATTTTAAGATAGGTGAAGTAATTCTAACATTCATTTCCATTTCCAGATTTGTCAAAACAGTCTTTTCTTACCAGCAAGGAGAGTTTGTGGTATTGTTTGGTTTTTTGCTTCTTTATAACTGTCTTTTGAATCCCTTTGAATCGTTAGAGTTTGTGCATGCATCCACTAGACATGGTAAGTGCGTAAGCAAGTTGCTATGATAATAGTGTACCTGCTACCTTAGCCCTTCTGATTTTTGGATAGATAAACTCAATGGATTTTCATTTTCCTGATGTGGTAAGAAGTGGAGAAAACATCCTCTGGAGTATGGTGAAGATGTCTTTGGTCTTTGTTGAAGAAGGCGGAAATCAGCTGTTGCTGGGTTGGACTGGCAGACCTAGGCCAGGAGGGCAGCTTCATTCTCTGAAGTACTGTAATATCTGTTAGCTCCAAGAGTTTCCTTTAGAAGAGAAGATCTGAGGTCAGTATTGAAAACAAAGTCTTGAAACAAAGTCTGGCTGGTGTTTCATATATCATGCAAAATGGAGCTTCTTCCTGTTTCATCTGCCATGTGAAACAAACTTGTTTTTCTGATATTTAATTTAAAAAATCAGCAAGACTGATTACTACCATCTATATTGAAGTTGTCAGATATGTTCCATTATAAGACTCTCTTTTCAGTTATAACTTCGTGACACTTTAATTATTTCAGCTGCAATTCTCCATGCCAAATGTTGCCTCCTGAAATATTTTCCCTTAGCAAAATCCGAGTAAAAAACTAAGGCAGTTGTTTTTGCAAGTAAAACCGGAGGAGTGGAGCGAGAGATGACAAATATAGTTTTGATCATGTTATAATCTATTAAACCCATTTAATGTCTTTAGAATCATAGAATGGTGTAGATTGGAAGGGACCTTAAAGATCCCCTAGTTAACAACCCTCCTGCCATGGGCAGGGACACCTCCCACTAGACCAGGTTGCTCAAAGCCCCATCCAGCCTGGCCTTGAACACTTCCAGGGATGGGGCATCCACAACCTCCCTGGGCAACCTGTTCCAGTGCCTCACCACCCTCATAGTGAAAAATTTCTTCCTAATATCTAACCTAAATCTACCCTCTTCCAGTTTGAAGCCATTACCCCTCGTCCTATCACTACATGCCCTTGTAAAAAGTCCCTCTCCAGCTTTCTTGTAGGCCCCCTTCAAATACTGGAAAGCAGCTATAAGGTTTCCCCGGAGTCTTCTTTTCTACATGTTGAACAACCCCAACTCTCTCAGCCTGTTTTCATAGGAGAGGTGCTCCAGCCCTCTGGTCATCTTTGTAGCCCTCCTCTGGACTTGCTCCAACAGGCCCATGTCCTTTTTATGTTGGGGGCTCCAGAGCTGGACGCAGTACTCCAGGTGGGGTCTGAATCACCTCCCTCGACCTGCTGGCCATGCTTCTTTTGATGCAGCCCAGGATGCGGTTGGCTTTCTGGGCTGCAAGCGTACATTGCTGGCTCATCTTGAGCTTCTTATCCACCAACACTCCCTAGTCCTTCTCAGCAGGGCTGCTCTCAATCCATTTTCTGCCCAGTCTGTAGTTGTGCATGTCTTTAAATTCTGTAAGAATTGCTGTTGCCATCACTTAGAAAAAACACCCTTATTTATAAGACTATGAATTTTGGGAATGACATTTTGTTTCAAATTCTATATGCTGAAATATCTTTATCTGGAATGCAATGTTTTTATTGGTACTTTCCTTGCAGTTTGCCTCTTCGGCAGTCAGAAAACTCGGTTCCAGTCAAAAAAAAAAAATCTGGAGGCAAGATGATTGACTCATCTGTTCTCTTGGTTCTTTCCCTGCTAAGTGCCCAAGAGCAAGATGGAGAATGTAAAAACCTGACAGAAGTGCAGAGGGATTTTGTTTGTTTGTTTGTTTAAATGCTGTACTTCTTGAAATACTCTGTTTCAAACAGACTGTGTTAAGAGTGATTTCTGTGGGATATGTGTACAGATGGCCCTTGCTCTTTCTCTCCTTTAATGTCTGCTGGCTTACTATTTATTACATTAAAGACTTTTCATAGTTATAATATCCATTGCAGAATTTTTTATTAGCAACTTCTTAAACAGTCAGCTGGGAGAGTTTGTGATGGAAACCTTATTTGGCAACTTGTTGCAGATTAGTCACCTTTCCCAAACAGATTTTGGACAAATACATCCTGTGGTGTGGTTGAACTCTGCCAACATAGTTTCACTAGTAATGAGAACATGTTGTGTGTCATCTTTTTTCTTTTTTTAACTTGCTGACGCAGTTGTGTCAGAAAAAGCAACATACTGCTTTGCTAAATTGAAGTAGGCTACAGAACGATGAGAACTTTCATGTCAGTCTCTTTTGGGGGGGGAAGAAGGCTCGTTTCTGTAACTAAAATTGCAAAAGGTGTATTAGCACAGATAAAATAACAAAAAAAAATCCACTTGTACAAATTATGTTGTGTATTTCCAAATTACAGCAGTTTATGTTCAGAAATTACTGTAGATAAAAGAAATGAGCTTATTACTTGCTATCAGAGTTTTCATTAGCATCTGCCTGTGCTTCCAGTGCAATTTCTTTTCAGTTTGCTTAGTCATAATACTATTTTCTTCTCCAAAAATCAACTCATACCCTAACTAAGCTCTTTAAAAGCAGAATTATTTGTCTTCCTTGAATCACTGGTAGCTCCATGCAGTTATTTCCTTCTTTGTACTCCAAATCCAAAACTAGACCTGACAGGAAATTATTTTCTTTTGGAAGTTATTTATGAAAGAAATTATACATTAGATTTCTTGCTAAACCTGCAGTATAATAATAAAACTCTTATCTGGATTTTATAAAACAGAAATTTTAAGTATTACATGCACTTTTATTTCTTTCCCCTTCTCTTTTTTACTGTAAAAGACAGGAGAGTCATCCAGGATTTGTATTTATTCATTCTTTATTTTTTTTATATAGTCTTTATTTATTTTATAATTTTTTTCATATCAGGTTTCTAGATATGGCCCATGCTTCTCTTTTTTTTGTTCTTTTTCCGTATTCCTGTGCTCCCTTCTGTAATAACACATTAACAAGTAAAATTTAGTTCAAGTCTTTGAATGTCAATATTTCTGTGGAATTGTAATGTTGTGTTTCCACTGGAACCATCAGCAGAGAGTAGTGTTTTAAGGGAGATTTCTGTTCTGCGATCTTCATTCCAGCATCATTGTTAAAATGTACGTCACCTTTTAAATAAAATATAGATAATATAAAGCCTATAATTATCACACAATTCAAGGTAATGGTTCTCCATAATCTTGTGTATAGTTTCTTCTTTTGTTAATAAACAGTGATGATTTGTTGGTCATAGAATGTGAAGAGAGTGATAAAAATCATTATATTAACAATATATTTTCATGGTGTAGAGGTCATGGGCAAAGAGTTGGGGTATTATTTGTGTGTTACTGCAAGAGATTTCAGTGAGATACTTAGTCTAATTGGAAGACAGGTAAAATATTCTGTGAACTCTGAGATGGATTAGGTGACAAAATTTAATAAAAAATCTAAAAGTGCATGTTATCTGGAGATTATATTTCCTTTTCATACGTGTTCCATCTATTCTCATCCATGTTATGGTGGTTGTACACAGAAAGGGTTCTTTTGTCAGATCATTACCCTACATCCATTTCTTTGATGCCTGTTGTGTAGACCATTTGTGCTGCTACCAAGTGATTTACCAAGGCTGTGGCCTCAGACAGCCGTGTGAGAAACCAGAAGCATTCGTTTGTGGTTCTTCACATATATAGTGGAGTGAAAATGAGACTTTGTAGTACCGGAGCATGAATATCCTGGTCTGTTCAAATGTTGATATTGTACTTTGGAAATCAATAAGACACCATGAATGTGGTTTGATTAGTGGATGATTAAGAGGAATGCGTACCTCTTTATAGATTAAGTTTTGTTGTTTCAAACACTATATAAACTGCCTGGTCCATCTGTACTATGCTAGTGGCCGTTTAATTATACCTTGGAAGATGTATTTGGCTCTAATGCATCAGGAGTGCCGGGTAACCTGGAGTTTCTATTAGTGTTGCAAGAGCACCATTAATTCATCTAATTATCTGTAGCTTGTTAACGCTTTGTGAATCAAAAGATTCTGCCTAATGTAATTTCCTACAGATCTGAAATGAAGTCTTATATTTGCATACCTTTTAATTGTAACCAATGGGAAAGTTTCTTACAGAACATTAAAATCTGTCCTTCCTGCCTACAGTCAAGGCTGATCTAGCAGAAAGAAGTTCTTCGTGCTGGTCCTGCCTAAACTAACACATGTTGCTGCAGAAGCAGTAGTCTCTTAAAGCTATATTGGCTCATTTCTGTGATTGTTGGAAGAAAGATGGAGGATTATTTGGCACAATATTTTGCTGGAAGTAGGGTCAAAGATTGATAGATAACAGATATATTCTTTTGAATTAGTTTCTGTTTTGGGTATCTGGAATTTTTTTCACCTTGCAGAAAGATGGGCATTCTAGAGAAGCACTTACAGGACCATCTTACATTGTTTAGATAGAATACTGATTTGTCATTAGGCTTAGAAAAGAGGGATAATGATTTGACTGCTCAAAGTATTATATTTGAGAAGAGAAGTTTCAAGCACATATCACTATCTCCAGAAATCTTTGATTGACCTCTGGCATTTGAAGACTGAAAGAGTGTTTTCCTCACTCTGATGCCCATTTTAACATCTCCTTCCCTCTTTATATTTCTGTCTTCTCCTTTGAGTTTCTATTTTCTGTCATTCTGTCTTTCAAATCCAAAAGCATATAGGAAAGGAGTCAGCATTAAAACATGGATTTTAAAGAGTATATTTTATTTTTTTTAATTTTTTTTTTAGTTTATAGTCATAGTTGATTTTAAATAGGGATTGTGACACAAAATACCAAGAGAAATATTTTTACAGTGAGCATAGTTCTGGAAACCTTTTTTTTCTCTTTTAGGATATATCTACTGTAAAATGTAAGCTATTAACACAAGGGCATACCAGAATTTTTATTGCAGGAATACTATGGAGAGCTAAGCTGTTGTATAAGCAACCATTATTAAGAAATGCACTGAACAGGAACCATCAGTTTCAAGGATATCATTGACATTATATATGTCTCATTCTAAGTCTTTGAAAATACAGGTTTCTAAAGATACCCTTATGATATTTATTATCCTTTAAGGTACCATTTTAAATTTTTCTGCTTTTACAATAGAAATTTTTTTTAAATTCCCTGTTCCTTAGTTGAAAGCCTTATATAGCTTCTCCCCGCTATGTGGCTTTTGCAAACGGATTACTAACATGTTAGTGGAAATGAGTGGAACTAGTTGGAACTAGAACTACATGGTTGTAACAGGAAAAAAGATCATTTATGCCTGGCATTTAACTTAGATAAATTGTATTGGAGGTCACTTGGCTCAAATCATAGAAGCAAAAATCTGAATAAAGGGACTTTCTTGGTAAGAGTACAACTGAAAATATTTATCAGGAATTGTGATGTTTTGTAGTGAAGAAGGTCACTGTTTTAAAAATATTTTTGTCACTTCAGAAACTAAACTATTAGTGAAGTCAGTAATTTCCATATAGTTCTAGTTTTGTGGTCTAGGGTTTTTTTAAACAATTTTTGAGAACAGGTGGTATGATTAATGTATGTATTTTATGTTTGTTTTCCAACCTCACTAGTCAAATGTAATATAAAATTTAAGTATAAATGGTGAGCATTAGTTCTAAACCCCGAAGTATCATCATTGCTTTTTTCTATCTTCCGTGCATTAAAAAGTAATATGCTTATTTACAGCTAGTTCAAATGAGACAGTGGTCTATAAAGTACCAGAAACAAGTACAGGGCAGTTTGGCTGCTGAGAATGTATTTGTTTCTCATGAGGCATCCTCATATTATTCAGTCCATCCAAAAACTTTTAAAAACAATTTTAATTAACGTCACGTGCCATGTATAGATTATCTTTTTGTTAAGTTATGGTTTTAGATTTCAAGACATTTAGATTTCCTTATCTTCAGATCATAAAGATAGTGTATTCAGGGAGCTGGGTTTCAGATTACTTTGTTTCATGGACTTGGTCCTGCGTTGGATTAATTTGAACAGAATGACAGTCAAAGACTGTAAAAGATCCAAGGCATTTTAACATGCTTTTCTGGTTATTTCCATTTATTTATCTATTTGTTTGTATGGTTACTACATTTTGCATTTATGCTTAAAAAATTGCTTTTGGTATACAAAGCTCTGCATTGTGGATTATTAACTTAATGACTTTCAACTTTATGTTCATAGAATCATAGGGTTGGAAGGGACCTCTGGAGATCATCTAGTCCAACCCCCCTGCCAGAGCAGGGTCACCTTAGAGCAGGTTGCACAGGAACGCGTCCAAGCGGGTTTCGAATGTCTCTAGAGATGGAGACTCCACCACCTCTCTGGGCAGCCTGTTCTAGTGCTCTGCCACCCTCAAAGTAAAGAAGTTCCTCCTCATGTTGAGATGGAACTTCCTATGCTCAAGTTTGTGCCCATTACCTCTTGTCCTGTCACTGGGCACCACTGAAAAGAGCCTGGCCCCATCCTCCTGACATACACCCTTTAAGTATTTATAAGCATTAATAAGGTCACCCCTCAGCTGTCTTTTTTCCAGACTAAACAGACCCAATTCCCTCAGCCTTTCCTCATAAGAGAGGTGTTCCAGTCCCCTAATCATCTTAGTAGCCCTATGCTGCACCCTCTCCAGCAGTTCCCTGTCCTTCTTGAGCTGGGGAGCCCAGAACTGGACACAGTACTCCAGGTGTGGCCTCACCAAGGCAGAGTAGAGGGGGAGGATGACCTCCCTCGACCTGCTGGCCACACTCTTCTTGGTGCACCCCAGGATGCCATTGGCCTTCTTGGCCACAAGGGCACGTTGCTGGCTCATGGTCATCCTGTTGTCCACCAGGACTCCCAGGTTCTGTGTTATTCCTTTATGTTTCATCAGAATTTGTTGGCAAGACTCTTCATATGCTTTAATACTTCCCTTGTGCCATCGCATGATATCTGAAATTTAATAAAGTAGTTCTGTCTGGCGTAGACTCTTTTTCTTATTCCTTAACAACTCTTTGCTAGTGTAGTTCAGTAATTGTGAAGTTGAGAAGAGCAGTATTTTAAACTACCATTGCTAACAGTATGCAGTATTCTTCAAACTGTTACACAAATAATTAAAAAATAAATACTCCAATTTTGATTAAATTTTTTTGTCACAAGTAAGTATAATGTAGACTTAAGTTCGAAAGTTCTTTTTATTATCAATTCTTTTATTTATGTCTAAGCTGCCGCAAGAAGCTGTAACCTTTTGTCTTCACAAAGAGATAATCACTTCTTATCTCGCTAATGATAACATTTGTAGGTCCAATGATAGTTTGAAAGAACCTCAGAGAAACCTGAGAGTTTAAGCAAGAGAAGAAAATGATGGAGTTTGTCCCTATTAAACAAGTTGTCCTCACTAAACAAATATTATTGCAGTTTCATTTCAGTTTCTTCTAGCTTGTGACGTGGATCCTTCTTCTGTCCACATTTTTACGACCTTTCCTCTACCGTGCTTTTTCTGTTTTGGTCTGTTAATTAGCTACATAACACAGCACAGAAAGTTAGCCATAGCATACTCAGGAACAGATTGCCACCTAATAACAGTCAGATACTGGGAGAGCTGGTAAAGTAAGGAGTTCCAATTGTTGCTTACTTGAAGATCAGGGAAAGGAGGAAGACCATCTGTCATGGTGAGCAGCAAATAATGTGTCCTGCTGGAGAGAAGGAACTGCAGCAATGGAGACCTGGCTTTCTAAGAGCACATTTTGACCAGCAAAATGGATGGATGTGTTTGCCCTAGACTTTGTCACAAATCTGTGACAAATTTTGTTGTTGTTAAACTTAAAAAACCCCCCAAAACCACGACAATCCAGCAGCAGAGCTTGATTCAGAGCTCAGATTAGATTAGGGAAGCTGCTTGTGTTTTGGGAGGGGTATAGCCTAGCAAATTTGTGTGGCAGCGGCAAGGGCTAGCTAGTTCTCTCCTTTACACATATATTCTTTTGTCCAGAAAAATAATGTATGCATGCTAACAAGAGGACTCTTCAGAATTGAGCGGTGTTGCACCTGATGATATCATAGATGTCATTTGAGGATATTAAATTTGATCATAATGTTTGGGTCTATAGTTTCCATTATGCTATTTCCTTGTAGTCACTTAATCATATTTCAGTGGGAAAATGTCATGCCAGTTGAGGTGAAACAGAGAACACATAAAATAATGCAGAATAATTTAACACTAAGTTTTTTTCCCTAGATAAGACTATGAAATACACATAATACAGACTGTCTCATTCCATGTATTAAATACCACTTCCTTTTCTTTCTATTGCTCCTTTCCTTTTATTATTTTCTAAATCAAATGCATTGACAAATACTTTGATGTGATGCATCGTCTTCCTTAAGTCAATACTAAGCATAGATTGGGGGTCCTTGAGATACCCACCCTCGCTTTAGCTAGGTTTTTCACAGTTACCTATTCTTTCTTCTTCCTAGTTTAACAGCTGTATGTTGCCAGTAGACCAAAATATGGACTGTGCCATGCATTTACCTGCCTAGTAACTCCCTGGAAATTCTGCTTCTTGGTAAAGTTCTAAGTAAAAACAGACTCAGCGTGCATTAGCTGGGACTGCTGAGCATTCATTTATGGAAGTGTCCACAAGTTAACTGGCTCATATTTGATGGAGCTCACCACAGTAGGTTACTTGAGGGGCAATTTGGTGCTGTGGCTAAGCTGATGTACAGGCAAACTGCTACCATAAAGGGCTGGGTGAAGAGTGAGTAGGTTCAAGACTGCTCCTGTGATGAAAAAATGTTCTTTGATGGTTATTTCTGTATACAGAACCTCTCTTGGTTGCATACGCCAGTGCCACACCCTGTGGCTGCACAATCAGTTCTACACTAGGAAAGCAGCAGGCACGCACAGCTGGAGACAAGGAAGACTGGAAGTGGGGCTGCTCTTTTTGGCAGTGCTCAGCCTTGTCCATATTTCAAACTCCAAACTCAGACAATAAGTTAAAACAAGAATACAAGAAGAAACATTATGGTATAATTTTCTCAGAAACACTTATAGGTCTATGAAACAAGCAGCCAGTCTTCAACAGAAGTACTGACTAAAGGTTTTGCACCTTTCCTACCCCTTCCTATACCTGCATGGGATTCTGATTTGTGACACTTAACTATTGACTGCTGGTGAACAGAATTAAGAAGCTGATCTGTCTCTGATGGAAGATTGTTCTTACTGTTAGTCTGTCTCCTTAGGGTCTGTCTTCAAGGATTATATGTGCATACTAAGAGTTCTGCTGGCGTGAAGAGGGATACTACTCGAAGTAAAGAGAAAGTTTGAAACTATTTAAAAAATTTTATAAACAGATGCAATGCTTTAACAAAATTTAGGTCAAAATCACTGCAATAAATGACTATTTGCCAGTAGGACAGGATATTTTGGGTAAATGCTGCTTGCTTCTTACAGTTAGGACTTGCTAATTACTTATGATAAGTTATTAGCATTGTTTTATACCCGACTCCCTGCATAATAGAAACTGATATAATACTTGTATGTTGAAAAATTATGTAAAACTGAAATGTGTGACATGATAATATGACAGCTTCCTTTTAGTTATTGTTGCCTGAGGGTAAGTTTGACTATTTTGAAATGATGGGAAGTTCTGCTGTATTTATGCATTGAAAGTTGAAAATGGAAATTCCTGCATTTTGCAACAATGATAAACCTTGGAGCAGGTGCTCTCCAGCTTTGCGTGCTGCTGGATTTGCTGCTGAGCTTTAGGTCTTTCCCTGATGCTTATGCATTTCCTCGTGACTGCAGGCTTCTCCACTATAATTGTGGTAGCAGAGTTCCTCCTGGATAAAAAGCCAATTTAGCGCTCAAAAGGAGTAAACCAACTTCTATCATGATGTATCAAAAGAATGTAAATATAACCAATCTGTAGCAAGAAAATGCAATGTGATGCAAAGAAAAGGAAATAACAATGCTCAATAAATCTGCCTGTAGTAGTACAATTCCAGTATTGCATGTTGAATCAAAATAGATTTATACAGTACCTATATGCTAGCCAAGTAAACAGAAGCTTTTTTTTTTTCCTTCCTGCAAGTTTTCTTGATGTCATGGCAGTTTCACAGATAAATATGAGAAAAAAATGTTCAGCCTTTTTTATTTTTTAAATGTTTTCTGGTGAATAAAGCAGCGACAGCTAATTACTTTGCGATGGTGTTATGTTGCTCGTTGTGCTGAACTGAGTAAAAAAGCCACACACATGCTTGAGTGGGTCTTTTGATTAAATGTTAAACAGCAAGTTAACTTTTAACAGAGAAAGGGCAATAGGTTCCAGGATTAAAAAGTAAATTCTGTTTGAAATGGGTGTTTTAGTGAACATCTTCTGACCTTATGGAACATTGACTGAGAACCCTGGAGACAGAGGAATGATGTATGAGAGAAGGATTATGACTCCAACTATGAGTGTTAGCAATGTCATCTTTTTTGTGTCAGATTTTTCAAGGTAAAAGATTTGCATCATAAAATATTGAGAGAAGATTGTGCTTCTGCAGGCTTGTTATTTGTCAGTAAATTTGCCATAATCAAGTTTGACAGGCTTCTCTTTATTTTTTCCAGCAGACAATACTATTGTTGAAGATTAGTCAGATGCCTTCCGTCCATTCCCTGCCTCACATGCTGTCATGCAAGTTTTGAAACACTTAGGACATAATTTAAATGAATGACTAATTTGGCATAATGGAAGGCACTCATACTATCCTTCAATTGCACAAACCCATTATGGAGCTTTGTTACGTCAGCTTCTACCTTCCAGGGGGAAAAGTCAGAGGATTTACTTACAAGGGCTGTGTAACTCTGGATAGAAGCAGTAAACGTTTCTGTAGCTGCTATCAAGTAAGGGAGAGGTTAGAGATGGAGCTGGGAGAACAACCATATGAAAACTTTGGAGGTATTATTTTCAAGCAAACTACCACAAAAGACATCCTGATTGAACTATACAAACTAACTGCTGAAAAGGAAAAACTGTTGTCCAGTCTTCTGAGATCACATCATATTCTGGGCCTTAACACAGGACATCAGGAGGGAAAACGACAGGATGTTTCTGGAGTCCTAAAACTTAAAGGTGATGATTACTCCAGTTTTACACATCAGCAGGAGTTCTTTCTGGATTCCACAAAAAGAAACAATTTGAATCACAAAAAAATGAGGAAATACAGACGGAAAGAGAGCTTTGAGGAGTTCAGACATCAGAAAGGGGGAAAAAAAATATATGAACAACATCTTTCTTTACTAAATGCACAAGACATGCAACTGGAAAATAAGAAGATGCTCCCCACAAGATTTCCTACCAGGAGTTTTCCCAGTTCCTTTTCTGCCTCCAGTTGGCTAACAGTGAAAGGTAAGGATGATTTACCAGTAGACAATAGTATACGACCAGAGAGGTGGATAGAAGAGCGGTATTCTCTTGAGAGCAACCAAGCTGTGAAACTGGATGCTGACTTACCAAGTTCTAGCTCGAAAGACAACAATGACATGGTTGCAGTTGAACTAGTGGATAATGGAGAATGCATTCCTGAAGTTGTGAAGGTACAACGGAGTATCAGTTTGGCAAAGTCATCTCAGGACAAATTTGAGACGTTAAGTAAATCTGCAGTTGCTAAAAGCTTGAAAAGTAGCAAGTATACTGAGCCAGTATGCAAGGAGAAGCCAGGAATCACAGTTCTTGCTGAAGTACAGGATTCAGAAGCTTGTATTAAAACAGTTGCCAACCCCCCTGCAGAGTCTTTACCTGATATTCACAGAGCTAAAGAAAACATTTCTCCTGTTCCCACAACAGTACATAACGAGTTCATATCAAGAACTGATGTATACTCTGTAGATGAAGCTGCTGGAGACTCTAAAAACACGGTGCTGCAAGAAAAGGAGCAAGACGGCTCTGGTTTGCAGTACAAAGCAGAGAGAGTGCACATTACCGATGAGTCATGCAACCTTGTGGGAGCAGTCAATAAAGCTCTTCTGAAAGTTAAACGGAGCGACAGTTTAGATGAAGCTGCAGAATGGAAGAGACTACAACAAATTACAAGAGTAGACAGAAACCTGCCAGGGTCAATATATGAGAAGAGAACCACGGTATCCCGGGGAAGCAGCAAGCATTTATTTTTGAACCTGCCTGTAAATGAAAGTCCTGATATTTCTCAGGCAAGCAATAATTTTAAACTGGAAGAGAAAAGGCTGCATTCACCCTCGTTAGTAGCAGTGAGTAATGTTTTTAGTAATCCATATCCGCTATCTAATACACACAAACAAATGTCACCTATTCCTTCTCCGTTATCTTCGAGACTGCCTAGCCCGCAGCTGCATCATCGGATTCTCCCATTATCAACACAGAACACTGAGGACGAATCTATGTTCAGTGACTATGGCAGTGGGAGACACGGTGCTATAAACCTCTCTTTCTGTGATTTGGAGCCACAGTTTTATCTGAAGTTTTCTGAACCTGGAGAATTGGGATTTGCTGCCAGACAACCAGGCCCACGTCAGAATGCAACTGCAGGGCATTTTGAAAAGCGCGCTGTACAGGAAAAATTAACTACTCGAACACAGCAGAATTTCTATCCAGGTCAGTCCTATTTCATACATTTTTACACTAACAGAATTGACCAACTAGGAAAGTATTCTAGTGGTTTTTTAATACTAGGCTTGGCAATAAAAGTATTTCTCCCTACTTAAGGATTGAGTGAAAAGTTGTTGAATTTTTTAACCAAAAGTTATAGATATATAAGATTTTCTTTCAGATGCATTTTTTTATGTCAGCTTATATTCAGTCCAGTTGTTACTGAATGACCTCTTAACCAAAGTTAATTAAATATTTTTCTATATGAAATAAAAAAAAAGTTTACATGCTTATTTTCCTGCTTTTCCTGTGCTGTGTTCTAGTCTGTCAAAATGTTATGATGACATTTATTATCCAAATATTCTTTTTAGTTTGTTTGGCTTAACTGATAGAATGTTGTCTGGGCAAGCTAATTTACATTGCCTTAAGTATAGTACTGGTGCTTTGACCATTTAGCTACAAGAGGTTGATGTAAATTCTGTAACAACAAAAGGATTCTTTGTAAAAGCATTGCAAGCAGGAGTCATGTTACAATGTGCTTGAGTACAGTGTATGGGTTTATAAAGATAAAATGTGAATATAAAAATGCATAAATATATGGCATACTGAATAACCATCTTTGTTAGGTAGATCATCGGCATCTATACCCTTCATTTTTTCTCTAGGAAACGGGAAGGCTGGAGGACCTAATTCTATAGTGGTCTAGGTGTGGCTTAGACTGGTCCCTATGTTCTATAGGGACGTCTGACAGTGCAAAGTGACATGATTTCACTTTAAAAGGGAAAAAGGTGCTAATTTGCAGCCTTATCACTATTCATGGAAAATATTATAATTTTCTATAGTCTCAAATTAAAATGAAGACTAGAAAAAAATATGGAAAAAGCATGTTTATATCTGTATTTCTTAGTACTTACCTAGACTTGAGCCTCTTGTGTGACACATCTTCCCACTCCCACCCCTGCTTCCCTTTGAAGTGCATTTGGGTCTCTTGCCATACCTTTGGCTGATTCAGCTCACTGAAATGGCACAAAAATATTCTCTCTCTCTTTTTCTTTTTTTTTTTTTTTTTAAGAGCAATTTTATAGAAGTCTGCATTCATCATAGCAATCTCTGNGGGCAGAGGGTAGTCTGCCATTGTAGTTACCTAAACTGCCTCACAGGGTGGCCCAATGAATGACTGCCAGAGCTTGTGCAAGAGGAGTTACAAGATTCTGCAGTCTAAACCAGGGAGAAAGACATGGGCATAAGGAAAGGGGGTTTCCACAAGGGGAGATGTGTAGGGATGTGAAACCATTACCTTAGCCAAAGGGTGTTGAATACTGCCTATAAGGGCATTTATGCCTGCTACTTCTAGAAATTGCTTTAGTTCCACTCAAGACTAAACCAAATTTGTAGCATTGTTTGACGAGGTGACAGAGCTGATGCAGACACTCATTAGCAGCAAAAAAGATGGGTGCTATGCTCTTATTCTTTCATTCCTTTCCTGGTTCCTGTTGTGCTGTATTATCCTACCTCTCTCATTACTTATACTCATTGTACCTTTTGGCGAGCTGGTTTAGCTCATGAAACCAGCAGAAAATTTCACACCTTTATAGGACTAAAGTGGTACAGCCAATCTTTTTCTACCTGCTTTGCTTTTTTTTTTTTTTAATTAGTTTATCGCTTAGGATCATTGGATGTGGAACTGTACCTATTGTGCTGTGCTCTCGTACTGGTTTTTCCTGGGACAGAGTTAATTTTCTTCATAGTAGCTTGTATGGTGCTACGTTTTGGATTTGTGGTGAAAATGGTGTTGATAACACACTAACGTTCTAGCTTGTGCTAAGCAGTGTTGGCACAGCATCAATTCCTTCTCTTTCTTACTC
>VYZM01011188.1:98009-109271 GCA_013398915.1 Dromas ardeola | reverse complement strand
GTGGGGGGGGCAGAAAAAAAAAAAAAAAGAAGAAGGAAACAAAGTGGCAGCTTACAAAAAATACAAAATACAAGCCTATTAGAACCATGATTTGTTGCTGTAAATATCTTGATGAGATTATCTAACTTAATGAAGACCTGTCAAGATGGCTTATTTTAAAAAAGCCACACCAGAGTCACTAAACAGGTAACGTATGTCAATGAATAAACTAATTCTTTGCATTTTCCTCCACTGCATGTAGTACAAAACACTTCTCCCATGACCTCCTTTGCACTTTAATACCAGTTATAATATTCTCAAAGAAGACACTGCAATGACAAACAATTCACGTTAAATATTTTATTTCTTATGATTTACAAAAATGACATACAAAATTGACATTCTTTCATAACAAAGTTTAATAAAATAAGATGAAGCGATTAAAAGTAATCCATTTTGTGAACTCCTTCACAGAAAAAAGAAAAATATATGAACATTCAAAAGTATTTAAACTGTGACCCTGATATTCACATTCAAGGACAAAAATCTTTAAATAGTGAATAATTTTGAATAGCACAATAGTACAAATAAATACAGCAGCACTATGCAAAAAATTCCTTACAGTCCCTATCAACGAATAATATTTGCAATAAAAATCTGTTTGCCACAATGCTGCTTAAAGTTAAAAGTTCAAACATTGTCAAACAGCTGAGTTTGATCTGCAGGTCACCAGGTGCAGAAGCTCTGCCAAACTACCACACAGGACCAAGTAAAAAGTTTGTTACAATGCAGAATACCTGAAAGCCTAAGCCCTCATGCAAGCACGAGCAAGGAATAATAAACTTTCCTTTTCATAGGGCTAAGACCCAGCAGTACTGAACGCAGCTTTTTTTGTTATTTTCGTTATGCATAATACAAAGAGATTTCCTGTATCTCTCCTGGGAAGAAGCTGGGGAAGCAAGCAGGGTTCCTGCAATATCCATGGGTAGTGGCATCACAATTTATGCTCTTTATAAGACTACAGTCCTACAAAATAAGCTCACTGAAAGTTTGCCTTTATGTATAGAAATAAAGCATACCACCTACTATTTGCAATCACCAATTCCATTAAATTTTGGTCCCCTTGTAAATGGACGCTGTTACTGATGCTTATCTGACATTACTACAAATACCTGGTATGAACATGACATTAAAAAACAGGTTAAGCAGCAAAACAAGATTTTCTGGTTTCTGTGTGTCTTTTTTTTTTTTTAATCCTGGTTAGTAGTTGCTCTCAAAATCAGACGTTCAAGTTCCCTGCAGCTCAAGTTTATATCTCTCCACCGAGAAGGGCAAGGATCTGCAAAAGCAGGGCCATAAAATATTCCCCTTGCTTAATATTCTCTAGCTCGAGAAGTAACTAAAACTTACTCTTGTTTAGAGTGAATCTGAAACTGTTGTTCACTTCAGCCTTTACTCTTGTTCAAATAGCATCAGATTCTTCTTTCCTACACAAAGGTCCCAATACAACTTCCAAAATGCTTTTAAATCTGGAAGAGATGCAGCCTTGAGTACAAAACAAATGTTCAACACCTGGAGTGCAAGAGTGGCAGAATAACATCTTCTGCAGCCTCAGTATTCTAGCTACCCATGCAGGAATACGCAAACTGCTTTTCACTCTTTCATGCTGCTCTAAAGAGAAGATTCTTTCAGTCATAAGAACATGACCCACCAAGCTCAGAAGGCTTTCCTAAAGCCAGGATGAAAAACAAGGACGATCTCAGAATTAAGCATATGCTTTTGAGTTTAATACCATCTTTTTAAGTATTATTGTTTTAAAGATCTTCTTTACATCTTGTGACTATAGTGCGGCAGTTCTGTCCTTCCACGTTATGTATACAAATTTCACTTACGGTTTGAGAATAAAATAATAATTAGCTATTTCTATTTAACCTGTCCGTTTAAATACTTCCTTCTCTTTCTTAAGTTCTTCCTATCATGGAAAACACTGACTGAAGTAAAAGTGTTCCCTTAAAACCATTTTATAAGCAATTATATCATATGCAATGCATCTTAATCACCGAACAATGCATAAAATATTTTTTGCACGTAGAATTTACAAAAGCACTAAAAATAGAAGTCTGAGGATCACTTCAGAATGCGAGGCAAAGAACACACTTATAACCAAGCAGCACGAACATTAGTGGGTTTAGGTCTCTGTAATGCCCCGCTGGCTGAATCAGACACGGGTTTTTCGTTCCTCTGGCTCATTGTACTTGGTACAGCAGATGCTCTTGAAGTGCCTCCTGTTAAAACACAAACAGACAAAAAAAAGAGTGAGAATCCTTATGCTCGGTACAACAGAAAACTTCATGCTATACTAGTACTGCAACACTCACTAGCATAGTTCCCAGAAAAAACACCAAATCACAGGAAGCTGAATACAAACCCAAAGTGTTATGAGTTGTTTGTAAATGGTCAGGACGAAGAATTCAAGCCTATGCCATAGTGCTGTGGTTCTTTAACCCGACACGTATGGATCTATGGGGACATATGATCCACTTCCAAATATCACACACATAATTTCTAAGAGAAAAAAGGCTACTATCAGTAGATTTACATTTTCTGAATGAGATTTTGAAACTTCTTTGGGGTTTTTGTGTTGTGGGGTTTTTTATCCCCTTCCCTTCTCTTCTCCTTTCAATAAAGGGTACCGGCAAAACGAGAAATATTCCATAGAATCACTCAGGTTGGAAAAGACCCTTGGGATCATCAAGTCCAACCACCAACCCCACTCTACAAAGTTCTCCCCTACACCATATCCCCCAACACCACATCTAAATGACTCAAACACATTCAGGGATGGGGACTCCACCACCTCCCTGGGCAAGCCTAGTTTCTTTACAACAGTGATTTTTTTGACCTTCTTGAAAAGATGATTGACAAGACAATTTAGTAGAAATTTAGGATAGTAAGTAAACAATTCATGCAGTCATCATACTTTTGGTTAAGATTAAAAAAAAAAAATCACTTTAATGATTTCTGTGTGATAAGCAATCAATCTAAGGAAGACAGAGAATCACACTTATTTGCTATTCTTAGCAGTAAGTGCTTCACAATTCTGAATTAGAAAAAGATAAACGCATGCAAAGAAATGCAAGAATCTGCAATTTCAAAGTTCTTACTGGAAGGACTAAGCTGTCTGAAAGCAGATTTTCCTCTTCTTACAGATGGTGAAGAATTTAGATAACTCATCTGGCGCTGATAGTCCATCAATTGTTCAGAACGCCTCATACCAGGTGTTGGTTTCACTGCTTCCAGTCTTTTCAGGAAAGCCTTAATATCAAAGAAAAATATCATCAAGAAAAAGAAAGGATGAACAAGAAGCTACAAAACAAATATTCAGAAACTGATTTGTATTTGAACTGCAAAAAACCACCCAAATTTTTAGCATTGTACAACACAAACTCCTTCACTGGTGACCAGCACAGGCTGTTCTGCTCACATTCAATTCTTTTCGCAGTGTTAGAAGATGACACAAATAGTAAGTACCCCTTACATATCATCAATTCGATGCTGAGTACATCTTTAGTACCCCACAGTTCTCTGTACTTTATGATAACTTGAAACAACACATCTGTTTGGCGATAGAAAAGGTGGTGACAAAGCGGGCTGCGCTCTTCTAATCCTACCTTTGGTTACTCCTCTCTTCTAATTTTCTGGAAGGATGAGAAGCTGGGTTTTTTTTTTAATCTTTGCAAACTTACTTAGATAGTTTTATATTGATTTACAGGATCCCCAGAGAGAATTACTGACCTCAATTCTGTGAAAGTAATGCCAAAAGGAAAGCACAAACATCCACCAGACACTACTTGTTTTATTCATAATGTAGTTTTAAGAGATTCTAGTTGAAATCATTGTTACAGACTTCATTTCCTCTTGTTAAAATTAACCCTGGCAATCACGCAGCAAGCATTAAATTGGAAGAGCTACTTACATAGTATGTGTAAGACATGGACAGATTCCTGTTCTGCATAACTACTTCTACTTGAAAAAGGATTAAGAAATTTCCATAACCTAAAAAAAGAACCTGATGGCAGGACAAATTTGGAAGTACCCAGCTACATACAACTTCCAATCAACAACTGCACATTTTTAATATATTTCGCCTCCAGTGCTTGCCTTGGATAGATCTATACATTCCCTCTAACTAATTTCAATTCATTTGATGGCCTACACACATTTGGCAATGACAAAACCATTCCTGGTCAGGGTTATGACAGGCATCCTATCAACAAGAGACAATGCTAACTGTGATTACACAAGTCTCCAAACTACTAAAAATACCTCTGTTAATTAGGATGTATTGTCTAAATGCATACTTATATGTATCTCATAGACTTATTTGCAACTTACAGAAGTCACGAATCTGTCTGTATAGCCGTTAAACTGCACTTTGTATAAAACAATCATTCTTCCCCACTCCCAATCAGGTACTGCTTTATTTATTTATTTATTTAAGAAGATTAAAAAAAAATTACAGAAAGTGACTTCGGAAATAGTATAGTATTCACAGGATGTCAGTTATCATTGTCTAGCTGTAATAGGAATCTACAAACTCTTGGTAGTTCGTGCACGGGCACTGGAAACCTGCACAGAGTGCACATGGGAGAAAGGACAAGTGATTTTGGCTCAGAGAGAATATGTCACAAGTGCTTGCATCAAGTGCCAGTCAGTTCATGGTCAAGTGGAAATACCTAAGTAAGCAAAAGTCAAAGGAAGGACTTCAGCTAGAAATAGCTCTTCACTAAAGCCAGCTGCAGAACGTGAAATGGTAGACTTGTCTCTAAATGTTACATCCAACATTTTACTCACAACTTCATCCGCATCTCCTAACACAACTACATACATTTAGATTTGCAGAGATCACTTATTTATCTTCAATATTAAAAACAGAAGCTCTCAATACATCCAGTTCAACCACAAATGGATCGGGTAAATTATAGAAGTGACTTTCATCTGAGTCTCAAGCATGTTTCAAGTCTGCACTCCAACTGTTACAGCCTCTTAGAATTTGCATACCTTAATACTGCAGTAATTTCAGGCTTGATTTTGAACATACAGTATTTATATACACCAGCTTTATCCTAGTTAAAATACAATTCTCTGCCTTTGCTTTTATGCCTGTATTTTGACAAGTATCAAGTCCCCATTACTAAAGCAAAAAAAAAAAAAAAAAGACCTCTCTCAGTACTAAAACATTATTTTCTTTTTAACAGGTTAACACTGGACTTGATACAGCCCTGAGCTACGGGAAGAGCAGATATAGATTCTGTGGTGCAGAAGTGTTCTAAGAAAAGCTCTTCTATAGAGAATGAGAGAATAGCTCCTGTGATTCCCTTGCCCTCTGCTGCGAATTGTACCAAGGGCATGTTAACTTACAGGCTATTTGCAGTCGTGAATTTTGCAGTTTGGAGAACAGCCCGCTGCATACAGAAGTGAACTCATTGACACATTGAAATGTCAGTCCTGACTTCCTAAATCTGTAACCCGGAACTAATCCCATTCTTATGTTTTTATTACCAACCCTACAATTTTAAGGTCCTTAACCAAGGACCTACCTTGTACAATGGCACAAGTACCTTGAGCAAATGTTCAATTATACATATAAATCTACTAATTCTTTCATTACGTCCTCCTTTTGAGAAATGGACTGAAGAACACTCACATCTTCCTTGCTCTTTTGAAGTGATAAATCTCTGGGAGCCTTAATCCTGCACCACTAAAGTAAACAGAAATTTCATCATTGATCTTAATGACCAAAGAATGAGATCACATAACATAATCCAGGTGTTCAGAACCAAGTAAGTGCCCAATCAGATTTAAGGAATTAAAAAAAAAAAAGAAAGAGTAACACATACTAATAGCAGGAATGTCATTAGTTGCTCTAAATTGCATCATAGCTCCTCAGAGCTCTTGATTCAGGCTCAACACATGTATAATATCACATCATTGATGACCTTCCAGCTTGGCAGAAGCCTCACAAGGCTTTTCTTTCCCCCATCTTCTTTTACTTTATTATAATACTGAGTTATACAGTGAAAGTAGAATAATAATATTAAAAAAAAAAAAGAAAAAAGTCATAGAAGGTGTTCCTGCATGATCACCTTCTAGGAATAGGATAATCCTTTATAACTTTAGGCATGTGGACATAGATTAGTGTCTACAAAGACACTAAAATACATATTGTTAGTGACAGAAGAAAATGTCAGATTACTCACAACTGGAGAAAAAAGGAACCTGACACTGTATCAAAAGATTGCTGCTATACAATGGACCAAGATAAATGCTGCTAATTCAACTTTAAGCATATCAGGAGAGCACTAAAGCTAATTCTAATGCTCTCTGTCAGAAAAAGGAAAAAATAATAATCAGTACACGCTCTTCTGTGGCTATGTTGAAAAGGAAAAAAACCACTGAAAATGCAGCACTTCTAAATTGAGTTCAGAGAGCAAGTAAAAAAACGTGGCTTTTTTTTGGTTCACTTTGCTTTTTAAATGCATGAAGGCTTCAGTTTCACCTCTTTTGAATCCTACCAGCTGACTAGTGTGTCTTGACAGCTGTTCAAATTTATTTATATTACGCCTCCTCTAATGTCACTGATGTTAGTGACCACGCTGTCCCTTTGCAGAGTCCAGGTGGGGGAGGGGGAAGCAGATAACAGTGCATTCAAGGACAGCTTTCTGTTCTTATCAATACAAGTATTCATCATTTTCTTCAACTGCCAGCTGCATAATTACCTCTAACCTGACAAACTCTATATGTCAAAAAAGTCTTACAGTTCTTTAATCTACAGAAAAGTCTTTTAAACTGAACAGGTACATCTTCTACATCTTTGTGCTGATAGAGGCCACCAAGTAGGTGGAAAGAGAAACACAGCCCTTGCAGAGAAACTCAGTAAGTGATTTATTTTATTTGTGTGGGAGGGTGACTACACCGGAACTGGGATGAGAGTTGGATCTGTTGGGGCTTAGGGTACATTTTGGGGGACTACGCAGTGGGGGAATGAACAACATGGAGTGTTATGTGCAGTGGGGTAGGAAGAATGCACAGGGATGTGTGGGAACACCAAATATCCACAGAAAAGAACACCACCCTCACCCCCCCTTGATCTAAGGTTTGAGAACTGCTGTCCCAGACCTGCTGAGATCTTCCAGTGAACTTCCAGTGTGATCTCAAAAGGTCACTTGTTCCCTAGGAACTTGGCTGAACACAGCAGCTTAGTCCACTAAGGTCATCTAGCACCTAACTCCTTGTCAGAATTAATAAAAGTGGTGAAAAAAACCCAACAAAAAACCAAGACAGAGATATGAATTACTTCTAAGTTTAGATGAAGTGACCGAAGAATGGTGTGGTGGCTGTAATACTGTATTTCAAGGTCCCCAAATACTTACCTGTATATACCAGCACAGATTTTTGCATCACACAATAAACCATTAGAAGTTTAAATGGTGCATAGTGTCCAGTCTGTGAAGTTGAGTATCTTATTTATACTGACAGAAATAGTGATCAATATGTCACGGTAGACATGGGAACAAAAAGTAACACATCAGTCACACTTATGTCCCTTTCCACTGGAGAGCAGACGGGATTGAGAGTACCTTCAAACACAAGAGTAGGATGTTTTCTGAATCAGCAGCATCCTCTATTGGCAAGAGACGCACTCCGGTCTTGCTAGCTCAAATAAGCAATCCAAAACAGGTTCCACTTATGGAAGCACATAGTCAAAACAGCAAGTACAAAATTCTGACATTAATTTTAACAGTAATCTATTTGCTGATTGTGCTTTTTCCATAAATTGCTAATCACTACCTTATAACCGCTGTTCTTCAGAGCAATGCACCTTTTTATTCCATCATAGCTCCATAGTAGGGTCTGTGGAAGCAACATATATTCCCCATACCTCCTTGCACCCCTTCACAAAGCTAGAGAGCACCAAACCACTTAGATTCCTCTCTAATTTCCTAATATTTGAACTACTTCCCCTACATCACCTCTGATGCCAAATGCCTGCACCAGAAATCAAGCTGTCTTTTCAATAACAGTAAATATAGGCATTACCCCAAGAATGTTCCAGTTGAATAAGTGAAAGTTTTCCCTAGACAAGGTGTTAACCTCAAGACAAGAAATTATAAAAGCTGTAATCCAACAGCGGAAAACACACAAGTCTCTGCATCAAAACTCTTTAATCCCCTGCACAGACTAATGTTGTAGATTTCTATTCTTAATTATTTACAAAAGCCTGCATCCTTCTCCAACAAACATGTCACGAAGGTGTATCAAGCAGCATATCCTGCATGCAGTACCTCAGGCCTTGTATAAAAAAATAAAATCCTGTCAAGTAACAGAAGAAAGATTGATAGGGAAGTTCCACGGAATTCCAGCTCTTTAGTCTACAAAGGTGAAGAAAGCTGCTGACCAGAAGAAAACAACAAGTTCATAAGGCACAAACTTTTGGCTATACAAAGCAAAAAAACCCGCATCAATGGGCAGGGTAGGGCGGCTCTTTCACTTGCAGTCTCTGAGAAAAGCATGTCAAACTTGTAATCCCAAAAGGTAGCGGTAGAAAAATCAATGTGTTACAAGTGTGATGCTTCAGGTGCACATACACTTCAAACAGAATAAAAAAGTAAACAGAATTGCTGAAAAAGGATAGCAATGTTAAACAAAACGTAAGAGCTGTATTGATTAATCACTCTTTCAAAAATAAGAGCGGAATAGATCATCTTGAGTTTGGAGAAAAGAATAAACCAAATGTTTTTATAGTCTAAAATAGCATGATGTCCTCACATAAATTCTAAGGAATGATTCTGATGTCAAACATGTCCACCCATGTTGCTGACGACAACAGCTAAAGCATAAGTGAGTAAATAAATGAAGGATATTATTTCTCGGACTATAAGCAACCACCATTAATCTCTACCAGGTACTAAACCAACAACATGTGAAATGACTATGTGTTTTTAGGTTCGCTGAATTTTTGATCCAAAAGTTGCAAAGAAAAGACATTCATGGACAAAATATTGCAATACATCATATGACAAAAGGTTTGTGGCTTTGAGTAAACAGAAGTGTATTGTAAAATATCACATACATTAAGTTACAGTAATCTTTTATTGTTATGTAGTACAGCATATCACTATTAGAGTGTAAGGGACACAGCACTTCCTCCCCAGAGCCTAAGAATATACTCTTATTATTAAGGTTCACACGGAAGAACAAGTCCCACTTTCAACGTTTTAAATAAACTTAAACCAACCACCTCACCCCCCAACATACGATAAAAGGTCTCCTACCAACCTAAAAACACTGAAGCCTAAAAACATTTCTTCCCCAGACAATGAGAAGTATCAGACATCTGTAACAAGTATTTACGCCAAATTCTTTCAGTTGTGAAGCATAATGTTCTTTTGGCCAACCGTAGCCTAGTGGAGCTGGGGAGAAAGTTTTCTACTTTGAAAAGTTTTAACAGCCTAGCTGTCTGAAAGCTGGAAGAACTAAAACTTAACGGATTTTCTTGAATAGGTCAATTAGACTGTCTTCATGTTGAATCTGTATCTCTGTCTATCTATATGAAAGGAAATTGCAACCTACACTTACACAGAAGAAAAAAGTGAATAAATTACTTCCACAATAAATTTTCCAAATACTTTAACTATATTTTATCTGCTTTTCAAACACACCATTGAACAACTAGGAGATATGAAAATGTCATTATATGCATTACAATTCAATCACTAAAAGTATCTTATTCAAACCAGTATTATTTTTGTTATTTGACGACTTTGCCAATATCAGTATAAACGAGTCTGAATTTCTGTTTTCCACTAAAGTAAGTTATTGTGATTGCTGTTACATTCAAAGACTCTGACAAGCAGAGTGCTACAAATATTGAAACAGACGGATAGCTATAAAATGAGTCAAAACCCCAAACTGACATTCACATTGTGTCCTCTGTATTTCAAATACAATGGGTTTGATGCTACCATATTGATTGCTTTATATTTTGTAAGGCCGTTCTTGAGAGACTAGTAATCACGATGCGATGCATGAAGCAGGATGAACAGAGTCAGACTGCTATCCAAAGTTATGATTGTGTTAACAATAATGGTTGTTCCCCTTAAATTGAACGATACTGAAGTAGAGCAAGCTCATATAAACCAAAATCTATTTTCATCTGAGAAAAGCATCCTCCCCGTCCCAAAACCCTATGAACAATTATTCAAACAGCATAGTAAAGGAAATTCATTGCAGACTTACTGCAGTAAAGCCCCAAGTGCTGCCTTGTCAGTTTTTAGCAGTAGTTCATCTAACAAATAGTCCTCCTCAATTTACTGATTCAAATCAATTCTCAAAACTTACCAGGTTTTCTCTTTCAATTCTTTGCTGCTCCTTTTGCCTGTTGAGGGCACTGTGGTACAATTTAGGAGGTGGTACAGCCGACTTCTTCAACGTGGTACTTCTTCTTGGCTTTGCAGACTGTCTGGACAGTTCTTTTAGCAACCTTTGGTTTTCCCGATCAATTTGTCTTACTTCTTCATTTGTGAAAGAATAGTTTTTCCTTGTTCCTTTAGATGGCTGATCGATGGATAGTTTTTGTTCTTTTTTCTCCAACTGTAGGAAAGCTTTAAAATGGCAAAAAGTAAAATACTCAGATTAGAAAAACAAACCAAATACAAATCTTGCATTCCATTATTAGGATTTATTTACAGACCAGAAAAAACAAAGTACATTTCACCTCCCCCCATCTGAATTACAGATTTATGCTTTTCAGATTTTTTCAGGGATGCTCAGTTGTCCGCAGTACATTGATTTTACACGTTTCACCACAAAAATCAAGTCTAATTTTGGCCTTAGTTAAAGCACATCTGCTTCCTTCTCACGATGAATCCCCCTCCCCCCCATGACCAGCAACCCAGAGGAACTGAACAGATGCAGCGAAGAACTGAGCAACACAAAAGAATCAGCAATATGCACACAGACGCTCTGTAAGTATTTGTGTAGAGTATCTCTGTTACTTAGAAATCAGAATATAAATCAGCCTTATGTGCACTTATGTCATTTCTTCTGCATGGTCGGTATTCCCGATCCCCACTTTGACTCCGATCACCCCTGATCTCTACTATGACTAGTATCCTTGCTCAACTTCTACATTGACACAATATGCTCAGACTTCCATCCTCAAGCATTTTTACTGTAGTTACTATGGTACCAACACTCAGCATAGGAAATTTTATATATATA